>JAHNEJ010001644.1:0-242045 GCA_022559845.1 Amorphophallus konjac | reverse complement strand
CACCCCACGTACCGGCTCCGTCGCACGGTAACCACAGTCGGAGGAGAAACGGGACTCACAGTCCACGGCCACGCACGCACCGTGCGCGAGAGTCGAGAAAACTCAAGTGGCGCTAAGCCACTGGACTCTGGACAGTCCTCTAAACGCACTACACCCAACGGTCCTTGAGTCACAAGACTCGGGGTCAAGACCGTTGTACGCAACAGCACAAGGCCGTCAATCTAGTCCAATCTCTAGGTCTAAAATCACGGTAGCACGAGTACCGAGACAACACACGAGTCGCCAAGACCACTCCCTCGGGAAGGGAACGCAAGGGACTAAGGCCACTCACAAGGGCCACACGGAAAAACACAGAAGCACGATTCCCAGGGCAGCACACAAGCCGCCACGATGATTTCCCATCTTGAAACAAGCGGGAAACCTCCAGCCCCAGGCCGGACAACTGGACTCGCAGTCCAAGGCCAAGCACATGGCCCACACGGGAATCGCCTTCCGAAGGAACCCACGATATGCGGGGGAGACCCCACCGCACACACACCGACACACGGTGACTCGATCAAGCGTAACACGAAAGCCTGGAACACGTGGGGTCACCCGGACCCACCACACCTATGGGCACGCTAATCGAGGCAACACGGTCCCTCCCGACACCCCAAAAACACCGACACAGAACCCATGGGGTGTCCGGGATATTCACAAGGCCGAAGGTCGACCACTAGGTCACAACCGGGTCGAACGGAGACCAACACAATGCGAACGGACGCTAAAAGGTCACCCGGACCCTTAAGCGCACGGGCACACAAAACGAGGTAAACGGAACCTCCAGACACCCCAAAACACGGTCACGGAACTCCACTGGGTGTCCAAGGCACACACGGCCTAAGGGGAGAACGATCAGCCGCAGATCGCCCGCCCCGGGCAGCCCGGCTGGTCCCTCCAAGAACGCGCTGTAGGTCCATAGCGCGTTCAAGCAGAACGCGCTATGCACCTATAGCGCGACACGACAGATCGCGCTATATCCCTATAGCGCGACTGCACAGATCGCGCTAGGATCACCTAGCGCGACAAGGTAGAATGCGCTAGGGACCCCTAGCGCGACAGGGCAGAACGCACTAGGACCCCATAGCGCGACAAGAACCGCCTTACTGTTCATCTTCTCCGATGAACACGCCCTATCGGGGCAGCGCGACCTTCAAGAACGCGCTACTGGAGTATAGCGCGTTCTCAGTCCGCACCCGGAAACGGTGGAAACCGCGGGAAAAGCCATGCCACGCCCCGTTCACCCCCAGGTGAAGGGGAAACAAAAGGGGAAACCTTCCCCAAGCGCCTAGGCATGCATCTAAACCCCTGGATCGCCCAAAAACACCATAAAACGGGAGATCCGGCTCACACCCCAAAAACATGCATTTTGCCCAAAACGTCCCGTTTAGCCCGCTCGGCTCACCACGGCCTACGAAACTCGCGGGAAAGGAAGTACACGGGCTGAGGGTCCATCACCCTACCTCCACCAAAGATTACGCGCACCGTGGACGCCGATCCACGAAGAAAACGCCGTTGAAGCCTCGCCGTTCCACGAACTCACGGCCGAGCTTCCACGCGCCTCCACCGCCTCGATCCTCATCCATCCTCGCCTGTGCCTCGCCCGCGCCGTCCCCGCCTCGCCCATGCTCCGCCCCGTCGGCCGCCGGAGAGAGAGGGAGAGAGGAGAGAGCGTGAGAAGAGAGAGGGAGAGAAATGAGAAATGAGAGGGGGAGAGAGAGAAAAAGCTATTTATAGGAAAATCCGGAAAATCGGAAAAATCCAGAAAAATAGAAAATTACACCCTCGCGATCCTCGGAGCGCACCGATCACAACGGTACCACTTGCGCCCAGGTGAACGGCCTGGTTCACCCGCAACGAGGTTCCGAAGGGTAAGCCGAAACCCACGCCGGGAATCAGAAAACACACGAGGAAAAAGCCGCGGAACGCCTCCGGGCCTCGAAACGACTCCGGATCGCGCCGATCCGAACACGAAAGATGTCCGAAACGAAATTTCGGACACAACGGAGCTGGACACTCCGAGAAACCAGATCCGGGATCCACGAACGAGGATCCGAAAAACCCGGGGCATTACACCCTTACCCTTATCCTCTTGACGGATAGGGGGTGTAGGCAATGGAGCTCTCATGGGTGGGGGAAGAGGATCCACCAAGATGGGGAAAGGACCTCGGGATGGCACTCTAGATGACACTGGATTGGGACTACCGGTTGCTACCTCCTTAGGGTCATGCTTGGTTCTATCTCGGCTAGGAGGTAGGCAAGGGGGAAGCAGGGACTCAATATAATCACACTTCCTATCCACCTTATCCAAAATGATTTGGAAGAGTTCGGTAATGGTGGGGTTTGGAGTAGGAGCGATGTGATGGACTCCCCCATATGAAGTCGGCTTAGTCGTGGACCTAGGCTCTTCTACATGCGCGGCGCGTTGCCTCCGATTATGGCCCACTTGGGTGGAGGTGATTGGGAGGGGTTGGTTGGAGGTGACCGGGCCGGGTAGGTAGACCTTCCTAAGTTCGTCCTTCATCTCATGCCACGACTCAATGTGCCTTTGCCTTCTAACCACTCTCATGCGCTCAATGCTATCCTATTTCTAGGCGGCTTTGTTGACAAGCCTCTCTCGGGCAAAACTAACTTGCATGGCATCGGACATGGTGTAACATTCAAGATATTTGTCCATGGCGGCCTCCCAATTGAGGTAGTCGCCCGGATCATCAGAGCCATAAAAATCAGAGGCTTCGGGCCTACGAAAGGGGAGAGGATGGTTGCCAAGCCCATGAGTAGACCAACGGCCATATGGCCCGGGTGATTGGGAATCCATGGGAAATTGGGGGGAACTACATGTTGAACATGCCGACTCTTGGACAAAACCGACTGACTCTTATTGGACTACACATGAACTAGGAGACACAAACTGATGCAAACACTCACAAAAGGATGCACTTAGACCTAACCAATATCCGGTACGTGGCGGAGATAAGCGACCCGAAGATCACTCGCGCAAGTACGCTACCTTCCCGATAGGCATAACCTAATGTTCGGGCAACGCCTTTTAATATACCGGGCTATTGGGTGAAATGCAATTTGAAACACTCTTTTTTTTTTTTTTTGAAATGATGATCCTAGACTCAACTTATACTATGCAAGACATATGCAACGACTACCCTAGACTCAACCTGGCTCTGATACCAAACTAATGCGGGACGGACACGGGAGACGACACTATTAGGTGCCACCCTCGGACTCTAGAGTGGACGAAAATCAAAAAATATGAAACGAGATCTGAATGGCAAACCAAAATTTTTGGGATGTCCTTGACACCTCTGGAACATCCACTAAAATTTCCAGATCTATCTGAGCTCGTGGCTGAGATAAGAAATTCGTGGAAGCTTCTGTGGTACTGCGCGCGCGGGCAGAACTCCGTTGACGGCGATGGTGGTGTGGTGGCGGCTCGTGGCGGCGGCGGCGATCGTCGGAACCGATACACGAGACGTCACACCTCAGAATGGAAGCCTTCACAGCTTCAAGGGGGAGAGGGAGGAGAGAGGAGGGGGGCGCACCGGCCCTTGCTCTTGAATTTGTTTGAATCAAATGGCATTAATTCTCATCAAATGAAAATACAAGGTATATGTATGAAGTGGCAAAAGACATAAACTACCCTTGGACCTAGGATTTGTGGGAATATAAAAATGGAGTAGAACTAATTAGTTCTACTCACATTTTTTCAAAAATTAAAACCTTGATGGTGAGAGGGGGGCGCCCCCTTGACTAGGGGTGGGGGTAGGTGGAAGGTTGGTGGCCAACCTTGACAAATTAGTCTAATTGTCCCCCCCACTTGGCCCACCCTTCTAGAAGCCCACATTAGAATGTTGACTGACCCCACATGGGGCCCTAGGCTGAGGTGGATCAATGGGAGGGGTCTGGGGGGGGGGGGGGCCCGTGGGACCCGGTGGTCCCATTTTGCAAATAAACCCCTCTTACAATCAAAATTACAAACCGAATAAAATGAAACACACACACATTACACACAAATAAAAATCCCCAAAAAATATGATAAATGCTATGACTCAGTGGGGAACCTCCAGACTGTCTCCGAGCCATAGGGATGCTGGGGTGGCTCGAGTCGTGCTCCTCGTGCGGTACCGGTGGCTCGCCGACTCGTGTCTCGCATGCGCTCGGGTGTCCGCACCAGAAAACTCCCGCCAACATAGCGGAGGAACGTTACTCTACTAAACAGACCCTTCCCTATCAAGGGATGAGGCCCTCGCTCCAGGACAACCCATATAAAAGGGGCATCGACAGAAGAGAAGAGCACGATAGATTCTTCTACTAAACCCCACACTACTACGTAAGAGGAGATACGGCGGATACGTCTGCCACTAGAGCCCCTACGGAGAAGAGAGCAACGCGACCTGCAACTGCGATAGAGGAGCCATCTTCTACGTCCAGAGAGTCACTTCCTCTTGCACGGCCTTGCCACCCAGCGAGCACTCTTTGAGAGTCCACTGGGAGCGGCGAGCACGCGTGCAGAGGACCTACACGCTTCCTGGATCGACGACTACGACTTCTACTTATCTCGTACTTTGCTCCTCTCTATCGCTCATTAATCCCTTGCTAACTTAAGCATCGGAGGGTTGTCCCCTAGGGTAATATCCGGGACTCCTTCTGACGCCCTTCTGGTTTCTTGGTTTGTGCAGGCATCCACGGGAGCGAGATGACTTCCCCAACAAATAAATAGAGAAGGTGGTACGTGGCCTAAGAACTATTTTCCTGTCGCTATATATATATATAAGGAAACGCAATTCTTCGCGTTTCTTATTCAACTTCATCTTCTTTATCTTGTCATTTGAAACTTTAATATAATTTCTTCTTTGAGTTTAAAATCATGCGTGAGCAAAACGTAAGTTTAATAATTTTAAACTAAAATTTCAGATCAATTTCATCTTTAATTATTTGATCTAATGATCAGACGATGAGAAGTGGTAAAAAATCTTGCTCCGTAATTATAGAGGTTGGAAGATGTCACATTCACCTCGTACTACACATTTAAGATTTATTTGTTGAGGAAGAACGACTGATCACTCCGAGAAAACCTACAACCACTAGGCAGAAAGTCAAAAGGAGTCTTTGGAATGATCTCAGGAGAGAATTCTCTAATGCTTAAGTCAGAAACGAGTAAACAAACATAGAGGAAGTTTAAGAAGAGAGAGAGAGAGAGAGAGAGAGAGAGAGAGAGAGAGCATGTAGAATGGAGGCAAAACGTGGAGACTGTCCAGAGAGGAGGAAAGTGCTCGGAGAGGTAGACAGTGCTTGGAGACATAGATTGGGTTGAGAGAAATAGGTAGAGGACCCTCAATTGACCTTCTCTATATCACCTATCCGCTATGCCGTAGAGTCTACGTCTGGGATCATCTCTCTTTTTGCGTATTGCTCCGCGGGTGATCCTTTCCATATGTGTGTGGGTGATTCTATGCGTGTGTCAGTAGGTCCGTTCGGGGATCTATTTATACCAATCGTAGCAAGGTTGCTCCTTCCCTGCTTAGTAACAACGACGTGGTTAGTAGAGTGATGTACTATTTGATTGTGGGGATATTCCGTCACCCACTCGCCCGCTTTTGGAGGAAAGACAGTGCGGCGGGTATCTCGACGACGTGGGTGTGATACGAAGCTCATTTGGGTAAGCCCCGTAATGACAGATTCAATGTTCGTCTGTTGGCGAGTCTGATAGCATCTTGAGAGCACAAACACAGGGATCACGCCTATGGACTGACCAGACTTTGATGGGCCTCACCTAGACCGTGCTTCAGGGTTGTTGGTCGGATGGAAAGGGCCACTACTGCCCGGGCTACTTTGGACCACACTGGGCCTAGCGTCGAACTGTGCTGGGTTTGGTGCATTTTTTCCTCCTTGATAATATTCCTTTATAAACTAATAAAATGATACAACCACTCTAGATCATGTATTGTTACAAAAGATACGCTGTCTATCCAATTACTACCAGAAATCCTATGATCTAGCAATACCAATACGGTCACGGTTTCAACTCTAAAAATTAGGGAAGTTCTTCAAAAGATTGCAGCCAAATTGCAGACTTGAAAACAATTCAGAATATCTCATGTCAAGAGAGAGAAAACAGGGCGGCCGATAGTGACTTGCAATTCAAAGAAGACATGCTGGATTCTCTTTGACTTGGACAACAGTCATTCCAGGAGGCCTTAGGAGGATTTGTTGTGAGTATGTAAAGGGCTACCATTCTGTAATCTGAATGGCTATTGGGAGGCCTTCTCCTCTCTCAGCATAGGTTTGCAAACGTGACCTTGATTTGTGTCTTTAGGCGCTTTCTCTGTGTGTGCCCCGATTTGTGTCTTTAGATGCTTGCTTTTCTTTTAAGGCTCCTTTGGTTCTCTCTTTTTGGCCCTTAACCGTTAGCATGTTGTTTAAGGCCGGTTACTTTGACAGCCGCTTAAGGTAAGTCTTGTTAGAGTAAGTTCGGATAAATTATTCAAGAGTTAAGTCTAACCTAGTTTGATAATTAATTCTTATTCTATTTAGAATTGTTAGTATTTGAGTTTAAAATCTATTAATTGGGTGTCCATTAAGAAACTCAGGAGAGCACAGCCATGCGTGAGTTCAAATTAACGGAGGAGGAACACATGCACGCGGATCATCTGTAAACTTGGGTAATCATGAATGCGAGATTCCTCTTATTATTATTGTTGGTTCTTAATTTGACAAATTAGGTTATCCAGAGATACCAATAGAATTATGTGGCCTGAAATATTGCAAATATAAAAATGTATGTACGTACGCACGCACGCAGGTGTGGATAGTCGACGGACAGTACTCAAATATATATATATATTATATGTTGCACGTACGTAAGTGAGCTGCTGCAACATTGCACGCACGAAGAGGCCTCCCCCCGGTGGGGTTCCTACTCCCCGAGTCTGCCGAGGGACGCTGTCCACACCAATCATCAAGACATAATGTAATCTTACCATGTCGGAGAAAGAAAGGACAAGGGGATCACCGCCCACGTCCTGTCTTCCCCCCCCCCCCCCCCCCGCCCCACATTGGTTACTACGACTCAGCGAGCGTAGAAATTTCATCATTTATATCATTTGAAAGATGGGCATCTTCAAAATAGGGCTAGCTAGCTACGACCTAATTGGCCGGACCTCGCCATGGTACTGTTTTCTGAACAAGTCATGCTGTCACATGTTCTCACCCTTTATTTATTTGCTTTATTATTGTTTTTGGTAATCAATTCTCACCCTTTAGTTGCCACGCGAAATTAAGGCCGATCATGCGGTTGGGATTTATCATGGTTAATTCAACTTTTATCAAATGCATTGGCGTCGACGAACTATATTTCTTGTATATTATTATCCCCAATTTAATGAAGAGTCAGACGGCGTATAAAACGGATTCTTGATCCCGTAGGCCACAACTGCCATTATCAAATGCATTAACATAACTATCTTTAAATAATTACACAATATAAAAGTTAGCGAAGATCATACATGCCGTAGGCGACAACTGCCATTTATGAACTATGACCAAACAGGGGGCCCCTGATTAAGAAGCCAATTACATGCATGCCATGCATGGCCTTCCTCGGTCATAATATATATGATGGGAAGATCACAGCAATATATACCACTGCGAACGTGCCACGGCTGGCATACTAGCTTGCTTGCTAACTTGCTACTGGGCAGCTGTGTACCCCACCAGAAGTCTTTCATACCCACAAGAAAACGAAAAGAAATCCAAAGAACTTTGCTACAAGCGACTGTTGTTTTCCCCACCCGCACGCCCTTCCCATCAGACAGGCCGCGCAAGAGGATCCCCCCTCTCTCGATCTCGTGGGTGAGACGCCCCGAGCGGTACCTTAATTATGCTGGTACTCCCAACATCATTTTCGCACGTAAAGCAGGGTGGGCGGATGGAGCTGCCCTCCTTATTAATGGCCTTCGGTTGGAGGCGCAGGAAGAGCCGCAGCAGCTTCCGGGGCCAGCTCGGGGGTACGGCATCCGTGGCGGACACACCCACCCACTACACCCACCCCTCCACACGCGCATAAACACAAACACAGACATGCCCAAATGGTCCGTGAAACGGGGCGGGGCCACCGCCGACGGAGAACAGTGGGGGTTGGGGGCGAGGGCGGGGAGGGGGGGGTGTTGGGGCGGTGATAACATCTCGAGTCCCTCCCGCCCAGACGCCCGGGTTTATCTGCCACCCCAGTAAAACAAAGAGTGAGGAGAAGAAGACAAGGTGGAGACTAGACCCCCTTGTGGAGTCAAATTGCCACTGCAGCGATCTCAGCAGCCCACCAAATGGGTCATACATCCCAATTCTCGGAAAGACATAAATGGCTAATCTCATGTCTGCAACTCTGGGTCTTTAGGGACATGAATATGGAGATGGATAAAGTTGAAGTGTGTTATTAGTGTTCTTGGGCAGAGAAGGTGATTGGGTGCGTAGTGGCTCTAAAGCTAGATAGGTGCAGTTAATTAATTGTGAGCGCGCGCGTGGAAACCAGATATAGAGCATATTCAATGCCCCGGGTTGGTGGAAGATCGGCACAGTGACTCAGATTCCGGACGGATTTGTGTTTCTTTTACTGTTCATGATTTGAAATGTTGGCACTTTATATGCTTCTACACATCATTGCTCCCCCTCGGTCCTTTGCCACAGCAATGGCGCCCCAAGTTTTACCTGCAAATGCTCCGCACGTTTTGGATCTTTTCCGTCATACGTGCAAAAATATAGTCTATCACCAGTTTGAGGGAGGTAAAAGCCTGTCACAAAAGGATGTCATCTTGTGATACTGCTCGCCGTACAATATTATCATTTGCTTGTTACCTCAATCTTCAGGTGTCCTACATTTTAAACCAGTATATATGGTTAATTCTATTCTGATTTGAAATGTTTCATCCCTATAGACTAGCTTGTGGGCGGTTTTATTTTTGCTCCTTCCCCACACCCTCTATGTGTGAAGACGATACGTCTGTGTAGCAAGGAGTTGTTTCTAGTCCCTCCCTGTGCAAAGACAAGAGAAGCATTTTAAAGTCCTGGTACCCGTGACGGCATCCCATGTTATCTCAGTGAAAGAGAGAGAGAGAGAGAGTAAAGCTGAGATATATCTGGCGTTTGGGTTCCAAGGCACCCAACATTGCGAAAGGTTTGAAGACAAGTAATAGACGACTGGGTGAAGGTTTCACTCCTTCTGGTCCAAGCCCAAGAACACCTTAGAACATATGATATATGATTGGTCTCACATATACATATATAGACTATGAAGTGGTTGATCATAAGATAAGTAAAACTTCCTTATAACAAAGGAAAACTAAGTGAAGAAGATAGATAGATAGATAGATAGAAATTTGGGGTTAACAGGACTTAAACAATATTATGTGGGTAACTATTGATTAATTAAGAGAAGAAGGGGAATATTAGTAGCGATTGCATTGATACAAGACTTGTACATGAACACAATCTCATGATATATGTAACTGAAGGGTGGGTGGGGGGGGGGGGTTTCCTCCTCACAATCTAATATCAGTGAGATCAAACCATATCTGCTCGAATACCTTCACGATCACATCGTGGTACTCGTTGGAGTTGAGGGACAGGTAGCAGGCGAGGAGCTCCTCCAAGTCCTTGGAGGTCCGGATGTTGTTCTCCACGATCATCTCCACCATTGAGTCACGGAAGTCCTGCTGCGGGTCCGACGAGGACTTAACGACGGCGCAGCTCTCCGACAGGAACTTCCTAGGCGTGGATCCGGCCGCCTTCCGGTGCCGCTGGTGGTGCGCCTGCAGCCTCTTGCTCGCCAGCCTCGGGGAGCTCGTGCGCATCCGCAGGCCTTGGAGCCCGGAGGCCGTCCTCCGCAGGGAGCTCTTGTGCTGTTTCAGAGGAGGACAGGGTGAGTCGGGTTTGTGGAGGAAGTTCTTCTCTTTGAAGCCCATATTCCCGTCGTCGTCGTCGGGTTCCGACGTCTCGGGTTCTCGCCTGGCGGCGGGCTTCGTCAGAATTGGGGGGAGGCTGAGCTCTGGGACTGCGTGCAGGTGCAGGTCTTCCGCCCCCGGGCTCTTGTGGGCGGAGGCGCCCTTGTTGCCGACGTCCAGGATGATGTCGGTGGCGGAGGAGGTGAACCTGCAGGTGCATGGCCGGGACCACGCCGCGGCGCTGTCCAAGTCGTAATGTTCAGCGATGATGGGCTTGTCGGAGCAGGGGAGCCCGTCGTAGTCGTCATGGTATAGAGGGCTCTCGGGGCCCGGCGGGAACTCGGGTATTGCCTCCGTCCTCCACACGGAGCCGATGCCGGCCCTGCAGCTGCAGCCGGAGGAGGACACCACCTTCGTGGAGGGCTTCGCCGCGTGCTTACGCCGGGGTTTCTTCTGGGACTTCCTGGGGGGCTCGACGGGGAACAGTGTGTCGGAGGCCCTGGGGTGCGCAGGGGAGCTCGGGAGCTTCTCCGGGTCCCGGCTGGGGAAGTAGTAGGACGCCCGCCCGGGCTGGTAGCAGGGCTGCTTAGTCCCCGGCTGCGGTGCTGCCAAGAGCTGCTTGGGGGTCGAAGCCCCACCCGTCCTCGCGGGGTTCGCCTTCTTGCTGGTCTGCAAGAGGTTGGTGTTCCTGCCTCCCCTGCTCATGTCCTTGAGCTTGTAGAACCAGGCATTGGGCATCATGTCAGATAGCTTAAACCTGTGGTTACCCATCTCCCAAGAGCACCACCAAGAAGAACCCAGCCCAACTGCACTGCACACAAAACAGGAGAGAAGAAACGGTCACCAGAACCACTCTGTTCTACGTTCTCTGTTCTCTACCTCTATGGCTCTCTAGCACATCCAACAACCTATCCACCTCCCTGCACACCCTTCACTCCTGTGAACACACTCCTTCCTCCTACCACCCCCTACCCCTCCTCACAAAAACACAGACTTCAGGGAACTCCCCCTGAGCCTCTCTCTCGCTCTCTCTAGCTCTCACACGAGTCCTTTCACCGTGTATGTGGAGGAGGGAATGGCCAGGGGAGCGGAGGGAAATGGAGCCCTAAATAAAGGAAGAGGGGAGGGCGACAGAGGTAGGAACAGAGGAGGGGCGGGGGATGGGGGTGAGGGGAGTAGTGGAGACGCTTGCGCGTGGTGAGAAGCGAAAGAGGAAACAGACCGCGGCCCTTCGACTCCTCCAAACTACGGCGCCGAGGCGGGGCCACCACCATGCTCTCTCCAGCAACAAAGATAATAAAACCAATACAAAAGAAAAGGGGAGACATCAAACGTCGAACGGAACGGTGGGCACCTCACCCAGCTGTCGAGCCCACCGTGGCTGATTGTTTAATGGGAAGGGGAGGGGAGGGGACCCCCGCCAAAACTAACATAATTTCGGCATAACCTATGGTTTTTCACCAAAGTTACCAACTTCGCAGTGAAACGCCAACATCCCCGCCTTGGATGTTTGTGTCTAGCCCACGACATGTCTGGTTTTCATATCTGAGAAGAAGTCAGAAAGATGACATGTTGTTTTATTATTACATTAGTTCTAGAATCTTTGTTAATTTATTACCATGCTGTCGGGAGGGAGGAGGAATTAGGGGGGGGGGGGGGGAATCAGGGTTGCCATGTCGCCAACCACTGTCCGGATAAATGTATATTAAGCTCCTCCCCACCGCACAAGCCGTGGACCTTCTGCGGCCCCTGTGGCAGTCCCCGTGCTCATATTCTCATTTCTTCGCGGGGGTGTTTGACCGGTTGTGCCGGAACAGGGGGGCAAGTAACTCGTGTTGCTTCGAGTTGGGTGTGTAGTAGAGGAATCCCGTAACGGGCTTTAACAGTAGTAGTAGTAGTAGTAGTAGTAGTAGTAGTAGTAATGGAAGTGTGGACGAGAGGAGTGTTCGGCAAAGTGGGCAGTAAAATCAAGCCATCTCCGACAGAGAGATGCATGTTGTTTGGTCGTATCGAATCTTAAGGTAATTAATTGCATCATTTGGCTTGCCTTTGATCAGCCCTTGTCCTCACGAGTCACCGTCATTATCACAACTTCGTAGCTAATTAAAGTTGTGTGCAATTAGCGGAGTATTCCGCATCCACGTAATGCCATGCTAGACAATCATATGCACATCTGGATGTTGTGCGCTCGCGATTGGTTCTGATAAAGCCGGTAGTCAATCCGTGGATGTCCCTTGTTGTTGCATGTGGCGTATGCCAGGCAAAAATGAGAGCAAAAGTTTAAAGGAAGAAAACTGCACCGATTCCTGCAATTTGTGGGTTTTTGCCCAACACTTGATTTTGATTTTTTTTTTTAAAGTGAAATGTGCAACTCTGTTGCCACAGAGTGGCTTCAACTGAGTGATCCACACATCGAGGCCACGGCTAATCTTCTAATCAAGTGGGGGGGGGGTGCGTGGTCACAATGCCGTGTGACCACAATCCCCGCAAGTCTTCGGAAGCCCAAACCGCATTAAATCTTAGGGGAAGCCGACGCTGGTGGTGGTGGCTGCTTGCTCACCTCGTGCAGGGCTTCGGCTGTCCATTAATAGCAGCTAGTAGGAGGCAGGCGAGGGTTGGGGCCCTAAAACTACAGTCCACCGGGGGGGGGGGGAGGGGCATTTCCCTGTGGTTGGCAGCAAGTCGATCGGCACTACGTACCAGTCTTTATACATTGTGGTCTAGTCCATCTCCATTAATGTGGAGGCTTGTTATATATCCTGTCCAGGGCTCATAGGTTGGGTGTAGAATGTCGACCCGGCACCTTTGGGACCTATACTCCTCCTCATCCCAATGAATCGTGGTGGGTAATCAAAACCCTTTTGATGCATAGCATCATATATAGGGATCACCGTACATGGTCGGGCCACTAGCTAGTATAGTAGACTATTACTCTTCCTAACTACATATGCTTCCGTCGTTGTGGTGTTTATTTTTGTATGGCCATGGCCCAGGGTCCCATATTTCAACGATTAGGCTTCATGATGAGGCATTCTTTAGGCTTTAAATTATGACTTGGCAAGGTTTATGAAAAGGTGGTTCTCTTGTAATATGACCAACCAAGTGATGAATGGTTCTATATATCGATGATAAAGAGAGGTAAGCTTTTTTTCTCTCTTTATCATCAATGTATAGAATGAAGGTGGTGGATGTGAAACAAACGGCCTTTCTTCTCCTGAAATGAAGAACATTGAAGGACCAAAGGAGTGTCGGCCGAAGACCTTTTGCAACCCAAGGAAGGAAAGCCTATTTCAAATCGCATTCTCACATGAACTGGCAGAAATTGGCTTTGCAGAGTGTGTTGCGAGATCCAACCAACATTTACCCAGTAAATATATATATATAAGAAGGATCCAGTGATGAAGGCTTGGCCATTGGGACGCAGAAAAAGAACCCATATATATGACGCGTTTACTTTGATCAGCCAATTGATGAGAGCTTAGTAAGGGCATTGTAATTAATGCTTCCTCTTCTCATGCAGGAACGTTTGGGCCGTTACTTTTTGCCCATATGTTCAGGTGTCCTGCTCTGAAGCATCCTGCATATCCCACTGCCACTTGGTGTTGGTGGCAATAGAGCTACTAACATGAACAAAAGGCCAACTCGTGACCCATGTTTGGAGATATGCCAACAAAACACACCAGACCATACGTCAGATCTTGTGTTCACAATGGTGACCCACTGGTTAATACCAACAGCCACCGCCCACATGTAGAATAGAAGCTTTTGTTCTACTTCCCTGGAGTGGGGTTCTGAAGGGTGGGTTCCTGTAGAATCCAATTCGCTTGGTACTTACATGCATATGTACATGCCAGTCCTATCTTCTTTCCAGCCCACTCGCACATGTGGTCCTCGCCGTGCCACACTTAAAGAAAGTCCCCGAGGCTTTACAGAAGAGAGGCAGGGAGGCCAAGGCATGCTCTCATATTCCACCCATGGCGGTCCAGCTCTATCTGATTCGCCTTTCATTATAGTGCCCCCCTCTGTGCTGGGGGACCGACGAACAAAGCGTTTGTGCGTGCGTGCACTATCTATGATGTGTTTCAGTCACTCTCAGATACATATGGTGGTGGATAAGAAGTCGGGACCTGGGAAGGGTAAGAACATCTGGACGGAGGGCAGGATGACACTTGTTAGAGACTTTCCTATATATGTCCTCCTAATCACCCCGAGTGATTGGGCAGCCTGTACAACACTGTGGAAGTTTCATATGGAAGGAATTAAATGATAGCCGACGTCTATACCTGCCTATATATAAAACTGGTACAGGCTCATGGATGCATTATCCAAGGGAGGATTGGGACTGGTTGACACTGGATACAGAAAGAGGGGTTACTCCTAAACACCAGATGTGGGGCTCTGCTTGGGGGACTCTGAATTGTGGGCTCCCATAAGAGGCCCAGTTTGATTTACGAATGGAGTGGGGGCAGGTATGCCATCTCGGTTGGCGTATCCGCCCCCATCCCTTAACCGACCCTGGTTAAGTTATTCCCCCCCTCCTCATGGACGGGCAAAACCCACCCTAATCTCTATTATCTGACTCCGGTTAAGAAAAAAATGGACTAAACAAAAATAACGTATTATACTCTGGATAATATACCCTAACCATGCTTATTACTGTATCAAAGAGGGCCTTAGGTTTTGGTACCTGCACAGGAGTGACATGAACCCATTTGTGGAAGAGTGGCCAAGACTCACGATCGACCACTGGAAGGGGAAGTCATTTCATTTCCAGGTTGGCATCCCAGATTTATTGACATCTCCAGAGTAGAGGTCTACAGTTCTTATAGACATTTTCATTCATAAGTTCATTCTCCAATAATGTCAACGCAATTCCAAATTTTGCTAGTTAATGTTAATGGGGGTCTGCCCATCTCCACCTACGTTCATCCAGATGAGGTCCTTTTAAGTGGCCATAAAAGGAGCTACTTTATTTTCTTTAGTCATCTTTTGGAGAACCCTCCAAAGAGTGAGTAGTTCACCCCCAAGTTTTCTCGTAGTCTGCAGCCTTCTTCGTCCTAAGCGGTCACGTACTCATATCATTGGAAGAACAAGAAGGTGTGTTCTTCATCAAGGACTGAGCTTGTACACATCCCCATAGGCCTTTTAACCTTCTCTTATTGAAAGATCGAAGCTTTTCTTATCCAGCTTGCTGTTTATCCTTACAGGTGATTGATGAAGGCTCAAGGGCTTTATCGTTGCTGTTTGAAATGTCGAGGGTTGGTGAGAGCTCATACCACGGCATGCTTTAGTTGATTGAAGTAGTAATTTTGATGTACTATTATTATTGACATTAACATTTTTAGGGTATAAGATATCAATATTGTTGTTAATGTAGAAGGAATATTGGGGGTGTGAACTAAAGGGAAGAAGAGAATTAGAGCGAAGGAAAGAGAATAGAACGAGTCTTTGGATTCTCAAAATCTAAAAACCTATCTTTTTTAGTACAATCTGAGGCCTATATTAAATTCATTATAATACTAAATTCTTCTGATATAACTTCATTATAATACTAAATTCTTCTGATATAACAATATTGAAGTTGATAGTGGATAACCAACTATCAACTATCAATGAGAATATTAAAATTGTTACTGACGGAGGTGTTTCATACAACAGTCAAACACCCCCTTAGATAACGTGCGTATTAAATTTGTTTTTTAATAAAAAAATTCCACAAGATGGAGAATAGATGTATGTTCGAAGTTCAGCAGAATCAGTAAAAAAGAAAAATACGCCTTCTTATGTGTTTGCTCTATAATTTCCTTTATCCTCTTTCTTGTGACTTCTTTTTCTGCAAATTATTTGCGTAGTATTCGTAACTTTTTGAATTCTTGAATGAGAAACATGCAACCTCCAGACCTGCCATATATCTCAGAGAATGGAGTACCCGAATGAAGGAGGTGATTAAAGTGAAGTGAAGCTGAATTGCTCAAAGGAACTTTTCCAAGAACTTTAACCAAGAAGATCTGCTCTGCACCAAACCTGGGAATATCAGTAAAAAGTGAGAAAGCATGGTCATCAAAATCCAAGTGCTCTCTTTCTTTCAGCAGTGACCACATAACTTTGAGAGCGCGAATTTCGTAGTAAAAGAAAAACCCAGATTTTCAGAGCACCTGGATCACTCTCTGGAGGAGGCCGACACCTCACTTAACATGTAAGGCTTCTGCTGTGGAAGACAACCCAGAATAGGTTAATATCTCTTCAAATGTGGCATCCTGCACGGTAGATCATGCCCTTTGTGTGGAGCTGAAACTGAAGACCATAGCCATGTATTTATAAAGCAGCAGAGATGTGGCAAATATGTATCAGAATGTCTCCGGGTTCCGAAGGACTTCAGTGATTATGGAATGCACGCAATTGAGGGGAGGACGGAAGATTTTTACTCACCATACGATAGCTGTAGTAAGATTCCACGTGTTTGAAAAGGATGCAAATCAAAAGAAATCAAAAGATCAAGAAAAATAAATTAGGGTCGAAGTGCGTAGACATTTTATTTAAAATCATTTTGCCCCTATTTTGGTGTAAATAGATTTCACGACCGAACTTTTATCAAGATACTACAACCCAGATTGGTGGCGATGCGAAAATACACTCCAACTCATGATGTTGGGATGAACACCACTATAATTATAGTCTCTTACAAGGAAGAAGAAGAAGAGTAGGAGAGAGGCGCGCGCGCGAGAGAGAGAGAGAGAGAGAGAGAGAGAGAGAGAGAGAGAGAGAGAGAGAGAGAGAGAGGGACATTGCTGTCGGGTGAGAATAATCTCTAGAGCCGTGACTCTCACATGAAACTGAGACTCTCCTCGTATATCTCCTCGAGAAGTGACCCTTGACGGAGTCACATGTATGTCCGCTCAAAGAGTCGAATCCAAAAATATGTGAAGAGAATTCAAGAGATATTTGGTCAAAATGATAAAAATTAAAAAATAAAAAATAAAATATATGTTGAGAATAGCATGCCACGATACTAGCTAGTCAAGGTAAGATAAGGCAATATGCACGCATGTGACAAAGAGGATAAGGCCCAAAGAACCTAACTACTCAAATATAGCCCGTATTCTATAATCTCCCCAAGGAAGTAAACAAGTAAAGTCAAAAGCCTCAACTAAAAATAGATGATTTTTTTTACTTTTCTAACAAAGGACAAATCATCTCAAAGACTAAAACTTTAAAATTTTAAAACATAAAATCCAACGCCACGATCGACTGTTTCTAGAGAAACAAAAGTATCTAGAGATTGACTGTTTCTAGAGAAATAAAAGTATGTGGATATCTGTGGACACCAAAAATTACACACCCAGATGTCCCGCTCGGCCCAGCGTCAGCAACGGCACCGGGTGGAGAAATCCCAGAGAGACTAGACACCCAGATGCCCCAAATGTGCACACTGCCGTGAAGCCGTCTTCGGGGTCACGACAGTGAAGAGAGACCAATCACAAAAAAACCCCGCAATCCATGGGCCCCGAAGAAAATAAAATGGGCCAAGACTCGTGCTCACAACGGGCTCAAAATCACCCATTTAGCCGCTCAACTGCACGCCCCTGGCCCCTCTCCAGCGGTACGCCCATGGGGGCCTTCGGCGGCACACCCAAGCCCCCCAGGTCCCAGCGGCACACCCCCCTTGGGGGGGTCTTCAGCGGCACACCCCCCCATGGGGGTCTTCAACGGCACACCCCCCTTGGGGGGGTCTTCAACGGCACACCCCCTTTGGGGGGGTCTTCAGCGGCACACCCCCCTTGGGGGGGTCTTCAACGGCACATCCATCCCCCTTGGGAGGGTCTCCAACGGCACACCCCCCTTGGGGGGGGTCTTCAACGGCACACCCCCCCTTGGGAGGGTCTCCAACGGTACACCCCCAGGGGAGGCTTCAGCGGCACGCCCTAATGGGGCTTCAGCGGTACACCACTTGGGGGTCTCCAGCGGCACGCCCTAATGGGGCTTCAGTGGTACACCCCTTGGGGGTCTCCAGCGGCACGCCCATCCTGGGCTTCAGCGGCACACCCCCTGGGTGCCCCAGCGGCACACCCAGGGGGGGTCCAGCGGTACACGCCCCATGGCCTCAAGCGGCACGCCCCTTTGGGCCCTCAGCGGCACACTCTGCTGGGCCTTCGACGGCACGCCCGTTTTGTGCCCCAGCGGCACGCCTTTTTGGCCCTCCTACGGCACACTTGTGTAGCCCGCCAGCGGCACAGCGTTAGGCCTTTTCAACGGCTGAACGACGTGGTGCCCATGCCCTACGCATCCTTGGCGCGCAGTGAGCTCTATGAGGTGTCAACCAGGGATTGGACCACGCGGGCTATCCCACTGGCATCCAGGACGGGGGAGTCAAACCCCATCATCACGAGCCACTTCCCGCCTCCGACGGCTGTGCTCGAAGGCTCCCGCTGCCGGGAGTATAAATGACTCCCATTTCGAAGAAGAAAAAAAAAGAGAGAGAAGCAGGGGCAAGAGACACAGACAGAGGGAGAGACATACGCAAGAGAGGAAGAGAAGAGAGAAGAAAAGAAGAAGGGCTCCGGCGTGAGTCTCCTCCGACGGCCACCGGGCAGAAGAGAGAGTAAGAGAGAAGGAGGGGCAAGAGACACAGACAGAGGGAGAGACATACGCAAGAGAGGAAGAGAAGAGAGAAGAAAAGAAGAAGGGGTCCGGCGTGAGTCTCCTCCGACGGCCACCGGGCAGAAGAGAGAGTAAGAGAGAAGGAGGGCTGATTGTAACAAGGGAAGGTGTGGGGGAACGAGCAGTGGACGCTCGTCCCTGCTTCAATCCCCAACACTTTCCCTTCCGGGGTTTTCCTTGTTTTCTTCCTCCCTTCATCCTGTATTTTGGTTTTCCTCCTTGCCCGTAGCCTCGGCTAGGGTGTGCTCGGCAATGTGTATGGCTGGCCATGACCCCTTGCTCCCCATGAATGAAAATCACCCTCTTTGGGTTTCTCTGTTATTTTGTTGGTTTATGCCCGTTTTCACGGTGTATGATGTGTTGTCCGTTTCTTCCTCCATCTCTCTATTTCTCCGATGCTTCTGGGGTTTCCATATCAGTATGATCGCTCCCGTATGATCTTTGGCCTTTCGGGTTCTTTGCCCTCCCCTATGGCCAGCAGTTGTATCAACCTGCCTAAGGGGAGGAAGACCCTCCTTCTCTTCTAGAACGCCTAGCAGCCAGCAGCCTATCCATGGCTTTCCTCTACCGGTACACACCTTTTGGCCCTCAGCGGCACTCCCTGTTGGCCCTTGGCCGGTACACCTTTTGGCCCTCAGCGGCACTCCCTGTTGGCCCTTGGCCGGTACACCTTTTGGCCCTCAGCGGCACTCCCTGTTGGCCCTTGGCCAGTACACCTTTTTGGCCCTCAACGGCACACCTTTTAGGCCCTCAGCGGCACACTTTCCCCCCCAGCGGTACACCTTCCCCTGGTGCCTCAGCGGTACACCCTTAGCCGCCAACCCCCAGCCCATTCTGTCTAGTATTAGAGGTCTTCCGTTCACAGTTTTCTCCAGGTTTTCCGGGGTTTTATAAAGGTGATGCTGCCTCCGGGCGCCCACCTCCAGTTGTCGGGTTCCGCCACTCCATGTGGGCGCGTTCCCTGTACCTCCCTTACGCTCGGGTAGAGGGGAGGTGCTGCCAAATTTTCGTCAGAAAATAACAAAAAAAAATGTTAAAAAGGCAAAAGGAAGCAACAAAGGCATGGAACGATTAATGATGGAACCTTCCAATTAATTAAGCCACTGCCGGCACCATGACGAGAACCGGACCAATTAACAACCTGGCAGCCCGAACGTCCGATCTGCGAGAAGAGGCCGAACGGAATAAAGCAAGGAAAAGGAGAAGCTTATATAAAACTACATAAAAATTAATATAAGAAGAAAAGAAAAGCCTTAAAACAAATAACAGAAGAGTGGGCCTTCACTTCCACCCTTGTTCCAACCTTCACCGGTATATCCATCCTAGCCCCCCCCAGCGGCACACTCCGTTTAGCCCTCAGCGACACACCTCTCCTAACCCCCAGCGGCACGCCCCTTCTGGCTTCCAGCGGCACACCCCTCTCAACACTCAGCGGCACACTCATCCGGCCCCTCACCGGCACACTCCCACCACTTTTTAGCCTCCAGCGGTACACCCTTGTTGCCCTCACCGGCACACCCCTGTTGCCCCTCACCGGTACACCCCTCTCAACACTCAGCGGCACACTCATCCATCCCCCAGCGGCACACTCCATTCCCCCAGCGGCACACCCCTTCTAATACCCCGCGGCACACTTCACTCCCCGGCGGTACACCCCATCTCCCTTCGCCGGCACCCTATATACGTCTATGCATAGCGGGGTAATAACAACGGCAATAACAAATGAATTAATAAAAATTACGCTAATTAAAGAACTCCAAGTGTGTAACGGCGATAATGGCAGTAAAAAGGAGGGGGTAAGAAAATATCAATCATAGTAATAATAAAAAAGAGGGGGAGGAATCAAGCGGAACAAATGCATAAAAGAAGAAATAAGCAGCCAAAAAAAAGAGGAACATATAACTAAGAAAATCCCAGAAAAAAATGCTAGGGTCCACATTGTAGCCCCGTCTCTCCCTATGACCTGACATCAAAGGAACAACAATGCCGCCTTCTCAGGCCGGGCCCGGGTCCCGGGATCTATCCCGATATGGCCGAGTCCCGACCTGATCTTGGGCCGACATTCTAATCAGACCGGGTTCGTTTCTCGCCCCGGATCCCTTCCGAGCCATCATTAAAATCGCCGTGCATGCGGCAGACATTTGAACGGATTCGCCCCGGCTTTCCGTCGCGTTTCCATCACGGACCCGTGTCCGAATATGAAAAGGTGCACGAGTGACCGACATGGCCAGTGGCTCGCATCCTAATGCGTACTTTGGTGTGATTTTCTCCTGTCTCTTTCTCGCGTAATTAGTATTATTCTTTTCGGCCGCAGGGCCCCTAATTTCGGCAATTAATCAAGGGTGTTCCCTCGTATGGGGGATGTAAATGACGTCGCGGCCTTTATGGCGCGACGGGATTCAGTCCCGACACGAACCACACAATCGTCTGACGAAGTCAGGTCGAGCGCACCATGGGCTCTTCGGAGTCCGAATAAATCGTCACTTTGTGACTGGCACGCCCACGCACCCAATAAACGAATAGACCAACGAGAGAACATCAGGTGAAAAAAGTGCGTCCACAAGTCTGGCACGCCTGGTGGGACCGATCCACCCTTCATCTCTTTGCCAGAATTAGGGGCCCTGCGGCCCCCTTCTTGTGACACTAATTGCGTTACTTTCTCAAATGCAGGAAAATCGCATCATGGTGCCGACGATGGCTGTCACTTGCGACCCTCAAGTCGTCGAGAACCATGTCCGAGGCGGCTACCTGGCGGTCCCCCTCAACTTCGGGAGCTTCCCTCTCACTGTGGGCTTCCCCAACTTCTTGGGGGTGGCTTTTGCCAACATCCTCGAGGTGAAGGCACCTGAGGGGTCCCAGGTCAACGCTCTCACCCGGGGGGCCACTGAAGCTGCCACCGGCCGAGATGTGGCCAAGAACAATAATGGCGTCCCAACAACGACGCTAAGCTGCAACGTGCACCACCTGCACCAAACCACTGGCCCATCCCACCAAGGGTCGGCATCCTACCGAAGAAGGCTCTGGAGGAGCAACGTCGGCGCCAACTCTGGACGCTGCACCTCCAACTCTGGAAAGACTATGACTGTCGGGGCCCTCCGAGTCCGCCTGGACGAGCAGAGGTCTCGGGTGACACCGGACCGTGTCGTCCCGACTGTCCCAGTCCACAACTCCTTTCAAGGACTGGAGAAGTTGAAGGAGAAGGTGACGCCCACTGCTGTGGCCGCATCGCCAAAGGCTGCGCCGGTTCACAGGCCAGCCAAACTGAAGCAGGTCTGGGTCCCCAAGGAGGCCCGACCCATTGCACCCGCCCAGGCGGGGCCTAGCATTTTCCGCCTGAGGAGGGCTAGAAGAAATGAAAGGGTCGAGCTCACGACCCCGGCTTGCCGACCAGCACCCGTCACCCCGGTGCTGCCCGAGAAAGATCACCGCTGTCACCGCGGGCGCCGACACAACGCCGCCCGCCCGGCACCCATGGCCTACTCTCCTCCTACCGCTATCATCGACATGCAACCGCAGGCTGCTCTCCCTGACCAGGAGTGGGAAGGGATCGAGAAGGCTATGAGGAATTACCTCCGAGGCCCGGGTAGCACCCCCGCCGGCCGCCAGAGACTGCTGGGGGCAATGGCCTCTGCTTTCCAGGAAGAGGGAGCCCGGCCCGCGCCCAGCGCAGAATCGAGGAACCGCTCGGAGGAGCCACGCCAGTCCCCTGTTCGGGAGGAAGCGCCGCCCTGATGATCGGTCTTCGACAGGCTGGTGTTCCCGGGGAAATCGTCCACGAAGGCGACGAAGAGAAACAAAAGATGGCACACCTTCACCTGCCATATGGCAGGAGTTCACGGTCGGTATGGGGCCTTGCATGCCGATCCGGAAGAAATGGCCAGACTTGCCGCCAGACCGGGACCCCTTACTAGAAGAGGGAGAGCGGCAGGCAGCGCGACACCCACAGGCGCCGAAGGGACTTTACCTGAAGAGCCCCTTGCAGCCCTCACAGCTAACGTGGTCACCACCGGCGACACGAGCGGCAGACCCTCCACATCATCCGAGGATGCCCCGGTCGAAGAGACGGGGGGCATGCCCCGGCTCCCCACAGCTGACCCTGCAATGCTGCTCATGATGCAGCGGTTCCAGCAAGAAATTGAGTCGCTTAAAAAGCAATTGAATGAGCGGAACACACCGCCCCCGATGTCCTGGCAGACCGAGGTTTTACCCGAAGCGCCGAGGGACAGGGGGAAATTTTTAGAAGCAGCCCTTCCTGCAGCCCTCAACCCTCTCGGGGACGCGTCCCTGCAGCAGGCACACTGCACCGCACCGGCCCCGCCACAGGACTCACTTTCCCAAGGGTCCCTCATGGCCCCCCAGGCGACCGTGTTAGCCACCTCGAGCACGCCGCCCGCACATTTTTATCCGAGTCCGGTCGACCCGGCAACAGTTAGCCGGTTGATGCTGGAACAGATGATAGACATGAAACTAGCCAAGAGAGGTGACGGGGATCAGACGCCGTTTGACGTCTATCGGGTGCCCTACACGGCTTACCATGCTGCGAAGAAGTTGCCGGTCGGCGTCACCAAGCCACCCAAGTTCGAAAAGTTCAACGGGCAAGGGTCCCCCAGGGAGCACATTGCTTATTATGTGAACGTCATGGGGGACTTGGCTGCTGATGAGGCCTACCTCCTGAAGTTCTTCGGCTCGACACTCACCGGGCTTGCCTTTGAGTGGTACTCTGGCCTGCCACCCGGGTCTGTCGCCGACTGGCCCGACATGCAAAAGAAGTTCAAAGAAAGATTCTATGTTGCAGAACGGGAGGTCACCGTGGTAGAACTTTACGCCACAAGACAGAAGAATGACGAGTCGGCCCTCGACTATATCAAGAGATGGAGGAACCTCAGCATGAGGTGCAGGCGTCCCCCACACCAGGAGGATGCGGTGCAGATCTGCAAACAGAACTTGAAAAAGGAGATCCTGGAAAGGATGATTGGCACCGAGGTCAAGACATTTGACCGCCTGAACAATGTGGTAGCAGAGATCGAGGCATTTTTGGCCCGATACTCCTCCACCCCGGCCATGTCAAGCCAAAGAGCCAGGCAGGCCGAGAAGAAGCCAGCTCCCCCTGAGGTGCACACATTAGATTTCCAGGCTTTTGAAAAGCAGAAAGAGAAAGCCAAGGGGGCTGCCGACCTTCCTCCGCCCAGAACCACAGAACGGCGGGAGGGCCCCTCACTAAGGGAGAAGATGAGAAATAAGCTGTATTCCTTCGCCCGGGACAAGTCCAAGCTCCTGTTCGAATGGGCAACCAGCTATAACAAAATTACACGGCCAGAGCCAAAAAGGCCCGGCGACCTAAAGAAAAAGGACGACCCGCGCTTCTGCCCGTACCACCGAGTGCTCGGGCATACCATTGAAGACTGCTATGTCTTCAAGGATGTTATTGAGTCCTTAATCAAGAATGGGGAGCTGGACATGGGGGAGCATAGAGTAGACCCCCCGCAACCGCATGAGTTGCCCAGCATAACCTCCAATGTCAACATGGTCTCGCTATACCAGGAGTTGCCTGAGGAATGGGCGGAGGCCTGCGCCCGCGCCACTTATGAGACCTTCATCACGACCCCGGCTCAGGATCAAGGAGGTTGGTAGACTGCAACTAGAAAGAATAGAAGAGCACACGTCCCTCGACCCAGCCCTGGAGTTCGTCTGAGGGATGCGACACCCCTGCCTGCACCGCCCCCGGCAAGCCCAGTTCGCCACGACACGGCCCCTCGGCTAGTCATGAGGCGGCCCACTCATAACAAAAAGAGCTCTGTCCCGCTGCGGATGCGTCAGAAGACCAGTCCGGCGGTCAAAAGACTCCAGGCTATTATTAATGGGCTCGAAGATTATGAGCAGCCCGAAATCTAGCCCGTGGAGCTGAAGGAGTATGTCCCATGGGAGGAGTTCAAATCACTCGAACTGGCTCCAAGGACATAAGCTGAAGCAGAGAAAGAGCCTCCCCTATGGGCTGAACTTCCCCAAGAGCAGCCATCCGCCGCAGCAGGAAAGAAGAAGAAGAAGAGAAGACCCAGGGAGAAGAAGAAGAGGGAGGTCTTCGTCGCCTGCAACACCCTCTCGGCTTTATTCGACACTGCCCTTTCCATGGAGGAAACAAAAGAAGAGCCACCCCATGAGCCGCCAGAGGTGAATCAAGCTGAAGTCTCCACTTCCCAACATGCCACCAGGTCGGGAAGGAAGTGGGGGCGCCCTCCTCAGGATAACCTCAACATCATGCTCAGGGGGGAACAACCATACCAGGTTCCCGACCCTGAGGTCCGAGGCACCGAGGTCCCTCCTCTGGCGGGTCTCTATCCTGTAGGGGCTAGGAGCCGAGGCACCCCTTCATTCGCTGAATTCCTTTTAGCCCGAGCAGGCGGGAAGGCGCGCTCCCAGGGGTCTCCTTCGACCGAAAAAGTAAGCAGCTCTCAAGCTCTACCGGCGGCAACTCTTCCTCAGCCAGAAGCGGACAACAGTGACATCCCAAACCTCGTCGAATTCATGCGGGGGACGGAGGAAGCCCAGTAGGCCCCGTCGGCTCAGCAGGCTGCAACAGAGCCCACAAAGCTGGCATCCCCTGATCTGACACCCCAGCCCCAAGGTGGGGGCAGGCGCGGCAAGCCTGAAGAAATGAAGTTACTCAAGGTGCGGTGTAATATCCCGGACCTTTCGGATCCTTTCTTCATGGGTCCCGGATCTGGTTTTAGGAGTGTCCGGCTCCGTTGTGTCTGAAATTTCGTTTCGGATATCTTTCGTGTTCGGATCGGCGCGATCCGGAGTTGTTTCGGAGGCCCGGAGGCGTTCCGCGGCTTTTCCGCGTGTATTTTTTGATTCCCGGTGTGTGTTTCGGCTTTTTCTTCGGAAGCTCGCTGCGGACGAACCGGGCGGTTCCCCCAGGCACGAGTGGTACCATTGCGATCGGTGCGTTCCGAGGATTCCGGAAATGTATTTTCCTATTTTTTGATATTTTTCTGAAAAATCAGATTTTCTATATAATCCCATTTCTTTTCTTTTTTCTTTTCTCCTTTCTCTTTCTTCTTCTTCTTCCTCCTTCCTTCCCCAACCGTGGCCGCCCTCCTCTCTCCCTCTCTCTCCCATTCGGACGCGGTGAGCCCCTCCCCGGCTGTTGACGGCGGCAGGGCGACGGCGTGGACGCGTGGGTGGCGGCGAGGCGAGCTCGTGGGCGTGCGGCAAGCGTGGGGAGTTCGTGAAGCTTCAAGCGTTCTTCGCGATTCGTGGGTGATTCGGCGGAGCATTTGCTCCATTGAGGTAGGGTGACGTTCCTTAGCCTCTTGCCGATCATTTCCGTGATTTATAGGCCGAGGGGAGGCCGAGAGGGGCTTGTTTGAGCATGCTTGGGGTTTTTCCATGATTTGGGGAGAGCTCGCCCGATCTACGGTTTTAGCCCGCGATTTCACGTTTGGATGGCTTAGATGCATGCTAGGGGTCCCCAGGGGTCTTCCCCTTTGATTTCCCCCTCTCCGGTGGAGGTATGGGGGCGTGGATGGTGTTTTTGGCCGTTTCCCGCCGTTCTCGGTTTTCCGAGATGGTAGCGATCTACCAGTGGCCGCGTTCATTGGTAGCGGTCGGGTGGGGACCGCCTTCACCAGGATTTTTGACCGTTGGGTTTCGTTCTGTCGGCAGGCGGTCGCGGTCGCACGACTGACCGTGACTGCTGGTGGCGGTCAGGGGGCGACCGCTTTCACCATGGGGTCCGGCACGGTCTTCGAGACGGGTTTTTGACCGTTGGAGTCTGGTCGCGGTCTTCTGGAGACCGCTATCAGGTGAAAACGGTCATCAAGCGACCGCATTCACGTTTCGCGCACCAGGGTGGTCGCGGCCCCGGGAGGACCACGACTAGGTGGTAGCGGTCCTGAGTCGACCGCGACCACTGGAGGCGGTCCTCCGGTGACCGTGACTCCCTTTTTCCTTGCCAACTTGAGTCCCGGACGAGCTAGTCTCGATCCCTGTGCTGACCCGTAGTCTGACTGATGCAGGGCATCATGTGGGGGCTACATGTGGGGGTGTCGTGGGGTCCCGGGAGGTGGTGACTTCGGTTTGCGTCACCGTGCGTTAGCGTGGGTACAAGGAGCGTTCCTCGTACCTGTGGTTGCGACGTTGTTTTTCGTGACTTGAGAGTCTACTCCTTCAGTGACCCTCCACTAGTCGTAGCCCACCAGTACGAGGTGCTGGTCTCACCTGGGAGTGGTGTACGGGCATTCACCTTTGAGACGGTTTGTGCACCGGTTACCGTAGGCCCCTCGTCGGTAGCCAGAGTCCGGCTACGGGGGAAAACCGGTCAGAGGACCAGACCTAGTGACGCAAGGTCTGTGTGTGCACGCGTGGTTGGGGGCGGTTGGACCCACGTCGACGGGCGTGACCCCAGCTAGTTACTTATTTGTAGTTACTTGTACGGTGTCTGCGCCTCGGGTAGGACCTACCACGTCAGGCGGTTCACCTGCGGTGCGGTGTAAGACGTCAGGGGACGCTACCGGCTGTGCTTCTAGTGGGTGGTACTCCTGTCGAGTACGGAGTGACAGACTGTCAGTCGTGTGTTTCTGACCTTCGGGTTTTGCGGTTCGACCGTTGAGTTTCGGTCTCGTACCGTGGCACGTGTGTCGGTTTGCGCGCCGTAGGGCCTGGTTTTGTAGAGTACAGGGCTTTCCTTTCCGAGGTACTTTCCTACCGCTAGTGTAGTGGTTTCTCATTTTTCGAGGTAGGGTCCGAGTGATCCCTACTGAGTCTTGTTCCGAGACTCATTCCCTGCGTATTTTCACCGTGTTTTAGGTGAGGCGCCACCTTCGGGGAGCGCGTCAGGTGTGCAGCGTGGTGCGGGTGCCCAGAGGTAGTGCCAGAGGTCAGAGCCGGGATATGCCCCGGATGCTGCGAGAGTTTCGGGGGCCGAGGATTTCTTCCGTGGCATGTACCAGCTTATGTCTCAGCAGTTTGGCGGAGAAGCTGGTGAGGGCTCGTCAGTCAGGGGTGTAGATCTCTTTTAAAATCCACTTAAGGAAAAATTAAGAATATGAATAAATAAGCATGAAATAGCACAAATAAGCACGAGGTGCTAAGGGGAATTTGTGATCGCCAGAGACGCGAACGCCTCAAAAGATAATCAATAACAAATAGGGAGGATAATCGCGAAAAATACCTCAAAAGTGCGGGGATGTGAGTGCTTCCTTTCTCTTCAAATCGGCCGGCCGATGAAGAGAGTTCTTCCTTTAATTACCCTTGCAAAAAAAGACAAACACCAATAACAAAATATGGATTAGAATATGGTGAGTGTAGCATCAAATCCTAAATAAAGATGAGCATGAAATCATGGTGAAGAACACACCTAAAGGGGACTGCCCTTAAACCCCTATGCAAAAGAGGATGTGGGGAGATATAATGAATGCATGAAAATATAAATAAAAATAGGGGGAAAGAGTGCAAGAGTCGCACTAAATGGGGAGATTTCTCAACGTGGTTAAGTTAAAGATGTGTATATGAACACTATGAACATGCAGATATGAATGATGATAGTGAAAAGGAAATAAAAATGAAAAGAGGAAGCCTGTTGCTTTTGGGCTTGAATGCTCGATGGGGAGAAGTTCCCAGAAGATGATGAAGACTTGAACGTATGCAGGAGCCCCTCCTTAGCCAATGGCAACAGCAGCACCTGCGTGAGGAAAGAAAGAAGAAGAAGAAGAAAAAGAAGAAAACAGAAAAGGAAAAGAGAAGAACGTCGGAGAGAGAGGTGGGCGTCCGAAGAAGAGGAATCCAACCTGACAACAGAGCCGATGGCTCTATTAAATAGATTGAAGAAAGGATAAACATGGGCAAGAGTCCAAAGGGGGAAAGGATTGGAACGGGCAAGAGCCCAAATAGGGGAGGAGTCTAACGAAGTAAGAACCATCTGGGGAAAGGGCTGCGAAGCCAGAAGCTGAAACACGCCTTAGGTAAGGGCGTCAATTGATGAATTGACGACCTATCCAGAGGTCGTTTCTCAAAAACACGCTCTGCACAAGGGCGTTCCTCAAAGCCAAATTTTGGAAATAAAAACTCCCCATATTTGAAAAATGTAAAACACTCCTTAATCAAAGCCACGTTTAAAAACACGCCCCTGAGAAGGGCGTTAATTTCAAGAGCTCAAATGGGGAAGTCGGTCAAACCTAGAAGAATTAACGCCCTCAGGTGAGGTCGTCCTTTCTTTAAGAAACGCCCTTGGTTAAGTCATGTTTTTTATAAAAAACACGCCCTTACCCAGGTCGTGAATTTAGAAAATTCATAAAATAGATAAAATGGGGGAGAAATAGATAAAATGGGAGAAAACGCCCTAGACAAGGTCGTGTTTAAAAAAACACGCCCCTGATGAGGGCGTGAATTCAAAAAAAAATAGAGATAAATGCCCAGAAAATTCAAAAAAATAGGAAAAAGGAGATAAATGGGGAAAAATAGGAGAAATTCAAGAAAAGTGGGAAAACCACTCAAATAAGCTGATTTGAGGGTCAAATGGGGCATCGCAGAGCGATATGAAATATACTCAAAATAATGTCAATTTTGGTGTGTCTACAGCTGCCCCGCCTTGGCGTCTGCTTTGCAAGGGAGCGTAGCAAACTGAAAAGTAGATGCCAAGGTGTGATGAGACACGCAATCAACATCACTTGATGAGAATCAAATCAAAACTACGAGATGAAGCAAATCTCGAGAAATTCAAGGAAATCAACAACGTTTGGATAAAAGGGGAGATGCGCACGCGGTGCACGAAGGAGATAAAATAAATGATCAACTTCCAACGCGGTGGAAGTACCCCAGGTCACAAAGCTGTAGGTTTCACCATTGGGGAGCGGTTATCAGCCAGTGGACGTGCTGCAGCCAAGGTGGATCAAAGGAAAGGAGATTAAAAACAAGATGATAAAAATCCAAACAAGGAGCTTTCGAGAAAATCACCCAAAACAGCGACAAAACGAACTGAGGATCCAATTCGGCAAGGAAAATCTCATATCGAGAAAGATTAAGATCAACTTCAACCCTCAACATCAGCTTATCAAAATGATTTTTCAACAATTGCTTCAAAGTCCTACATGAATGCATGCTGTGTTTAAAGGGAAAAATTAAATCAAACGAAAATATAGAATAATCAAGGATAATATTGTTAAACTGCCAAGACTGGGTCAAGAAACCGATTTCGCGAGCTGATACTAAACCGAAGCCCGTTTATCCACGCACCAATTCGCAAAAGGGAACCATCGTCCCCAATCTTGGACGGCTCAACGGCCTATCCGTGTGACTAAGACTCCTCTGGAATCATCATTATTTTTGATGAAGGGGAACTCAAATCCCAGATTTACCAAAGCCACAAGGTCCTTGATATAATCTACTAGCATATGTAACATATAGTAAAAATGCATACAGGAGATGGTGGAGCAATAAGCATGGGAACTGAGAAATGAGCTGCAAGCACCGTGGGGCTTGGATGATGATGCCCAGTCGGTGGGACCAAGAGCTTCTTCCTGCGCTCAAAATTTCATTAGCCAAGATATAAAAGATAACAAACAATGAATGAGGCATTTAAGCATAGCAATCATCAAAGCATCAATTATAGCATGTATATGGCATGAATAGCATAAGTCAAATCATAGCATTGTTTGTTGTTTTATCATGAGGAGACAATCTGGCTAATCAAGATTTGGAGATGAATGATCAAGATCTGATATAATGCCCATCGGCGGAGTGATCAGATGAAATTAGCAGGAGTTGATTAAAAAAGATTTGGAGATGAATAATCATGAGATATGATAATCAGAATGATATAGGGAGATGATAATCAAAATGCCCAGGGTGGCATGTTATGAAAATATCGGGGAAGAATCAATAGATTGATAGCAATAAGTAGAGAGAGGACCCATCCCGTGTTTTTTGGTCTCTGTAAAGCTGTTCCTGCAAAACACCATCAGAAAATACAATGCAATTTTTGGATTTTGGAATATGCAAATTTTTATGAGTTTTGAAAAATTATATGAATTTTTATGGAGATTTTGAAAATATTTTAATTTTTATGGAGATTTTGGAAATATTCAAATTTTTGTGGAGATTTTAGAAATATTCAAATTTTTGTGGAGATTTTGGAAATATTCAAATTTTTGTGGAGATTTTGGCTTAGACTTAGTTAATGCAGCATCAAAGGGTGTTTTAAACCACTGACTAGGGGTCCTTGTTCCTTCCCTTTTCGCTAAAAACTGCCCAAAGCTGGACGTGCATTGAAAGTGGCATCCTACAATCGACCGTCTTTGATCAACGGTGCCCCTACCAAGGCCATACCTGAGAAACGTTCGGTCTTGGAGGGAGAAGAGAAGAATAATTGGAGATAAGCTTTATGCAGGATGGGAGATATCGGGACTTGAATTCCTTCCAAGGTGTTCCCTTCAAAGAGGTAGTCTGTTGTGCCGGGGCTTTGTGCCTTTGATTTTTAGACCCTTGACATGCGTACGACCAGGGTTTTTCCTGCGGGGACTTTGCCACTCTTGACATGCCTTAATTCATACTTTTGCTTTTATCGAAATTCTGACTTGATTTTCATAATAGCCCTTTTGGCTAGATGTATATCATGAAAGCTCATATGAAAACTCATATTGATGTTGATTTTGGGTCAAGACTGCCCCTATTTGAGACTCCTCTCGTATTGGGGATTACCTAGGTTGGTCATCTCATCCGTCAACCTCTTGCCCCTGCATGTGGCCGAATAAAGAAGAGAAAAAGACTTCCAGATATACTCATGGCATGGCCAAGATAGCAACGGTGTTTTTATCAAAGGAGCCGGCTAAGGACGCCGTGAAGTGTGTGGAATGCCCAGCTAAGGGTTGCTCTTAACAAGCGGGGAGAGAATGTTGAATTCCCAGCGCGGGGTTCTTATTACCAAAGGTGCTGCAAAAGCAAGTCTAAAGACTCTTTTGAGAATGATTTAATTTAACAAAAGCCTAAGATAAAGATCTGAAATACCACTCTTAATCTTGTTAAGAAGCACTTGATTTTGCAAATCATGCGTGAAGTAATGAGAAAATGATATCATTAAAATGCATACTTACGCCAATATGTTACCTTGCAACCTTTGTAGAAGCAGCTGCTGCGAGACGATGTTGATCATCGTGGGATAGTCCTCTTTGGCAGTCCATAGGATTGGAAGCAAAGGATTGAAAGTGGCTTAACAAGAAGGAGTGGTGCCAAGACCAGACTCAGATGAATAAGGAGAAAAGGGAAGAGAGGCGAGGGCTAGAACTCCCTCACTAAGGTGTGGAGACCCTGATCACATGAAAGGTCTACAGAAGAAGCGGAGAATTAGAAGGAGGAGTGAGGACTAAAGCCTCGAAAGCAATGGGAGAAAGGGCAGATGCCCAAGGCAGTGGATGCGGAAGAAGTTGGGTCGGACCCATGATTAGGAGGAATCAGAAGAAGAAATTGGTAAATGGAAAGAGGCGGATCCGGAGGTTCCGGAGGTAGTGGAGGAGAATCATGGTAGGAGGACTCATCCGGAGGCTCTGGTGAGACATTGAAAGAAGGGACGCGATGCCCTGGGAAAAGATAGGGAAAAAGATGATGGAAGAGGTGACGGAAAAGGAAGAAGAGAATGAAAGATATGAAGTCCCGGAGGATCAAGAAGATAAATCGAAAGAAATATGGAAGGTCTGGAGGTTCCGGAGGAATGAAATCAGGAGGGTCGCGATGCCCTGGGAGATGATAGAGAGAATAAGATGGAGAATCCGGAAGTTCCGGAGGAATGAAATCAGGAGGGAGAAGATGGAAAGGGGCGCGATGCCCTGAAAGGACAAGGGAAGAATCCGGAGGTTCCGGAGGAAGCAAATGGAAAGGGGCGCGATGCTCGAGGAAAAGATGGAGAGAATCCGGAGGTTCCGGAGGAATGAGATAGAAAGGGGCGCGATGCCCAAGGGGAAAGTCCGGAGGTTCCGGAGGTAGCAAATGAAAAGGGGCGCGATGCCCAAGGGGAAAATCCGGAGGTTCCGGAGGAGGAAGGTGGAAAGGGGCGCGATGCCCGAGAGAAAAGTTCGGAGGTTCCGGAGGAAGAAGATGAAAAGGGGCGCGATGCCCGAGGGGAAAGTCCGGAGGTTCCGGAGGAATAGAATCAGACAGGGCGAGATGCCCAAAGAGGAGGGATAAAATTCCTGGAGGTTCCAGGGAGATAGCAGGAAAAGGGACGCGATGCCCCAGGGATAGTGGATAAAAAGATGAAGATGAATAAGATGGGAAGTGCGGAATATCCGGAGGTGCCAGAAGGCGGGGAAGATACGGGTTTGGAGACCCGGGAAGCAGGAGGTGCAAATGCATGCAAAATGATTGATGTAATGGATGCAATGAATGCATGAATGCAACAGAATGCCTGAAATGCAAAGAATAGGAAGAATGTGAAGGGCGAGAGGATGAGATCCTCCTCCTGACCCTCGGAATGGCCCATGAAGAAGAAGTGATAGAGATGGACGAATAGAAAGTGGAACAAATAAGGGATGGCCCCTTAGCATCAAGGTAACTGCCCCCCCACGGCGGTGAACATGTGCGGCCAATTGGCCCAATAAAAGAAGCTTCAATAGTAAAAGACAACTTCCTTGGAAAGCAAAGATCAATAATGTGGGGGAGTTGTAGAGTTGGAACGGGAAGCATTGAGTTGCCCATTGAATGTGGTGTATATGGAGTGTTAAGCAAATAGGGCAATTGCCCCTTGTAAATGAATTCGGAATTCGAAGGTTTGAACAAAGGGTGCCCTGCCCGGCCTTCAAACGACGTCAACGCTTGGCATCTATTGAGCAACGGCGATGACTTGGCTTCTTCGACCATGATCGGCACAATAACCCGGATTGGCATCCGGCAAATGAATTCTTGAATCTTGAATGGCACAGTCGTGGCCAAAGTCTTCTTGCCCGGCTCTTGCTTATCTTCGGCACAAGTAGCTGCAGAAGCACGCCCCTTCCGAGTAACAAAGGGAGGTGAGGCGGAGGCGGAAGGCTCCGTGGATGGTGGAGTTATAATGGAAGGTGTTGGCAAATGAGTGAATGGGGGCGGAGGTTCAAACACGTCGAGTTTCTCCCTTTGCTCGGAAGCAGTTGGGATTGGCTCGGGTGCAAAAAGTGGTGGATCATGCTCAGGACTAACCATGGGTAAAGGCGTAAGGTTATATGGTGGAGGAATAGGCAAGGTGGGTTTTAAAGGAATAATGGAAGGCCGAGGTGGCGGTAATGGGAGGTTAATTGGGGAAGGTTTAATGGTAGGCTCAATGGAGGCCGATGGTGTGGAGGTTAATGGTTTAAGGAGTGGAGGTGTAATTGGAGGAGGTGTAATTGATGGAGGTTTAATGGAAGGGGGAGACTCAAAATGTGCCGGTGTGGGTGATTGAAGTATCGACCCATCATCGTAACACCAGTTAGTCTCATAAATGGGGGTTGGCTCGGGGACGGTGGCTTCGTCCTGAGCAGGGGGTTCATCGAATGATAATGGAGGGAGTGGGAAATTAAGAAAACTCGGAAGGGGTGCCTGCGGAGCTTCATCATCATATACCGGCTCGGGTTCTTCAATTGCCGGTTCTTGCTCGTTTGGAATATCAACGCCGTAGTCGTCTATCCTATCCTTCCATTCTCTCTCCATTCTTGTAATATCATCCAAAGCCGCATAGAGAGGATTAACCGGAGTAGGAGGAGCCGTGACCCTCTTTAATTGTTCCTCCATGGAAGCAATCTTATCAAAAATATTTTGCTGGAGGGGAGTAACATGAACAACAGAGGGCTGGCAGGGCATTGAAGGAGGGGCCGTATAAAGAGGCCGTGGAGGGGAATTGACGGGACGACCCGTAAAAGAACCCGGATGGGCCGGATTGCAAAGAGTAAATGGGCCTCGGGGCCGTGTTGGAGGAGGAATAGAAGGAGGCGGGTGTCGGACCACCCGAGGAGGAGTGTGAATAGGAGGAGATGGGTAATGGGCTACCCGATTAGGGGAAGGAGGTGGTGGGTGATGGGCCACCCGTATAGGAATAGAAGGAGGAGGAGATGAAGGAGATGCACCCTCAACGGCAGCCTTAAGGGCTTGGATCTGTTGAGGGGTGAGATGATCTAATGCATGCAAGATTTGAGAGACCCTCTCATCATTGGGAGGAGACGGTCCCGGAGGAATAGTGGTTCGCAATTGAGGAGGGGGACCATAAGAATGGACACTGCCCATTGGTCGGGCATGACCATGAGAATAAGGACGTGGTCCCTTGAAGGAATGGTGAGAATGCTGATTAACATGTTGAAATCGAGGATATGAAGTGCTAGGTTGTGCATCCTCGTGAATTGGATTGAACATGTTTCTATCATGGCAAGCCATTATATAATCAAAATTCTCAATAATTATGCAAGTAAGCACACAAGTTGGAATGGTTACCGTGATTTTGATTGTTTTAAACCTTGGTGAATTAATGAATTTTAATAAAGTTTGGAAAGATTCACACAAGGGAGGATCCAAGTTTCAATATGATTTAACTCCAATACCAACTAGGAATCCTCTCTCACCGTGTAGGCCAACTAACTCGAGACTCCAGAAGGGTACAACTTGCCCAGCGTCCGTGAGGGAATCCACTGGTGCGGGGACTTACGGAGGCTTGGTTTAGGAATTTCCAATCCAAAGAGACGGAATGCTCAATGGAGGGTCGTTCCTTCACCAAGGGAGTGTGTGGCTCCTAGATAAAGAGATAAGGCCTCTCAAACCAATGCAAAATGAATGAATGAATGCAAGATATAAGCAGAAATATGATACAGTGATAAACAAAGGAGTTCGGTGAAAACACAGGAATAAGACGCCCTGGGGCAGGGCGCTATCAATCAAAAGACGCCCTGGGGCAGGGCGCTACCAATAAAAGAGACGCCCTGGGGCAGGGCGTTAATTATCAAGGATGCTCAACCAAATAAAGAGACGCCCATGGGTGGTGGCGTCAAATCATGAAAACGCGCCCTGACGAGAGGCGCTACCAAATAAAGAAACGCCCTGTGGGAGGGCGTGAATTGATATAAAGCGCCCTGACAGAAGGCGTTAAACAAGAAAACGACGCCCTGCGATAGGGCGTTAACTAAAAAAGCGCCTCTGTCAGAGGCGTTAATTGCCTTCTTCCAGAAAACCCTCGCGGCCAGCAATATCAAAGCAGAGAAGCACTCACATAGGCAATCAACAAATATAATTATTAACACAGAAGCATGCTCATCAAGATTTTAAATAAGTGAAAGTTTTAAAACAAATCTATCTAATTGACAGATCACTTTGGGGAGAGTGCAATGCACAAGGGAGGGTGCCCGAGGGGCACAAAAGGAGGGGTACACGTGGGTACCAATAGGAAAGGGCACACGTGGGTGCCAAGGGGAAAGGGGTAATCAAATAAAAAACAAGAAAGGGTCCCACCGTGATCGCCAATTTGTAGATCTCTTTTAAAATCCACTTAAGGAAAAATTAAGAATATGAATAAATAAGCATGAAATAGCACAAATAAGCACGAGGTGCTAAGGGGAATTTGTGATCGCCAGAGACGCGAACGCCTCAAAAGATAATCAATAACAAATAGGGAGGATAATCGCGAAAAATATCTCAAAAGTGCGGGGATGTGAGTGCTTCCTTTCTCTTCAAATCGGCAGGCCGATGAAGAGAGTTCTTCCTTTAATTACCCTTGTAAAAAAAGACAAACACCAATAAAAAAATATGGATTAGAATATGGTGAGTGTAGCATCAAATCCTAAATAAAGATGAGCATGAAATCATGGTGAAGAACACACCTAAAGGGGACTGCCCTTAAACCCCTATGCAAAAGAGGATGTGGGGAGATATAATGAATGCATGAAAATATGAATAAAAATAGGGGGAAAGAGTGCAAGAGTCGCACTAAATGGGGAGATTTCTCAACGTGGTTAAGTTAAAGATGTGTATATGAACACTATGAACATGCAGATATGAATGATGATAGTGAAAAGGAAATAAAAATGAAAAGAGGAAGCCTGTTGCTTTTGGGCTTGAATGCTCGATGGGGAGAAGTTCCCAGAAGATGATGAAGACTTGAACGTATGCAGGAGCCCCTCCTTAGCCAATGGCAACAGCAGCACCTGCGTTAGGAAAGAAAGAAGAAGAAGAAGAAAAAGAAGAAAACAGAAAAGGAAAAGAGAAGAACGTCGGAGAGAGAGGTGGGCGTCCGAAGAAGAGGACTCCAACCTGACAACAGAGCCGATGGCTCTATTAAATAGATTGAAGAAAGGATAAACATGGGCAAGAGTCCAAAGGGGGAAAGGATTGGAACGGGCAAGAGCCCAAATAGGGGAGGAGTCTAACGAAGTAAGGACCATCTGGGGAAAGGGCTGCGAAGCCAGAAGCTGAAACACGCCTTAGGTAAGGGCGTCAATTGATGAATTGACGACCTATCCAGAGGTCGTTTCTCAAAAACACGCTCTGCACAAGGGCGTTCCTCAAAGCCAAATTTTGGAAATAAAAACTCCCCATATTTGAAAAATGTAAAACACGCCTTAATCAAAGCCACGTTTAAAAACACGCCCCTGAGAAGGGCGTTAATTTCAAGAGCTCAAATGGGGAAGTCGGTCAAACCCAGTAGAATTAACGCCCTCAGGTGAGGTCGTCCTTTCTTTAAGAAACGCCCTTGGTTAAGTCATGTTTTTTATAAAAAACACGCCCTTACCCAGGTCGTGAATTTAGAAAATTCATAAAATAGATAAAATGGGGGAGAAATAGATAAAATTGGAGAACACGCCCTAGACAAGGTCGTGTTTAAAAAAACACGCCCCTGATGAGGGCGTGAATTCAAAAAAAAATAGAGATAAATGCCCAGAAAATTCAGAAAAATAGGAAAAAGGAGATAAATGGGGAAAAATAGGAGAAATTCAAGAAAAGTGGGAAAACCACTCAAATAAGCTGATTTGAGGGTCAAATGGGGCATCGTAGAGCGATATGAAATATACTCAAAATAATGTCAATTTTGGCGTGTCTACAAGGGGTGGGCCAGGCCGAGCAGTGAGGGACTTCATGCAGTTCCATCCACCTTACTTTAGCGGCTAGGCAGACCCTGATGCGGCTCGTGATTGGCTCGATGAGATGGAGCGGGTGTTCAGTTCTGCGAAGAGTGCTGCCGAGGACAGAGTGGTGTTGGCCTACAACCAGTTACAGGGTACGACTCGGAGGTGGTGGTCTTCCGAGTGGAAGACGTCCTTTCAGCTTCGTCCACTTGAGCAGATCGAGTGGGATGACTTCGTTAGTGCTTTCGAGCGTACGTACTGTCCAGATATTGTTGCTGCGCAGCGGATGCGGGAGTTTCTGGAGCTGGTGTAGGGCGACATGTCCGTGTTGCAGTACAGGGCCCGATTTGTCGAGCTGGGTCGGTATGCACCTCATATCATGGAGCATGAGAGGGTGAGGACCACGCAGTTTGTGCAGGGCTTGAGGTTGGAGCTGAGGCACCATTTGATTGCGAACGGGGCCACTGATCTAGAGACGGCGTCTCGTGTTGCGATTTCTTTGGAGATGGATATGCAGAGGACTCGAGGACCGATCAGCCAGGGGCAGTCCTTGTCAGGTTGCAGCCAGCAGCCGGCTACCCAGCAGCAGGGTTTCTTCCAGCATGCGTCGGGTGGTTCAGGAGCACCGGCATCGGCAGCGTCGGTAGCAGGATCTGCATCCTTCGGCTCGAAGGTCAAGAAGTTCTTGAAGAAGAGTTTCCGTAAGAAGCACAAGGATCATGGGCAGGCTTCATCGGGCAGTGTACAGCAGCCGGTTCCCTTGCAGCGTCAAGGATCAGTGGGTGGATCACGAGGACCTTGTCCACGGTGTGGTAGGACCCACCCAGGCAGGCAGTGCACGGCGCCGATCATCTGTTTTCGGTGTGACCAGCCAGGGCATATGGCGCGTGACTGTCCTCAGAGACCGCCGCAGCAGCAGTTTCCTCAGCAGCAGCAGGTTCCCCAGCAGCAGAGGCAGCAGCAGCAGCAGGGACAGTATCCGCCACTACCCAGGTCAGCTAGTGTGGGAGGCAGGCAGAGAGCTCGGGGCCAGATCACGCACATGACCAGGGCAGAGGCAGTGGCGTCGCAGCTCGTGGAAGGTACCGTTCAGATTTTGGGTTGTGCGGCTCGGGTTTTATTTGATTCTGGCGCGTCTCATTCGTTTATTTCGGAGGATTTCGCGTCGAGCGTCGAGGAGCCGGTGACCCAGTTGTCCTGTGATTTGGTAGTGGAGTTGCCTTCGGGTGACTTTATGATCACTCCGTATTGCTTCGATCAGGTTCCGGTTTGGATCGATGGGCGGAGTATGCCAGGCAGGTTGTATGCGTTGCAGCTTCGGGATTACGATGTGATTCTAGGCATGGATTGGCTTGAGACTCATGGAGCGGTGGTGGATTGTGGAATGAAGAGGGTCTACTTCCAGCATCCGAGCAAGAGGACCTTCTATTTCCAAGGTATCCGTTCCGCCTCTTCTCGATTTCTTATCTCTGCTATTCGAGCCCGTCGGTTGCTTGATTCTGGTTGTCAGGGTTTTCTCGCGTCCGTGGTTGTGTCTGACCGGATGGAGCCGGATGTCGAGGACATTACGGTGGTGTGCGAGTTTCTCGACGTATTTCCCGAGGAGTTGCCTGGATTACCTCCCCAGCGGGAGATCGATTTCGTGATCGAGGTTGTGCCTGGTATGGGACCTTTGGCGAAGGCTCCCTACCGTATGGCCCCCGCTGAGTTGAGGGAGTTGAGGGCGCAGTTGCAGGAACTGTTGGCCAAGGGGTACATTCGTCCTAGTTTTTCCCCTTGGGGTGCGCCCGTGTTGTTTGTGAAGAAGAAGGACGGTAGTTTGCGGTTGTGCATTGACTATCGGCAGCTGAATGAAGTGACCATTAAGAACAAGTATCCGTTGCCGCAGATTGATGATTTGTTCGACCAACTTCAGTCTGCGCGAGTGTTCTCGCGGATTGATTTGCGGTCCGGTTACTATAAGCTGAGAATTCGCGAGTCCGATGTAGAGAAGACTGCATTTAGTACGAGGTACGGGCATTATGAGTTTCTGGTGATGCCGTTTGGACTCACCAATGCCCCTGCAGCCTTCATGGACTTGATGCAGAGGGTGTTTCATCCGTATTTGGACCAGTTCGTGGTCATCTTCGTGGATGACATCCTTGTTTATTCACAGTCTGCTGAGGAGCATGCGTAACATTTGAGTGTGGTGCTGCAGACGTTGCGGGATCACCAGTTGTATTCAAAGCTCAGCAAGTGCGAGTTTTGGCTCAGCGAGGTGCACTTTCTGAGGCACGTGATTTCTGGTGATGGCATTTCCGTGGACCCCGCCAAGGTCGAGGCAGTAATGCAGTGGCCAAGGCCGAGGTCGGTGACGGAGATCCGGAGTTTCTTGGGGCTTACGGGTTATTATCGCCGGTTTATCCAGGATTTTTCTCGCATTGCGACCCCAATGACTAGACTCACGCGGAAGGATGTGCCTTTCGTCTGGTCTGAGGAGTGTGAGCAAGGCTTCAGGGAACTGAAGAGATTGCTCACCTCGGCTCCGGTGTTGGTTTTACCTTCTGGATCGGGAGGTTTCGTGGTGTGTACAGATGCTTCCGGCGTTGGATTGGGTGCTGTGTTGATGCAGCATGGTAGAGTGGTGGCTTATGCATCTCGGCAGCTAAAGCCCCATGAGGAGAACTACCCTACCCATGACCTTGAGTTGGCGGCAGTGATCTTCGTGCTGAAGATCTGGAGGCATTATCTGTACGGTGAGAAGTTCGAGGTATTCACTGACCATCAGAGTTTGAGGTATGTGTTCTCGCAGAGAAATCTGAACCTCAGACAAAGGCGTTGGATGGAGTTCATTAAGGACTATGACTTCACCCTGTCTTATCAGCCGGGCAGGATGAATGTCGTTGCTGATGCCTTGAGTCGGAAGGTTGCAGTCAGTACCCTGATGCTGAGGAGTGTGAGCGACGTCACACGGTTCGGGGAAGAGCGGAGAGGGACGCGGAGCGCGCGCGGGCTCCTCTTTTCTTTCTTTTGGTGTTTGTTTGCTGCAACACAGAAATAAGAGAAGGGGGAGAAGGGGCCACCACGGGAGATTGCTCCGGCGGGGCGAGCAGGACAAGTGTGATATAGCAAAATATGGGGGTTAAACGGCCATAGCGGGAAGTGACTCGCCGCGGCCTCGGGGGGACGGGAATGGTGCAAAAATTAAATAACAAGAATTGAAACGGCCATTGGGGAAGTGACTCGCCGCGGCCTCGAGAATATGAGCAGATAATAAGATGACAGAATATGAAGAGAATACAAAGAGCGAGAATTTAAACGGTCATTGGGGAAGTGACTCGCCGCGGCCTCGATGATAAGAGCAGAATATAACAGAATATAAAGAGAATATAAGAACGGAAATTTAAACGGCCATTGGGGATGTGACTCGCCGCGGCCTCGATGATATAAGCAGAATATAACAAAACATAAAGAGATTATAGGAATAGAAATTTAAACGGCCATTGGAGAAGTGACTCGCCGCGGCCTCGATGATATAAGCAGAATATAACAAAATATAAAGAGAATATAGGAAACAGAAATTTAAACGGCCATTGGGGAAGTGACTCGCCGCGGTCTCGATGATATAAGCAGAATATAACAAAATATAAAGAGAATATAGGAAACAGAAATTTAAACGGCCATTGGGGAAGTGACTCGCCGCGGCCTCGATGACAAGATGTGATCGCCAGGGGCTAAAAGACCCCAAAATAAGAAAGTGATCGCGCCTACCTCGAGAGCGGGAGATGGCGGGTTGCTTCTTCCTCTCCCTTCGGCCGGCCGACGGAGAGGGCTTTCCTCGGTTACCCTTGCAAAACAACGACAAACAAGTAACAAGTGGATTAGAAAGATGAAGGTGTAGTATTCAAATCCTTGCGATAAAAGTAACGAAATGATGGCAAGACACACACCTGGTTGGTGTTATCTTTTAAACCCCTCTCGGACTCGAGTGGGAGAAAAATGAGATGATGGATGCAAGAAGTATAAGAGAAGAGGCGCCCTTGTGAAGGGGGATAGAGGATGCAGTATGATGAATGTAAAGAACTATGAAGAAGAAGGGGAAGAAAAGGCTTATTGGATGAGCCGAGGGTGAAATCCGGCGGAGCTCCGGCAGCGTGGGGACGACGTGGAAGCGCGGTGGATGAAGACGACCTTCCTCTCGCGAGCGTGGGCACCCGAGAAGCCGGCAGAACCTTCACCTACAAAAGACCCGACGGGTTAGAAAATGACTCCGTAGCCTCTGGGCTCCGGCAGCCTATCGGATCACTGCTTAGCTCCCTCTGAACTGAGGGGGTGGGGCTCTATTTATAGAGCTCCGGAGGGTGGAGGCGTCCAGGACCCTGGACACCTCCATCAGGGCCGAAATAATATTTTATTCTATTTTTATTGATTTTTTTGGAATACTTTTGTGGAGGCGTCCAGGGCCCCGGGCGCCTCAAGCAGGTCCACCGAAAACCGACGACGGCCGCACGCGGTTTGGCACAACGCGTGGTTTTGTGAGCGGCGCCTCGTGATTCAGAAATGGGCGCGTCCAGCTGACTGGACGTCTCTATAATTTGAATTTTTTCACACACGACAAACCGTCGTTCGGTGGCCGGCGCCCGTGAGGGAGTTAATGGAGGCGTCCAGGGGCCTGGACGCCTCCATAAATATATTATTTTATTTATGTTTTGTCTTTTTATACCAGGGCTGGCAATTTAATTTTTTTATTTGTTTTTTATGGAGGCATCCAGGGGCCTGGACGCCTCCATTAATATATATATATATATTATTAATTATTATTTGTCTTTTTTATGCCAAGTGGCATTTTATAAATATTTATTATTATTAGTTTTTATGGAGGCGTCCAGGGGTCTGGACGCCTCCATTAAAATATATATATTTTTATTTATTTTTGGGCCCTGAGAAAATATAAATAAAATAAATTAAAAAGATGGGGGCGTCCAGGGGCCTGGACGCCCCCATTAGACCCACCCGGGTCCTCAAATCAGGCGTCGGCGACCGCCCGGTAGACCCCCCTTCTTGATTCCGGAACCTCCTGATGCGTCTGACTGGTGTTGATGCCGTCCGAATGCCGTGACGAGACGATTCCGGATGCCGAAAAAGGTAGAAGAAGACCCGAGAAAAGGAAGCACTCGAGTGATTCAAAATGCGTAAGCCGTTGCGGGGCGTTGTATAGTAATATGAGACTTTCTCAAGAGACGTCAGGAATTGCGTGTCTACAGCTGCCCCGCCTTGGCGTCTGCTTTGCAAGGGAGCGACACGTAGTGGAATGGTATCGAAGTGGAGTGGAGTGAAGTGGGAGCGGACTGATAAGTTGATGCCAAGGTGTGATGAGACACGCTTTTGACGTTACTGTTTGGAATCTTTCCTGGAGTTTCAATGAGGCGACCTTGAAGAAGGTCTTTCAAACATTGACGATTGCTTGGACGGAGATCAAATAAGGGAGGGTGAGATGTGCGCTCAGGCACGAAACAAAAGGAGACCAACTTCTCGGTGTGGAAGTACCTGGGTCATAAACCGGAGGTTTCACCTTTGGGGAGCGGTTATCAGCCAATGTGGAAGTGCTGCGGCCAAGGTGGGTCAAAAAAGGTAAAGGAATATCTGAGGGTCTGTCCAAACATGGGTCTCCTTTGGAAGAGCAGCGTCGGGGCTGTCTCAAGGAAACTCAGTATTTCATTCGGAGTGGAATATCTCATATTTGTGGGAATTGGAGCACAACGGCTTTTACAATCGAATCACTTGAATGATCTTCCGCAATAAATCAAAGTCCTATATGAATGCATGTTGGGTTCAAAGAAAAATTTAAAACAAACAAAAATAGAAAATAGCCAAGGATAATATTGTCAACTTGTGAAGAACGGGTCAGGATACCGACCCGGTGAGCTGATACTGGGCTGGGGCCCGTTTATCCGCGTACCAACTCACTGAATGGAACCGTCGTCCCTATTCTATCACAAATTGACGGCCTATCCGTACAACCCAAATTCTTCCGGGATCATCACCGTTTTTGTTGAAGGGGAACTCAGATCCCAGATTCGTTCGGGCCGCACGGTCCTCGGCATGTTCTAGTAGCGTACGTATCATATACTACGATGCATGACATGGTGGGACCAACCATTGAAAGGTGGGACAGGAGACTGGACAACGATGTCCGTTAGTAAAACCTGCACATGCCAGCATGGATTAATAACATCAGAAAGTAGCAGATTTATAACAGAATCACACCACAATGGAAAGGAAATCTAGCCAAAATCCTGACACTGACTGCTGATGTGACATGTTCCATCCTGTAGCGATCTTCCCTTCTTATAAGAACTCCCCTTAGGCTAGTTCATTCAAATGCACCAAGGTGGGTTTTGGAAGCTCAGGAGAGGAAAGAGAGGAGAATCTAGAGATTTCAGGATGGAAGGAGAGTCTTCCCGCGTTATGAAGAGGAGCAGGCCTAGCAGGGAGATCAGGCGACTCTCCGACCTCGAGGGTCATCTGAGTGGGACGATCATGTCGCATATGGTAAGCTGACTCTTTTCAATTTTCTCCACGTGAACCTTCTTCTTACTTCCTTCATTTCTTCTTCTTTCTCTTCCAGCCATATCCACTCTTCCCAGGCCCGAGGAAGTTTTCCAAGCTGCCATGGCTTTCAAAGCTGACTTCCAATATCTCCATTGGCATGAGGGCCATACTCTCGAAGTGGCATCTGCAGGGGCTCCTTATTCACGCCAAGCATTACGAGAAGATTCGTATGGACTGGGCGGCTATGGGCGCACTAGTGGAGATCTGGCATCCCCAGACCCACACTTTTATCTTCCCGACCTTCGAGGTGACCATCCTCCTCGAGGAGGTGGAACTTCTGCTCGGATTGAAGAAATTCAAGAGTGACGGGAAGGTGAAGGCTATGCGGATGCTGACACGGGGGACTTCTGAAAGCGTCCTTGGAAGCTTCATGCCGCCCGACGCAGCCCGAAAGGTCCGTACTCAAAAGGGGATCGATCTCCAAAAGCTTGCGGAGTGGGTCATGGACGCCCTGAGAGGGTCACCAGACGATGACTATTTGGAGGGAATCATGAAGGGGTTCACCATTTGTCTGGCGGGTGCTCTCTTGTTCCCTTATACCGACAACGTAGTGGAGGAAGACCAACTGGGTGCTATCTGCGGGATCTGGCGTGGAAAGAGGGTGGGACCCGCCGTCCTTGCCTATCTTTACAGCGGTCTTACTACCTCGAGCATGGGTAAGCCTCCATTTGGTTGTGCACTTGTCTTGAATTGCTGGCTGGATTTGCATTTCAAATTCGACCACCGCGAGGGAATGCCAACCGCTTCGAAGCTCTTCCAACAAAGTCCTCTTCATCACATAGCCGACGTGTTAGGCTTCGGTGGTACTGTAGTGAACCGCGTTCCGTGGCTGAAGAAACGTGAAGACTGGAGGTCTCACTTCCGCATCATGACACAAGGCTTTTTTACTTGCGCACCGGCATGTTTGCTTTCGCTAGATCTCCTCATGAGGCCTTCTCCCGAAGTTGATCTTCAACTGATCGGCGCGACCGAGTTTGTTCTTTACAACGCGCATCGGTGCTGCCTCCAGATTGGCATCCCACGCCATTCGTTCCCGCCACCGACTGGCATCGTTCCTTTGAAGAAGAGGGAGTTGGGCACTGAAGCGGACGCGAAGGAAGCGAAGGCCATTAAAGCTCCCTGGAAGACAAGTGTTGCGGGAAAGGCATTAGCGCACGTGGTGGAAGAATGCGAGCCGTGGAGGGCTTATGTAACCGAACTGGGGAAGTTAAGGCCTAAGGTGCCTAAACCCCTGATGTAGCTCATTCTGCTTTCTGATGGAATAAAATCTGGCATTTGGATGTTTCGGACCCCTGTCCCCTTAATTATTATCTTTTTTGTGGTTTTTCTTTTTCTTTCCTTTTTTTCTTTTGTTTGGATTATATACATACTTTAACACCCTTTTCTCTTTTTATTATATTTTTTATTATGGGAGCGTCCAGAGGCCTGGACGCCCCTAATTTTTATTATTTTTTTTATTTTATTTTTTTGATTTTTTGGTTTGGGGGCGTCCAGGGATCTGGACGCCCCTAATTTTTATTTATTTATTTTTTAATTTTTTGATTTGGGGGCGTCTAGGCGCCTGGACGCCCCTAAGGTTTTTGAAAATTTTTTTAAAAAATAAAAAAGTGGGGGCGTCCAGGTGCCTGGACGCCCCAATTAAAGCTTAATCTATATATAGGGGGGGGCTCCCCCCCTAACTCACTTACTGTTCATTCTGACCGTCCAGCCACTCCAAACGACCCATTCTTAGTCCCAATGGAGCGAGGAGGATCGAGCCAGGGTCCAGGGAAGCGGAAACGACTGGCTCGTCGTGCGAGGAGGTTGAGGGATGATGCCGAGGAGGCCGCAACAGAGGAGATTGCTGCGGGTGAGGAGATGGAGGTGCCGCTTCTGGCCGCGGAGGCCGCTGCGGATGCTGGTGACGCGGGAGAGGACGATCCCGACCCGTAAGTACTTCGAAATTCTCACTTTGTGGTTCAATAGGTTAAAACGGGAGTGCGAGAGGCTGTGAGAGAAGGCCGGGTAGTGAGAGAAGGAGGCGTCCAGGGGCCTGGACGCCTCCACTTTTTTTATTTTTTATTTATTTATTTACGTAAATAAAAAATAATTTAAAAAATAAGGAGGCGTCCAAGGCCTAGGACGCCTCCATAATAATATATATATTATATATATATATTTTTAGTTTTGGTTCTTGAATTTTTTTTTTAAAAAAAGAATTAAAGAAAAATCGGAGGGAGGCGTCCAGGGTCCTGGACGCCTCCAAAAAATAATATATATATATATATATATTAAAAAAGTAAAATAAAAAGAATAAATAGTATATACAGTGTTAGTGTTTATTACTGTTCATGATACTGATGTGTTCTTTGTTGGTTTTTGTGGTGTGCAGGGCGTGATGAAGGGCCGGATCAGCTGGTCCTTGGTGGTGGCAGCATACCGTGGGCTGCCGAATTTCCAGAGGGCGCGTGTGGACGCCATGGGCTTTGGAGCTTTCCTTAGGATCGAGCCCTTCCGGCTCGACCTTCCTCTTATCCAGGCACTGAGGGAGCGTTGGCACGCACCGAGCCGGGCGTTTTTGATGTCGTGGGGGCACATGGTGCCGACACTAGAGGACGTGGCTCGGATTACCGGGCTACGGGTTGACGGAGAGGCAGTCAGCTGGGTCACCTACCCCGACTACCGAGAGAGTGCCCTGGACCTGCTGTGGTTAGAGACGAGCGCGACTGATAGAGACAGCAGGGTAGTCGGCCGAGTGGAGATTATGGAGGCGCTCGGATTCGTCGACCCGCGCCAGCGGGTTAGCGAGACTGGAGCGGAGTTCTTGGCTCGACTGGAGGGGGATGCTTGTGCAGCTTTCACCCAGGATCCGAGCGAGAGGGAGCTGGTGGACCTAGATCTTCGGAGGTTTCTTTTCTTCTTCCTGGGCCGCCTTCTGCTGGGGACGAAGGGGGATGGCATCCACTGCCGTTTCCTCGGGATCTTGGCGGATCTGGACAGAGTGGGACACTACGCGTGGGGAGCGGCTCTGCTTGCCCATTTGATTGCTGATCTCTCCCAGACTTCGGAGAAGGAGACGACAGTCAGCGGCTTCGCACCTTTCCTCCAGGTAAACATTTTATTTATGCATTCCCACAGTTAAATATGCAATTATTGTACTAATGATGTATGATGGATGCAGGTGTGGAGCTATTACTATTTCTCGATGGGGAGAGCTAGGCATGGGAACAGGAGGGCCGTGCCTCTGGCGCGGCAGTGGAGGCCGGTCGTGGTTGCAGCACCCCACGGCTACCAGCTGGCGTCACTTCGTCGGGAGCTGAGCGAGTATCCCGAGGCCATGGTATGATGCGTATGATTTTTTTTTGTGTTTATGCATGTGACTGAATGGTAACTAATATGATGTATGTATGGTGATGCAGGTGGTGTGGAGGCCCTACCTGGGCATGGGCGATGCTGGCCAGCCCTGGGTTGTAGCGGGTCTTCCTCGTTTCAGGCGGGACGTGTGGGTCCATTGCCTGAACGAGATTGAGCCGCTGCGGCTTAGACTGGTCATGAGGACGTTGGGGCTGGCCCAGGAGTGGGTTGACGTAGATGCGCCGGCCCGCATTGGGCGGAAGACCAAGGGGAAGGCGAAGATTGTGGACTGGCGTACGCGCTTCCCAGCACAGTACCAGGACTGGCAGTAGGGCGGGGTCCCAGTGGTGTCCCACGTACAGGACAGCACAGACTACATGAGACGGTACCGAGCTACGTACGGGGACCGCCTCTCCTTGGGTGGTATGGCAGGGGTAAGTGAAATGAAACTGCTCCACTTTTCTATATGTATATGCATGGGATACTAACTTATGTGTAATGCAGGATGCTCGTGATACCATGATCGCCGACCTGCGGGCCCAGTTGGCGGACGCCAGGCGACAGTTGGAGGCCATCCGACAGGAGTTGGAGAACCTGGTGAGTCTATGCAATGCATTTTTTTTGTGACCTGGATTTTTGATGCTTAGCCTTTGACTGATGTTTGCCCCGTGTTTCAGCGGGCCCACCAGACAGCGGCAGCCGGGATGGCTGGTGGAGCGGGTTCCAGTTCGCGGTGCCCTCCTCCGGAGGTTTTTGCCCTCCAGGAGCAGCTGGCGCATGCGGTGGCTCGGGCTGAGGAGGCCGAGCGTGACCGCGAGGCTCGAGTGAGTGTTTGCTTCGCCCCGACCTTTTCTAGCTGCTTTCCTTCTATCACTGTACTCTTACGGTGCATGCGTGCTTTGACAGGTGGCCGAGATTCGGGAGGCCCTGGCCCGTGCTGTTCGTGCTGAGCAGGAGCGCGATGCCTGGGTGGCAGAGCGCGATGCCTGGGTGGCAGAGCGTGACGCCCGGATTGCGGAGCTGGAGGAGGAGCGTCGACGGGAGGCTGAGGAGCTCCCTCGTGACGTGCGGGATCTGCGTATCACCCTCGAGCTGTCCAGGAGAGAGGCGATGAGGGAGAGAGAGGAGAGGGAGAGGGATAGGGAGAACGTGGAGAGAGAGAGGGAGAGCGTGGAGAGAGAGAGGGAGAGGGATAGGGAGAGAGAGAGGGAGGAGCGACAGCGGGATCAGACAGAGAGGAGGGATCTAGAGGCCCAGCTGCTGGAGCTCCGATTGAGTCTCGGCACGTCGGAGGGGAGGCTTCGGGAGAGCGAGGAGCGGTACCAGAGGGCGAAGGAACGCGGGGCGCGGCTTCGTCAGTCTGGTTCTTTTTCCATGGGCAGCTATCTGGTCTCTTCGGCCGAGGAGCGTCGTCGCGCCTTCGAGGCTGGAGTGCCACTGCAGGGCGAGGCGAGCACGGCTTCTCAGGGTTCGCAGAGGCCCCCTAGGGATCCCCGGCAGAGGAGGGAGGAGAGAGATGACCAGGAGGGTGGCGGTGAGAGTTAGAGAGTTGCTTGTACGTCACCCTTCTCACTGTATGATGTACTTTCGGCTATTATATGAAATGGAAATTGCTTTTTTGTGTTGTGTGTACCTTTCTCTCTCCCACACTTTCTTCTTTGCACTGAGTTGTCCTTTGAGGCACGCTCCGTGAGAGCTTGCCCTGAACAGCGGGGAACTACGCTTTGCACGGGGGGATTCTGTTTCCTTTCTCCCCCTTTTGGACACGTCCAGGCGCGAGGACGCGTCTTAATCCTTGAATTTAAATTTAAAGCGTCGGGTGGCCTTTCTTCTCCCGTGCCTTACCCGCAAACGAGCCCGCCTTCTGCCGAAACTCGCTTGCCCCTTTTCTCGTCTTCCTCCTCTTTTGATCGATGGAGTTCGGTGGGCCTGACCACGGTGAAGGTGGAGAGGGACGCGGGACCCCTCGCCCAAGGAGGGACGCGCCCGAGCACAGAACGGCGTCCATGGAGGAGGAAGGGCCGCTCCGGGCCCCCGAGGGACCTGAGGGGCCCGATGACGTGGGAGGAGGTGAACACGGTTCGGTAGGTGCTTCGATCTCTTCCTCTTTTAATTCATTTTGGGTTTTGAAGCGAGTCGCGCGAGGGGGGAAAGGGTTCGGCGAGTGTTGCACTCAAATGATGGACGCGTCCTAGACAGGGGACGCGTTCCTTCTGACTGATATAGGACCCCTTTCTTGGTTCAGGATATGGCAAGGACCCTGGGTCTGGCCGATGAGTGGGCAAGTGCGGACGAGCCGAGCCGCGTCAAGAGGGAGAGTCGAGGCAAGGCGAGGCTCGAGGAGTGGCCCGTACGTCTCCCTGGACAGCAAGGGGGTATACTGGTGCAGGACAGTGCCGACTTCCTGCGGCGGCAGAGAGAGAGTTACGGGGGGCTTCCCCAAGCTGGGGACATGCGTGGCGTCGGCGGCTCGCGCGCCCAACTGTCAGAGACTAGGCGGCAGCTGGCCGTCGCTCAACATGAGTTGTCGCTCCTGGTAAGTTATGTGCCGCACTTTTAACTTCAGATTTTGGAGTTTCACTGACGGCCGTTGTTTATTTTGTTCCAGCGTGCCCAGCAGACAGCGACGGTGGGAGTGGCTGGCGGATCTTCCAGCTCCTCGGCCCCTTTTCTTGAGATTGCCTCCCTCCGGGAGCAACTTGCCGGTGCGGTGGCCCGCGCGACCCGGGCGGAAGAGGAGGGTGACGCTTGGGTGGCGACTGTAGCGGAGCTGCGGCATCGCGGTGAAGAGAGACCTTCTCCAGACATCCTGGAGTTAAGGGTTCTTCTGCAGATGATGAGGAGAGAGGCAGATAGAGAGAAAGTCGAGAGAAGGTCCGAGCGACAGCGGAATCTGACCGAGAGGAGGGCCTTGGAGGCCCAAGTGAGGGAGCTCCAGCTGGGCCTTCAGGCCGTCGTGCAGAGGCTAGGAGGGATGGAGACGGGCTATGAGAGAGCGCGAGAGTTCGGGGAGCGACTCCGCCAGTCCGGTCGCTTTGCCGCCAGTGGCTTCTTTGCCACGCCAGGGGAGGAGCAGCGAGTCACTGCTACGGAGCAGGCGCCCAGAGGCGAGGCAGGTGCTACTGCACGGGGATCCCGGAGGCTTCTGAGGGACCCTCACCTCGGGGGAGAGGAGGAGAGTGCCCAGAGAGATGAGTGATGGTGAGGATTGGCGAGCTAGTGGACCCGCCACCTCTCTATGATTGTAGTGTTTGTGGCAGCTTATGTAGAATTATGAATGGAGTGATTTGATTTTATGCTGTTTATTTGTTCTTTTGTGCATTCCTTCTTCCCTACACTTCTTCTCCTTTGCACTGTTCCCATGTGATGGGTCTGCCGAGACTCCGCCCCGAGCGGAGAATCGCGTCTTGTTGTGACCATTTTCCACGGGAATCTGCCGTCGAAGTCAATAATGACGGCCCTAGTTCCTTTTCCCGGATGTTATGTCAAATTTTGCGGACGTCCTCCAAATCATGATAGGGTATCCCTAGATAATCATAGGGGCTATTCGTCCTATTCTTCGTCCAGTCAATCACCATGTGCGAGCGGTGAAGCGACACATGGGGCCGCTTGGCCGGTGCCTCATTGCGAGGGCTATTATTGACAGGTGATAGAGGCAATCTTGGCCCGCACTCCTTCCATTTCTATAAATTCTTGTCCCTTTTATCCTCCCAGGTATATCGAGAGCTAACTCGAGGAGCACAATTTCTTACGGGAGAGGAGGAGTTCAAAATTCTGAGAGTTGGATGGAGGGCGAATCTTCCCATTCCTCGAAGAGAAGCAGGTCCAGTGGTAGTAGTTCCAGGAGGCTTTCAGACCTTGAAGGGCACTTCAGCAAAAGGGCCCAATCTCAACTTGTAAGCCAAGTTTTCTTGCCCTTTTCTCATTCTTTCTTCCTTTCTTCCGACCAAACCTCACCCCCATTCCTTGTATGTGTAGGTTGTGATGAAATCACAAATCTTATGGGAGTTGGTAGTAGCAGCGTACAGGGGCCTCCCAGATTTTCAGAAGGCGAGGCTAGACGTGATGGGATTTGGTACCTTCCTTCGGATCGAGCTGATCCAGCTCGACCTAGTCCTGATCCAAGCCTTGTGTGAGAGATGGGACCCAGTGAGCCGGGCATTTCTGATGCCCTGGGGGCACATGGTGCCCAGCTTGGAGGATGTGGTCCGGATCACAAGCCTGAAAGTAGAGGGCGAGGCAGTGACCGGAGTCACTTACGCGGACTATAGAGAAGGTACCCAGAAGTTACTGGGTTTGGACCTGGATGGTCGGAAAAATAGGTCGGTAGTTAGGGCGTCCCTCATGGATGCATTAGGGCTCACCGACACTCGTCGGCGGGACGATGAATCCTCAGAAGTGTTCATGGAAAGGATGGAAATAGGATGCCGTGCCGTGTACTGCACAGATTTCGGCGACTGGGAAAGATGCAACAAAGATTTGAGGAGATTTCTCCTCTTCCTTTTGGGGAGATTGGTACTGAGCTCGAAAGGTGACGGTATCCAATGTTGCTTCCTGGAGCTACTGTCAGACCTTGAAAGAGTAGGGTATTATGCCTGGGGAGCCGCCATGCTGGCACACTTGTTTGCAGGCATATTCCAAGAAACGGATCGTGAGATGAATGAGAGTGGTTTCACACCATTCATCCAGGTATTTTTTTGGTTTGCTTGTTTTATATTTTTTGTGTTTTTTGCAAAGTTCTGATGGCCTGCGCCGAGCAGCTATGGAGTTATTATTACCTCCCTATGGGGAGAGCTCGGCATTGGCGACCTGCGATGGTGCCGCTAGCCAGGCGGTGGGAACCCATCATGAGTGCGGCACCCCTAACCTACCAACTGATGGTGCTAAGGCAAGAGCTACAGGAGTTCCCTGCAGCGATGGTAAACTGGAGACCCTACTCAGACATGGTCGATGCTGACCAGCCGTGGGTTCTAGCGAGTCGTGCCCGGTTCGGACGGGAACTGTGGATGCACTGCCTGAATGAAATCGAGCCGCTTCGGCTACGATTAGTTATGAGGACTTTAGGACTGGCTCAAGAATGGGTGGATTCAGTTGCGCCACCTCGTGTCGGGAGAAAGACGCGGGGACCAGCGAGGTATTGACTGGCGCGTGCGATTCCCCGAACAGTACGAAGATTGGCAACGGGGTGGCATGATTGTAGAATCGCAGGCGCGGGATAGCGAAGACTACTTGCGTCTATATAGGATAAAGTACGCAGAGCGGCTCCAACCCCGGGGACTTGTGGAGGTAGGTTTCCCCTTTTTCTCTTTTCTTCTTTCTCCTTTTTTGGTTTTCCGGCGGAAATGCTGACTCGTATGGCTGCAGGATGTCCGGGATGCCATGATAACAAATTTACGAACTCGCTTGGCAGAGATGGAACAACAGTTGGGCGATGCCCGCGGAGCTACGAGCGCCTTGGTAGGTGTACAGTACGTTCCTAATTAAAACCCCAGATTCCAGATGTTGGCTGCTAATTCACGCGGTGTAGCATGCCCAGATTGGCGCGGCTTCCCCAGCGATGGGAGTGGGTGGTGCCTCTTCCAGCTTGTGGATTCCCACCTCAGAACTTGACTTACTTCATGAGCAACTTGCTCACGCCACGCAGCGTGCTGCGGAGGCAGAAGGGATGCTCTCTATACAGGTAAGAGTCTCAGTGTTGAGTTCTCTTGGTTTACGCCTTATCGCGTATCTGAGATGGTACATTTGGCAGGAAAAGGAAACGGAAGGAGCGCTTGCCCAAGCTGCGCAGAAGGAGGCTAGGATAGCAGAACTGGAGAGGGAACTGCGGCGTCATCCTGATGACGACTCCTCTAGGGATGCCGTGGAACTGAGGATCACTCTCCAGTTGGAGAGGGAAGACCGTGATAGAGAACGTGCAGAGAGAGAAAGAGACGCGGAGAGAGAAAGAGCCAACAGATTGACTGAAAGGGAGGAACGAAGGGCCATGGAGGCCCAACTATTCGAACTCCGAATCAGCCTTGGCCTTGCTGAACAGTGGCTGAGAGATGGTGAGGAGCGCTACCGAAGAGCACGAGAGCGTGGCTTTCGTGTTGGTAGCTTCTCTACTGCTTCCGTGGATCAACGCCGGGATGTGGGAATAGGAAGGGGAGTACAGAGCGGTAGGAGTACCGCTTTTCGTAGTTGGGTAGTACCTTTGAGAGCGTTTTACCCGGAGAGTAGTAGGACGAGTGATGCAGAGAGAGAGGGCGGAACTTGATGTAATTTTTTTGGTTTTTTAGAACAAAATACAAGGTTCGGTTTGTTTGATTTTTCACCTTTGCTTCAGTTACCTGAATCCCTGCACACATCACTGAAACAAACAAATCAGAATTTCTGTTCTGACTTGGCCCCTTGCTCAATAAGCAAATGGTCACTGTGACTGTCCTTGATAACTGGTCAAGGGGCCAAGCCTTTATTTAACGAAGGCAAGGGAAAGATGCGGTGATGATAAATGCGACAGGCAAGCACACGAATGCAAGCGGTATTAAAAGTGAGATGCTGCACGCAAATGTAATCATGCAAAATTGATTTGTTTTCTTTTTTATATTTGATATTTTTTTAATTTTATCATAAAAAGATTTTTTTGGTTTGCAAATATGTGCATTTTCTCTTTTCCATTTTTTTATCATTTCAATTTTTTTGCTGCCAACGCCCGGCAAGCACCCAAATGGCACCTGACCTTCGTGAGAACAGGGGTTTCTTACTAACCTCCCAGGTATCCTAAGTGCATATCTAGGTTGATTTGGGCCTCTAGACCCCTCGAATGATGATCCCGCCGGCTAAGGCTTACCCTGATGATAATACCGTCATGCCATGCTTAGGCTCCCAGTTGCTTCCGACCACAGGGATTCACCCAAAAGGTGTTTGAGGTAAAAGATATGCCCGACCCGGGTCTATTTCCTCACAACTCTAGATGGTATATGATGGAACACCCTGGAACCCTAACGACCAACCGCGCGACGCTGACCCGGAATCAGACGCCGTCGCACCCATAGGTGACGCGCTTGCATTGGCCTAAGCCCGAGGTTAAACAAGAAGACATCAAGGTGGTAAACAGGGGTCTTGACCAGCCAGAAACACGGAGACTCCTTCGCAGCGATAGCTTTTGCTTTTCAAAGTGGGCAACCAAATGTGTATATTAAAATAAGGTCGCAGATCCTGGGCAGTTTTCACCTTTCAGAAATTCCATCGAACCTTCATCTTTAGAGGGAGAAGGAAGAGCGTAGGGGATAAACCTCCTGAGGGGACCGGCAAAGCCGTTAACCCGGCGAGCGAATAAGGGCCCATCAACTCTTTCCTTTCATACAACTTCAGACCAAATCTCGAGCATTTACATTCCACGGCCCCCTTTGTGGATTCAGACTTTTGCTTTGAGGGGTTCCGTTTATCGCACCAGGCACGGTCACGACCAGGCTTTTCTCTTGATTTTGATTTTGTATTTCTTTTTGTGAGGGAGATATAGTCGTTTGACGTTTGTGGGCTCCCTTTTCGTATGCCTGCGGGGACACTGCCCTCTTCTCGTGCTCTGATCGATGCTGGAGGAAATGGATCCTACTCTTGCCCTTGGGGTTTGAGTTTCGGTTTCTCATGCTTAGCGTTTTAAGGGCGCCGACTGTCTCATTTGGTCGAAGAGAAAAGAATAAAGATTACAGCTTCCGGAGATCTTCTGGGTGGGGTCCCACCGTAGGTGATGCTGCCAACTTTTTTGAATAAAATACATAAGTGAACACATGTTAGCTTCCTTCGAGCGAGCATAGGCCGACGTGGCCGGACAGGGGTCTCTACGGTTCTGGCAAACCAAGACCCGGTGCCTACCAAGCCTTAATGGGCCCTATCCTAACATGCATGAAGGTTAGATGCAGAGACTTAACTATATGGTGACTGCCGGGCATCGGCATTTTGAATTTTCCATATTTTTAGTGGTTTTCAATATTTCTTTATTTTTTTGATGTTTTTATCTTTTCATGATTTTTTTGTTTGTGCTAAGGGTAGTATTTCTTAAGATAAAGCCCATTCCAAGGGTGGGATAACTCGGTCCCTTCGGCGTTGATTAGCTTGTAGGCGTTGCCAGGGTACACGGCTTGAATTACAAATGGTCCTTCCCAATTGGGTTGGAGTTTAGAACGCGGCCCTCCAGGTTTGACAAAAATTCTTTTTACGACCATCTCACCGACTTTGAATTTTCTCTCAACGACTTTCTTTTGGTAAAAGCGAGCGAGTCTATTCTGATACACACGCGCGTGTTCGGCAGCGGCCAGCCGTTTCTCATCCAAGAGTTCCAACTGGGCGAGGAGTGAATTACGACGATCGTCGAGGGGAAATTCCTCGTCCAATTGTACCCTGAGAGAGGGGATCAGAGTCTCGTACGGGACTACCGCTTCCATACCATAAGTGAGGGCAAATGGAGTCTGCCCGGTGGGGGTACGGATTGAAGTGCGATAGGCCCATAGGGCTTCGATAAGCTTTTCTGGCCAGTCTGAAAACTTACTAGACTCGCAAGTTTTTTTGATGATTTTGAGCAATGTTTTATTGGTGGCCTCCGCTTGGCCGTTACCTTGTGGGTAATAAGGCGATGAATGATGCAATGCAATTGCGTACCTTTTGCAGAGGTCCTGTAGGTCCTGAGAAATGAACTGTGGCCCATTGTCGGTGACGATCGTGCTTGGGACGCCGAATCTGGCGAGGATGTTCTTCATGATGAACTTGCAGACTGTTGGCGCCGTGATTTCCGCGTAAGCTTCGGCTTCGGCCCATTTGGTGAAATATTCCGTCGCAGTAAGGATGAAAGATTTCTGCTTGGTGAGGGAATTGAGATCACCTAGGGGACCAATGACGTCGAATGCCCACATGGAGAAAGGCCATGGGGAGGATATTGGATGAAGTGAGGAAGATGGTGAATGGATTTTATCGGCGTGAAGTTGACACTTGACACACCTACGGACATAGACAGCACAATCCTCTTCCATAGTGGGCCAATAAAAGCCTTGCCGAATGATCTTCTTGGCGAGCATCTGACTATTCACGTGGCCACCGCACACACCCGAGTGCGTCTCTTCTACACATTTCCAAACCTCATCGTCACCAAGACATCTTAGCAGAATACCAGTAAGGCTCCTCCTATACAACAATCCTCCAACTAGGGCGGTTTATTTTAAATAAGTGGGGGATAAAACAAGATTTAGGTGAAAGATACCTAGAAGAATTTACAGGATGAGAAGAAATCAGAGAAATCAGTGAGGACTAAAGCCTCGGAAATAGTGTGAGAACGGGCAGGTGCCCGAGGAAGTTAACGTGGAAGGAACCGGGTCGAACCCGGGAGCGGGATCGGGAGGAATCAGAAATTGATGAATCGAGAGAGGCGGATCCGAAGGGTCCGGATGTAAAGGAGGAGAATCATGGGGAAATGAATCCGAAGGTTCCGGAGGAAGAAGATCATGAGGGACCCGATGCCCTGGGAGGTGTGTAAAAAGATAATTCAAAGGGGTGAAAAGAATGAAGGACGTGATGACTTGGAAGAACAAAAGGATAAATCGAAAGAAGGAGAGGCCCGGAGGTTCCAGGTGGATATGGGAAGGAAGGGCGCGATGCCCTGAGAGAGATGGAGAATAAGATAAGAAATCCGGAGGTTCCGGATGGGGGTGAGAGATGGATAAAAACATGGAATTAAATAGGGAGGGGTCCGGAGGTTCCGGACAGGGATGAATGTAGGGGTCCGGAAGCTCCGGACAACGAGGAATGTGAGGGTTCGGGGACCCTAGAGCAGAGGAGCTTGATGGCTTAGATTTAGGTGACAAAAGGCGTCTCCTTAACCAATGGACTGCCCATAAAAAGAAGCTGAATAGCAGCATGAGCAGCGATGGACTGGGATAGGAAGTGGATGAACTGATGTGGGCTCCTTCAACAAGGGATTTATTATCCTTAAGCTTCACTTTATGCTTTTCCCTCTTCTTGGTAAATACTCTCTCATAGTGCGGCCTCTCAACCTTCAACATGGCTTCCTGACCTCTTGGCCCTGCATGCTCTCTCCAATGAAGAGACGGCCTAGTCCTTTTCTGACCAACCAGTCCAATCAGTGCGGTCAGGGCCCATGGGTTCTCATTTGATGGACTTTTAGTAAGGCCCTTTGGACATTCATATATGAACGGTAACTCTCTTAGCAAAATATCATAACAAAAATTTGAGAGTTCCGCTCGTGAAGTAGGGATCTTGACATGAACTGGCTCCTTTAGAAATAGCTCCCTTGATAGATGAATGGTGTCTATCATTGGAAGTTCGATGCTCGGTATAAGGAGCTTCATGTTTGGGGTACTGCTCAAGGCCGTTGGAATATCACATGTGAATATGCCGGGTAACATAGGCGTTCGCCTCTTGCATGGAAGTTGGTAGTGAGTAGACATGATGTCAAAAGTTTCCAACAAGAACTGCCCTGACCCACCCCTGAGCATAGAATTCATCATCTCCTCGGCAGTAGAATGTGTCATCACTATGCATGAGGAGAACCCCTTCTTTTGATTGGCCATTTGGACTATGACCGAACAAGGGGTAATAAGAGCCTTGAAAGCATGTTGGCCAAGGAGTAACGTGATCGTGGTTATTTTGGCCCCTGATTTGGTCAGTACCAATTCCTGAGGGTCCTTCTTGATGGGCATTGGTGCAGATGGAAATTCGGCCTTCTCAAAGGTGACCGGCACAAGAACCCGAATCGGCATTCGGCAAATTAAATCTTGGATCTTGAATGGCATTGCCGTGGCCAAATTCTTCTTGTCCGATTCTTGAACATCATCTTTGGCACATGTATTTTTAGAAAGATACCCACTCCGAGAGGTGGTGGAAGGAGGTGAGATTGAGACAGCATGCTCAACGGGTGATGGAGATTCAATGATGGGGGCTATAGGAAGGGTAAGTGGAGGTTGAGACACGACGGGCTTCTCCTTGTTCTCGAGAGGAGACGAGGTTGGCTCGTGTGCAACAATCAATGGGCCCGGCTCAGGGTTAATCTCGGTTTTAGGTAAGGGGAGTGGACGAATAGGAATGGTTGGATTCGGGGTTACAAGGCTAGTGGAGGTTTTAGGTGGAGATGATGGATGATTACTTGGTTGGGAACAAGAGTTAGTGGAATGCTTAGTGGAAGCCAATGGTGTGGGGGTTATTTGTACAATTGGAGGGGTGACAGTAGAAGGCTTGGTACATAGGAAACGTCGAATTTTGGTGGTACGTGGGGGGTTAAGGGTAGAAGGTGATTCATGGTGCATTGATGCGGGTTGTTGGGGTGTAAACCCGTCATCGTGACACCATGATGACTCATAAGCAGGGGTAGAACTAGTGGCTTCATCCTGAGCAGGGGGTTCTTGTGGGAGCAGTGGAAGAGGGAAACGAAGAAAACTCGGAGTAGGTGTATATTCAAAATCTTCATAAATTTCATCATGTGCCATTTCCAATTCTTTATGATCATCAAGTTCAAATGGACGCCGTGGTGGAGGCACGTTGATGAGTGGAGATGGTGTATATTGACATGAAGGGTTTTGTGGATATGAATGCGGAGGCGGAGGGCCATATGAATGAGCGTAATGAATGAATGGTGGGTGGACGGCATCCACTTGATCGTTAAAACTTGGGAGAACTTCTTGCTCACTCATATCCCAGATGCCATACTCATTTCTTCTCTCCTTCCAATCCTTCTCCATTTTGGTAATATTATTCATGAAAGCGTGAAGGGGGTTGGCTTGAGGAGGGGAAGGGGGAAGAAATTTCCTCTCAATAACAGCCTGTAAGGCTCCAAGTTGAGAGCTGAGAGAGTCGACATGAGAAGCCATGAAATCCCAGGCATAGGGAACACTAGTGGAGGGGGAAGCTCCACTAACAGTGGCCTGTATTCCATATGAGGACTTATAGGATGGGCCAATGTCCATGGGATGAACCTGTGGGTCAGGCTGATAGCCCCAGTCTGAGTTATAGACCCCGTAAGAGTCGTGACCTGGGTCACGCATTTGAGACCCATAACGGAAGGCATCGGCCTCGAAACAATTGTAATTATATTCAGCCATCCATCATGTTTCTCGAGAGCATAATAGCACACACCAACAAACAATCATCAGAGATTAACACACAAGTGAATGCCTTACGTCTTTTTTGTGTTTTGATTTTGATGATTTTTTTGTATTTTTAGCGAGATCCGAAGTTCACACAAAATGGGGACCCTAATTTATTTTTGTTTTACCGCCGTGTCAGCTAGGGTCTCTCGTCTCACCACGAATGAAATGACTAACTCCGGGGAACTTCAATGGTACAACCAGCCCAGTGAACGAAGAGGAGATTCTTCGATGTCGGGGACTTACGGAGGTCCCAGTGTAGGAGATTCTAGTCCGTTGAGAGGAATTCCCAAACGGAGAGTCCTTCCTTCACCGGGAAAGGGTGATCCTCAAAAAAATGAAAAAAAGGATAGAAAAGTGGAATGGATGTATGCAATGGAATGCTGACAGATATATGGAGTGGGAAAATAACAGAAATAACAGACATATAATAAACAAAGAACCAATCAAAACTGACGGTGCTGCCGTGAGCACAACGGGGGCGCGCGCGGGCGCGAAGGTGGAGAGGCACGGGTGGTGTCGAACTTGCAAGGGTAGCCGAAAGGAAGCAGTAGATGTCCCACCGTGATCGCCAATCTGTGAGCGACGTCACGCGGTTCGGGGAAGAGCGGAGAGGGCGCGGAGCGCGCGCGGGATCCTCTTTTCTTTGTTTTGTTGTTTGTTTGCTGCAACACAGAAATAAGAGAAGGGGGAGAAGGGGCCACCACGGGAGATTGCTCTGGCGGGGCGAGCAGGACAAGTGTGATATAGCAAAATATAGGGGTTAAACGGCCATAGCGGGAAGTGACTCGCCGCGGCCTCGGGGGGACGGGAATGGTGCAAAAATTAAATAACAAGAATTGAAACGGCCATTGGGGAAGTGACTCGCCGCGGCCTCGAGAATATGAGCAGATAATAAGATGACAGAATATGAAGAGAATACAAAGAGCGAGAATTTAAACGGCCATTGGGGAAGTGACTCGCCGCGGCCTCGATGATAAGAGCAGAATATAACAGAATATAAAGAGAATATAAGAACGGAAATTTAAACGGCCATTGGGGATGTGACTCGCCGCGGCCTCAATGATATAAGCAGAATATAACAAAACATAAAGAGATTATAGGAATAGAAATTTAAACGGCCATTGGGGAAGTGACTCGCCGCGGCCTCGATGATATAAACAGAATATAACAAAATATAAAGAGAATATAGGAAACAGAAATTTAAACGGCCATTGGGGAAGTGACTCGCCGCGGCCTCGATGATAAGATGTGATCGCCAGGGGCCAAAAGACCCCAAAATAAGAAAGTGATCGCGCCTACCTCGAGAGCGGGAGATGGCGGGTTGCTTCTTCCTCTCCCTTCGGCCGGCCCACGGAGAGGGCTTTCCTCGGTTACCCTTGCAAAACAACGACAAGGTCCTTGATATAATCTAATAGTGTATGTTACATATAGTAAGAATGCATACAGGAAGATGATGACAGCAATGAGCATGTGGGGAACTGAGAAATGAGGTGCAAACACCGTGGGACTTGGATGATGATGATGCCCAGTCGGTGGGACCAAGAGCTTCTTATCATGCGCTCAAAATTTCGTTAGTCAAAATATAAGGAAGATAACAAGTAATGAATATGGCACTTAAGCATAGCAAGCATAGCATGAAACATAGCATTAATAGCAATCACAACATAATCATCAAAGCAACCAAAGTTTGGTGTGGATAGCATTCAAGCATGTATTAGCAAGGCGAAGTATGTTTAGCATGAATTGCATGAGTTAAATCATAGCATTGCAAAGCATCATTGTTTGTTGTTTTGTCATGAGGATGACAATCTTGGCATGTGAGATTGAGATTGGATGATCAGAATCAAGTAATGTCCAGTGGCAAAGTGATCAGCAGGAGTTTATTAAAAGATTTTGAAAATGAACGATCAATTAATACCTAGCAAATCATGAAGATGTGATCATTGTGAATATGGGGAGAATCCAAAGGTAGATGACAATGAATGGAGAGGACTCATCCCGTGTTATTGGTCATTACAAAATTCTTGTTCCTGCAAAAGCACCATCAGAAAATACATTGTAAAATTTTTGGATTTTGGAATATGCAAATTTTTGTGGGTTTTGAAAAAGATATTCAATTTTTATGTGGATTTTGGAAAATATGTGAACTTTTTATGAATTTTGAAAACATTCAATATTTTTGAATTTTGAGAAATATTTAATTTTTTTTAGATTTTGGTGTAGAAAATATTCAATTTTTTTTGAATTTTGAGAAATATTCAAATTTTTTATTTTTGGTTTAGGCTTTGTTAATGCAGCATCAAAGGATGTTTTTAAACCACTGGCTAGTGGTCATTGTTCCTTCCCCTTTCGCTAAAAATTGCCCAAAGCCGGGCGTGCATTTAAGGGTGACGCCATACAGCCGACTGTCTATGGTTAACGGTGCCCCTACCAAGGCCACACCTGAGAAACACTCGGTCTTAGAGGGAGAAGAGAAGAACAATTGGAGATAAGCTTTATGCAGGATGGGAGATATCGAGACTTAAATTCCTTCTAAGGTATTACCCCTCAAAGAGGTAGTCTGTTGCGCCGGGACTTTGTGCCTTTGATTTTTAGACCCTTGACATGCATACGACTAGGGTTTTTCCTGCGGGGACTTTGCCACTCTTTTCATGCCACAATTTATACTTTTAAATTTTTTTAAAAATTTTGACTTGATTTTCATAATAGCCTTTTTGGCGAGATGTATCATGAAATTTAATTTTAGTTTGGGTCAAGACTGCCCCTATTTGAGATTCCTCTCGTATTGGGGATTACCTAGGTTGGTCGTCTCATCCATCAACCTCTTGCCCCTGCACTTTGCCGAATAGAGAAGAGAAAAGACTTTCAGATATACTCATGGCATGGCCAAAGTAGCAACGGTGTTTAACCAAAGGAGCCGGTTAAGGACGCCGTGAAGTGTGTGGAATGCCCAGCTAAGGGTTGCTCTTAACAAGTGGGGAGAGAATGTTGAATTCCCAGTGCGGGGTTATTATTAACCAAAGGTGCTGCATAGCAAGTCTAAATACTCTTTTAAGAGATTTAGTTAAACAAAAGCCTAAGATAAAGGTCTAAAACACCACTCCTAATCTTGTTAAGAAGCACTTCATTTTGAAAATCATGCGTGAAGCAATGAGATAATGATATCATAAAAATGCTTACTTACGTCAACATATTACCTTGTGATCTTTGTTGAAGCAGCTGCCAGGGGCGAGGTTGATCAACATGGGATTTGTCCTCAAGTAGCAGACGGAAGGATTGGAAGCAAAGGTTTGAAGTGACTTAACAAGAAGGAGTGGTGTTCAGACCAGACTCAGACGAATAAGGAGAAAAGGAAGAGTGGCGAGGGCTAGAACTCCCTCACTAAGGCGCGGAGACCCTGATCACATGGAACAGTCTACAGAAGAAGCGGAGAATTAGAAGGAGGAGTGAGGACTAAAGCCTCGGAAGCAGTGGGAGAAAGGGCAGATGCCCAAGGCAGTGGATGTAGAAGAAGTTGGGTCGGACCCGAGATTAGGAGGAATCAGAAGAAGAAATTGATAGATGGAAAGAGGCGGATCCGGAGGGTCCGGAGGCAGTGGAGTAGAATTATGATAGGAGGAATCAGAATCTGGAGAAGGAGAATCTCGAGGGACACGATGCCCTGGGAAGAAATAGGAAAAAATATGATGGAAAAAGAAGAAAAAAATGAAGGATGTGATATCCCGGAGGAGCAGAAAGATGAATCGGAAGAAAGATGGAGGGTCCGGAGGTTCCGGAGGGAGAAGATAGAAAGGGGCGCGATGCCCTGAAGGAAGATAGAGAGAATAAGATGGAGAATCCGGGGGTTCCGGAGGAGGAAGATACCATGGGACGCGATGCCCAAGGAGAAGAGAAAGATCCGGGGGTTCCGGAGGAATGGAATTAGAAGGGTCGGGATGCCCCGAAAGAAGATAGAAAGAATAACATGGAGAATCCGGAGGTTCCGGAGGGGGAAGATACCATGGGACGTGATGCCCGGGGAGAAGAGAAAGATCCGGAGGTTCCGGAAGAGTGGAATCAGAAGGGGCGTCATGCCCTAAGAGGAGGGATAAAACACCTGGAGGTTCCAGGGAAATAGCAGGAAAGGGGACGCGATGCCCCGGGGAGAGTGGATTAGAAGAGGATGAAGATGAATAAGATGGGAAATGCGGAAGATCCGGAGGTTCCAGAAGGCGGGGAAGATACAGGTCTGGAAACTCGGGAAAGAAGAAGTGCAAATGTATGCGAATGCAATGCAACAGATGCGATGAATGCATGGATGCAACAGAATACATGAGATGCAAAGAATATGAAGAACATGAAGGGAGAGAGGATGAGATCCCCCTCCTTACCTTGGAGTGGCCCATGAAGAAAATGTGATAGACAAGAATGTGGATGACATTGAATAGAAGGTGGATGAAATAGTGGAAGGCCCCTTAGCACCAAGATAACCGCCCCTCCATGGCAATGAAAGTGTATAGCCAATTGGCCCAATGGATAAAGCAAGAGCCCATGACGAGGCTTCAATGGTAAATGATAACTCCCTTGAAGAGTGAAAAGTAATAGTGTGAGAGAGTTGGAAAGTCGGGATAAGAAGCATCGTGTTGCCCAGGGGTCGTGGCATATAAAGAATGTTGAATAGGATAGGCATTCGCCCCTTGTATGGAAGAAAAGGTTTGAAGTTTGAAAGTTGGAACAAGGGGTGCCCTACCCGGCTCTTGGGCACAAACTTACACGGCATCAAAGTTTGACATTCTCTCTTAGTGATCAGTGGCGGGAACTTGACTTCTTCGACCATGCTTGGCACAACAACCCGGATCGGCATCCGGCATATAAACTCTTGCATCTTGAATAGCTCGGCTGTAGCCAAATCCTTCTTGCCCGTCTCTTGGTCATCTTCGGTACAAATACTTACAGAAGCACTCCCATTCCGAGTAGTAAAGGGGGATGAAGCGGAGGCCGAAGGCTCCATGGATGGTGGTGGTATAATGGAAAGTGTTGAAGAAAGGGTGAGTGGAAGTGGAGGTTCAAACACATCGAGCTTCTCCCTTTGCTCGGAAGCAGTCGGGGTTGGCTCGAGTGCAAAAAGGGGTGGACCTTGCTCAGGACTAGCCACGAGCAAGGGTGAAGGGTTAAGTAGTGGAGTAGGGGTTATAGGCATAGTGGACGGCTGAGGTGGCGAACAAAGAGGAGGGGTAATTGAAGGCTCGACAGAGACCGGCGTAGTGGGGGGTGATGGAGGCTCGACGGAGGCCGATGGAATAGAGGATATTGGTGTGGTTACGGGAGGTGAAGGTTTAGTGCGTTGAAAATGCCGGATGGGGCGAGAGGTGTTAGGGATAGGATGAGATTCATGGTGTGGCGGTATGGGTGATTGAAATGTCGACCCGTCATCGTAACACCAAGAGGTCTCATAAATGGGAGTTGGATCGGGGACTGTGGCATAGTACTGAGCATAGGGGTCTTCTGGCAGTGGAGGAAGGGGACGGCGAAGGAAACTCGAAAGAGGTGTCTGCAGAGCTTCATCATCATGCGCCGTCTTGAATTCTTCAATTGCCGGTTCTTCATTATCGGGTTCAAGTGGACACCGTAGTGAAGGCGTGTATGTGGGTGGTGGAATGTAATGGTATTGTGTATGTGTATGTGGAGGTGGAGGGCCATATGCGTGAATTGGGTGAATGGGTGGAGGATGGACGGCGTCCACTTGAACGTTGAAACCCGCCGGCTCTTGCTTGCTCGTACTGTCGACGCCGTAGCCGTCTCTCCTATCCTTCTAATCTTTCTCTATCTTTGTAATGTCATTCAGAGCGGCGTGGAGGGGATTGATTGGAGTAGAAGGAGCGGGCCGTGGGCTCATAACCCTCTTTAATTATTCCTCCAACGAAGTGACTTTGTCGAGAAGCGTTTGTTGGAGGGGCGTGACTTGAGCAACAGAGGGTTGGCAGGACCTTGAAGTAGTGGCCGCATAAAAAGGCCGTGGAGGGGGCGTGATGAGCTGACCCAAATGAGGACCCGGTCGGGCCGGGTTGGAAGGAACAGATGGGCCTTGGGGCCGTGAATAGGGAGGAATAGAAAGAGGCGGGTGATGGGCCACCCGAATAGGATTATGAATAGAAGAGGGAAGTGGGTGATGGGCCACCCGCATAGGATAGGAAGGAGGATGAGAGGAATGAGATGCACCCTCAACAACGGCCTTAAGGGCTTGGATTTGTTGAGGGGTGAGATGATCAAATACATGCAAGATCTGGGAGACCTTCTCATCGTCGGGAGGAGACAGTCCCGTAGGAGTAGTGGCTCGCGATTGAATCGGGGGACCATGAGATTGGACATTGCCCATGGGTCGGGCAACGCCATAAGAATGAGGGCGTGGTCCCTTGAAAATATGATGAGAATTATGATGTTGAGATTGAGGAGTATAGGATGTGCTAGGTTGTGCATCCTCATTAATATAATTAAGATTAAACATGTTATTTTGTCTATCAAGATAAGCCATTATGCAATCAAAGTTCAAGCAAAACAATTGCAAAGAAGCACACAAGTTGGAATGGTTACCGCTGATTTTTTTATTTGAACCTTGGTGAATTAATGAATTTTGCCAAACTTTGGAGTGATTCACACAAGGGAGGAACCTAGTTTCAATATAAGTTCACTTCGATGCCAACTAGGGACACTCTCTCACCACGCATAGGCCAACTAAATCCGGGACTTCAAGGTACAACTTGCCCAGCATCCGTGAGGGAATCCACGGGTGCGGGGACTTATGGAGGCTTGGTTTAGGAATTTCCGGTTCAATGAGACGGAATGCTCAATGGAGGGTCCTTCCTTCACCAAGAGGGGTGTAAGATCTCCTAACAATGTGGGCAGAGGAGGTCTCCCAAACCAATGCAAATGGATGAATGCAGCAGGCAGTATCAAGGAGATAACAACACAGAACAAAATGACGACATGGGAAAGGTCGCTATATCAAGAAGTAGCGTCTGAGCGTCAGTCGCTAGTCGCTGCGAAAAGTGCAAACAGAGGAAAATAGCGCCTTAGGATGAGGCGCTATATATAGAATGGACGCCCGGGAGTTGGGGCGTCAATTATCAGTAATCCAGATGAATAATCAATGAAAATTAAAATAACGCCTTCCAGTAAGGCGCTGTACGAGTGAAAGATGCCTCTGACAGGGGCGTCCAAAGAAAATGACGCCTTCGTGTGAGACGTTATTCTGGAAAATTACGCCTCAATGAGGGGCGTTAATTCCCAGAAACAGTCCAACGGCCAGAAATCTCAAACAGTGATATAAATACCAATAGGAAGGAATGACACTCACAATCACAATATAAGAGTCATGGCAATCAATAAACATATGGACTAGGATATAGCATGCTCATCATTTTTTTTAAGAGGTGGATAAATGGAATTTCTAAAAATCTATCAAACTAACCAATCACATAGGAAAAGTGCTACGTGGAGCACAAAAGGAGGCACAACGTGGGTGCAAAAGGGGAGATGGCACACATGGGTGCCCAAAGGGGAAGGGTAATCAAAAGAAAAATAAAAGAATGTCCCACCGTGATCGCCAATTTGTAGATTCTAAGAAAATCCACTTAGAACATTTAAAAATAAAAGAATTATGCCATGCACGATGTGCTAATAAGGAGAGTGATCGCCAGAGACGCGAGGGCCTCAAAGGATATAAACAATAATAATCAAGGGAGAGACCGTGAATATAAATACCTCAAATGCGGGGAGATTGTGAGTGCTCCTTTCTCTTCCGATCGGCCGGCCGATGAAGAGAGTTATTCTTGTTAATTACCCTTGCAAAGATCAAAGACAACAACCAATATAAGATTGGATTAGAATAAAGGTGAGTGTAGCATCAAATTCATAATAAGGATGAGCATGAAAATCATGTATAAGAACACACCTTGTTGGGTGTTGCCCTTAAACCCCTTATGCAATGGGTAGGAAAGTTTATGATGAATAGTATGAATGAAACTAAAGATATGTGCAAGTGTTGCACTAGAGGAGGGAGGTTCTCAACATAGTTGAGAAGTAAACAAGAGGCTACGATATGATGCATGCATGCTGTTAACACAATAAAAATAAAACAAAGAAATCAGAGGAGCAAAAGGCAATAGGAGGAGTCTGGGCAATTTTCCTGTATGTTGGCTTTGATATGCATTCGGGAGGAAGACTCTGTCGGATGAAACCGTGAAGTGTAGGAGAGCTTCCTCCTTCAGCCAAGCAATCAGTAGCAATTCTCTGTAAGAAAAAAAAAGAAGAAGAATCCCCCCTTCGATAGAGCCGTAGGGGCTCTATTTATAGTGGAGATTGAAGGTTTAATTCCAATAATGATTAGGAGAATTATTTTTAGCAAGAGACAAATATTGGAAGGGGTCCTCCCAATCATGGAAAGTCTTGGGGTCCTTTCCGAAGTGAAAAGGGGCTCAAAATGAGGAAAGAAGAGGTTCTGGGAAAATTCGGAATTCAACAAAAAAAGACGACCTGGAGCCGGTCGCTTCTTAAAATGACGCCCGCGGAGGAAACGTCATTTTAAAAATTGACGACTAGCAAATGGGCGTTATTTATAATTAAACACGAATTTCGGTCGGATCCGAACTCTCAAAATATAGCAATGAAAAAGACGATCGGCTTGGGGGCGTTAATTGAAAATAACGCCTTGCCCAGGGGCGTTAATCAAAATGATAAAAAGCAAAAAGAATGGACGACCGTGAATTCGGGCGTCAATTAAATTGACGTCCGATTCAAGGTCGTTATTTTAAAATATTCAAAACAGGGCCATTTTTCATTTCTCAATATTATTTTCTCATTTTTTAGGTGGAGGTACATTTCACTCTGCTGATTCCGATTACTATTTTTTCGTATTTTTCTGACACCCGGAAGGCCACCAAATCACTTCTAGAAGAGGGTTTAAAAATAATATTAAAATATTTAAATTGAAAATGACGCCCGTGCACATGAGGTTATTTACCTTTTTTTCATTTTTTATTTTATTTAAAATCAAAATAACGTCCCTGTTATGTCGTTAATTCCAAAAAATTTCCGAAAAATTCTCAGAAAAATCCAGAAAAATGGGAAAATGAATGAATTGACGCCTCTATTGACAGTCGTCCATTTTTTTAGAAACGCCCAAGGCTAAGCCGTTATTTAAAAGACGTCCCACGTCAAGTCGTTAATTCTGAAAATTCATAAAAATAGAGAAAAATGCCCAAAAAATTCAGAAAAATAGAGAAAAAATAAGAAAAGGGAAAAAAAAGAATAAATCCAAGAAAAGTGAGAAAAATCACTTAAACAAAGTTAATTTGAGGGTCAAATTGGGGTATTACAAGGTAATATAAGATGCACTCATAGTAACGTCAATTTTGGCATGTCTACAGAGAGGAGGATCTCGAAGTCGCGAGTCGTCCAAGCGTCTGGCCTCTAGACGTATCCACACGAGCAGAGTAAGCATACAGTGACGCGGGATGAAAGACCTTCAACGGCACGGCAACTACACGGCAAGGGTGCCTTCTTGGGATGATATCCTCATCAGACGGGATCTCCTCCGCGATCTCCACACACCAACCAGACCTCAGCACCACCCTCCACTGTGGAGGGAGGAGAGAGAAGGGGTACCCCTAGGAGCGAGAAAGAGATATAGGGAGGCCATGATTTTTCTCGAGCTTAGGACAGCGTTTCTCCCTTCAGCATATATTTATAGACTCATGACGTTTTTCATGAAAACCTAATAATTATTTATAAAGTCTACCCATCCCGATTTGTCTAATACTCTATTTTGTGTGACCCTCTAGGCTCAATAGTCTGTTTGATTTTCAAGCTCATTATGCTAAGAACCCTTCTTAACTTAATAAACATAGTCCATTAACTCTTAATGAAATTAATAGACTTTCCAACCATGAAAGGCATCAAGCAGCACCTCATGATCCTAAATGACATTGGGATAAGCAACCTACAGTGGAACCTTTCTGTCTATAGAGTCCACATAGTTATAGATCTTCATTCATCCAATGTCCCTACCAGGACTAGGGTATGGTGCAACTGTCAACCCTATTATGTCCTGACTCAACTGAACTCTGTACTCCAAAAAAGTTCATTATAAAAACTCTTTTTTCTCATTGAACTCGCATATCCTGGCCAAGGGTTTTCTTAGTACAGATACGTAGGACATTCTCTCTCTTATATTATATTGAGAGTGAGTGATTCTTTGTTGCCAAACTAATTGCCATCGCAAGAGTTCCCGTCTGAACAACTAACTGTACATGATTACTTAACAAAAGTCCATAAGTCAGTAATCAAATACTTAGTAGCTCTCATGTAAGACTTCTTTAGTGACTCAGGTCTAAGATCCAACTATGTTATTGTGACAATAGAATTTTCTAATTGACATTTAGTATGATTAGCATCCAGAGATCCTAGATCGAGTCTATTCAGTGTACTCATTCTACTAATGAGCACCCACACAAGTACTTTAGTGTCTCCTCACTGATGATTACGAGAATAGTCATACCCATCATATGAATAAATTTCATGTGTAGTCTATCCGAATCTTCAATGTCCCTTCTTGAAGATCTTACGACTGGGAACCTTTAGAATATGTGCATATGGATGACTGATCTCATTATTATAATCTCATTATGATCCAGTCATCATTGTACAGGTTCAAGGACTTCATTACATTTAGATCATTAAGACACATTAGATACAATGAAGAAATGTCATTAATATAAATAAGAATGAGATATTACAAGAAATGTCACCATCACACACCATGTGATTGGCTTGCAGGGCATATATTTCTATTAGTTCCTGCATTTTAAATTGCTGCACTTATTTTATATTCTTATTCACTCTCTCGACGAGAAATCAACCCTTCCGAGCGATATGGCTCGTGAATGGCGAGTCAGTATTCGGGTCGCGCTGATTACTTTCCGGTACTCTGATCCTGGGTCGTTACATCTATAGTCTTAGAGAGAGAAAGAGAGGGGAGGGGGAGATCGGGAGGGAAGGGTGGCGCAGTAGATGGGTAAGGGGGAGGGGGCAGTGACGGAGGTGGAGGGGGCGTGGCCAGCGAGTAAGGGGGGGTGACATCGGGCGGGGGGATCGTCAGTGCTAACAGGTAAGGGGAACATCAGGAAGAGGGAGATCAAGACGGGGGAGGGGGTGACGCCGACAAGTGAGGGGTAGATTGGGGAGGGGGATATGTATGAAATTAACTCATTTCAAAAAATGCTCTCTTCTTATGAGAGGGCGTATAATTATATGACCAATTATGCCACTTTCAAAAAATCTATATGATGGCTTGATGCACCCCTAGCCATCACTATGATGCATCCCTATTCTAGCACCACAGATCCAGTGGACCCATCACTAATGTCGCAGCCCACATTATGTCATCATCAAGGCACCCTCGATATTTTCTCTTTTAATTTATTTTATAATTTTTTAATTAAAAATGTAAATTTCACAATAGTTCTTCTTGCTAATGCATTTACTTATATATATTTACCATGCAAATGTTAGCCTTGCAATTATCCTTTTTAATTATTGTTTTTCTCCACTCAATATCTTAAGCTTAATGTAAGAGGCAACTCTTTAGTATCTTTACTATATGTAGAGACGAGAAAATGATCTCTCGAACCTCGTACCACGCTTTTAAGATTTGTTTATTGGGGAAGATCGTTCGACCACCCGTGGAAGCCTACAAACACCAGAGAAACGTCGTCAGAAGGGACCCTGGGTGTTACCCCCGGGGACAACCCTCCGATGCTTAAGTCATGATCTCATTATGAGGGGATCAAGAGGGAATGGAGTAGGGAGAGGAGGATGAGAGTCGGCGGATCAAGCCTGGAGTAATGGCCGGACTTCCGGGAGAGTGCTCGCCACGCCCAGTGAGTGTTAGGAGGGTGGTCACTGGATTGGACGGGTGCTCGGAAGCAGGCCGGAGCTCTATTCTGTAGAAGGCTCTCTCTGGGCTTGTCAGCATAGCGTAGCGTGTGTCGGAGTCTCTGTTGCTCTATTCCTCTATCTGTCCGCATATGTATATGTGTCCTCCTTCATTCCTGGTGGGAGGTCCATTTATAGGGGTTGTCCTGGCGGTAGAGGCCTATCCCTTAGCGAGGAAGAGCGTGAGTCATGGGATAACGTCTCCCCACGATCGTGGGAAATTTCCCGTTGGGCATCCGTTCGTCAGGAGTCAGGTGACATTTAGGCGAGTCTTACGGCACCCATAGGACATGCTCGCCTTTACTAGAGTCATGGCCGATGAAGGCGGGACTAACATTCGGTCCCCGGAGGGTCGTCTGGCGTCCGGTATGCCCGGGTCGATGCCCTTCGTGGGCTGGCGAATCCGATAGCCGGCCCTATTAGGTCGTCTGTCACGGGCCGTGGCTGTCGGGGGCCCATCATACGCGTTACCGACCTTGGGCCGACGCGGGCCTGGCGTTAATGGGCCGCACCTGGGCCAAGCCGATTTTACCCTCCTCATCTCTTATTTAGGCATATTATCATGAATACTCTCCAAATAGGTGTAAATATTACTGTTATGTCCCGGTGATTTACAGCCATCGACGGGAGACGAATATTCTATAGTGTAGAGGCAGCATTATAGTTCCTAGTCCTCGTACCACATTTTCAAGATTTTTTTTGTTGGGAAAGAGCAACCGGCCACCGATGAAAGCCTACAAGCCGTAGAGAAACGACGTCATAAGAAGCCCTGAGTGTGACCTCAGGGGATAACCCTCCGTTGTTTAAGTCAGAGATATATATAAAGAAGATGAGAGGCAAGAGGATTTGGGAGTGGAGAAAAGAAGCCTGCGCAGAGGAATGAGGGGTCCAAGAGTGCTTGGAGTGTCCATAGGGTGCTTAGAGTGGCTGGCAAGGATTTGTAGAAGTAGAGAGGAAGAACCTTTAGGACCTCCTGGTTCTGCTTCTCAGTTGGCGATCTCTCTCGGCGAGGGATGAAGGGACCTTCCCTCCTCTCACCTTCCGTGTATGCCTGGAGAACCCTGGGGATGCGCATGCGTATGGAGGTGTATGTTCACCTCTGGACGTATTCTCTGCTTCTCCGTGTAGAGTATGCTCTCTGTGTGTCTATTTATCTCTATATTTGTCCCTCTTAGGTCCAGTGGGGGACCTATTTATAAGAGGTGTCCTGATGCCGACCGTTCCTCGATTGAGAAATGGCGCAGTTCGTAGAGTAACACATCCTTGATCGTGGGAGGGGGTTGCCCGTTGCGTACCCGTCTACTCAGGAAAGGAGGCTTCGTGGCGAGGATCTCGGCACCGTGGGAGCGACTCATTCCCTACTGGAGAAAACTTTGTAACGGGGATGACGTTCATCCCATTGGGTGAAGTCCACGGCGCTCAAAGCGCATGCAGTAATTCCTCTGATGAGCTAACAGAGCCTCGTTGGACCTCATTTAGGTTGTGTCGTGAGGGCGTGGGTCCGTTTTAGGATCAGTTGATTATGATAGCACTGGGCCTGGTGACGTTGAGCCGTATTGGGCTTGGGGAGTATTCCCTTCCTCATATAGAATATGTCATCTAACACCGTTAGGGTACGTGAAATACCAAAAATATCTTTAATTTTTTTTACATATATATCCATTTAAAATTCTTTAATTGTCAAATATACCTCTCATTTAGGCATATTATCATGAATACCCTCCAAATACCTTATGTCCTCGCCGTAACTCCCGTGTGTTTAACCTGATTTAAATGTGAGTCAAAGAGTAAAATACCTAACCTACCCCCGATTAATAAAATAAAAAGGGAAAAATTATGGTTATCATCTCTCTGTCTCACACAAATGAAACCCTAGTTGATAGAGCAGTAGGGAGAGGGGGGCCCTTACCGAAAATGATAGGGGGTGACAAAGTATGAGGTGAAGGGGGGCCTGGTTGGCGATGGAGGGGGGCTGGGGGCAGAGCAAGAGGTGGAGGGGGGGTAGGCTGGTCGACAGTGGGAGTGGGGGCTCACCAGAGTAGTAAGGAGAGGGAGGGGGGGACTGGTTGAGTATTTAACATATCTTAACCGTGTTAGATGACATATTCCATAGAATATTCGTCTCACGTCGACGACATTAAATCCTAGGGATTTAACTATAATCTTTACATCTATTTAAAAAATATTTAAAATAATATGTTCAAACGAGAGATATATTTGACAATAAAAATTTTAGAAGAGTATATATGTAAAAATATTTTATATTTTATTAATTAAAAAATTAAATACTTTACTCTTTAAGCCATATTTAAATCGACACCGGCACTCATTCGATACATTTAAAGATTATTCATGATAACATGTCTAAATAAAAAATATATTTGATATTAAAAAAATTATAAGAGTATATATGTAAAGAATCATAAAAAATATCAATATTATACAAGCATGTCTGGAATGTTCTTTTTGCAGACATTCAAATGGTCTTCGTACACCCCAAAGATCGTGCAGAAGGACGATTGTATGATCTCTTTGTGCACCGCCGTCATTTCTTATGATAACTGTAAATATATATTAAGGGGTGATATATTTAAAGTTTTCATATTAACAATGAATGACATGCAAAAGTCCCCGCAAACGAACATATCAGCGAGGGTAACCGTGGAATTCACGTTGTTAGTAAATATATTTGTTAAAGACCTTCCTCGACCCCACCACCGCGAGTCTTATCATCCTAAAGACATTGCATCACGACCACACGTTTTCGATCTAAACGCATTCGGACTACCCACATGGAAGACGGACGGTGCCGGCAATCATGCGTCTCCTTCTGGCGGTGCAATGTGGCCGGCCGTAACGGTGTACGAAGCGGGCCCCAAAACGCAAAGAGAGAAAACACGACGGCGACAGAAGGACTCTGTTAACCTGCCCGGAGGGGCCACTTAAAGAGGGGCATCACGAGACTAAAACTATTCCGGAGGACCATGCTAAGGCGAGGGGCAAAAAAGGATACCTTCCCGGTACACGCGAGCTTCGTTTTCCGTTCGAGGGCGGATAAATTCCGCGATCACCCGATGATCAACAAACGTTCGAAGAGTAGAACCACGGAACAACAGAAGACGACAAATTTATTTGACTGGGGATGGCGACGTGCACACTTCACGTACCACTCACCAGCTGGGCACCGACGAGCACGTGGGGGGTGGCCACCGCCCCCTTCGCCGATTCCATCCAGGTTCCGTGACCTCAAATCTGTTGCCAAAGCCACCCCTCCATTGTTGATCCAAAATCCGATTCCACAGACGAGGTAGTTTCCACAGGAAGCTACCGGGCACTTTCCATCGAAAGCGGCGAGTGATTAGAGAGCACTAAAGTGTTTGGAATCTCCAGCCGGGATAATCCGAATCCGTCCACACATCAATCAGAGTCCTCCACTACGGAAAATTCCGGAGAGTTGAAACGAGTCAACATCAGTGGTTGCCAGCTTGGTGGAAGCGGCCCCAGTTTAATAACCGAGAAATATATTGTTTATTAATCGAGATGTAGAAAAAGGACTCCCGAGTCCGCGTGCCCCATGAATGCAAACACGCAACGAATAAGACAACCGCTTGGGGAGCGTGGACAGGATACTCTCCCAGCTGTCCCCCCACCCATGGTTAAAAAAGGGGTGACGGTGACCGCACCGCCACCACACGGGCCGGGACGTACTCTGGCGGGCCGGCGACGCTTTCCCAGGCAGTCAGCTTAGCTGGTCCGCGGGGGCAAACAGCTGGCCTCGGATCACCGGGAGAGGAACCGGACCGAGCGTTTTAATGGGAATAACTCTTATCGGATCCTCGGATTATTCCAGACTCGGATGACCGGGCGGGGACAGGGCGTTAATAACTCGTGTCGGATCCTCGGATTTTATTCCAGACTCCACCGGCAAGAAACGATTAACAAGGAGGGGAAAAAAAGGGGGAAAGCGGGGAATCGCATCATTTATTTCGAGAACAGCCCGATCTTGATGATTGGACTGCCGGGATGAGTTGATCAACGTACGCCCGGCGACATCCGCGCACCGCCAGCCATGTTTGCCAACGAACGAGAGGAAGCAGCCGGGAAGACGGGAGCGCCGCTGCACATGGACAGTTGGGGGAGCCGGGCCAGCCCACCACCAAGGCCCGACATGGACGCCGCCGGCGTCGTCTTCCTCGAGATGGAACGCGACGGTGGCGACCCGACCGCCATGGGAGGTCGCGTAGCCGGCAAGCAGTTGCTGCTACCAATAATGGCGATGTGGGTAGAAGGGGGGGGGGTAGGTGACGAAGCCACGCAATGCCGGGAAATCCCCACTTTCTATTGCATCAAAACGGGAACCCATTGGACTAGAAGCTTTTTACAGACCACAGAGATAGAGAGAGAGAGCACCCCCACCCCCCAAACATCCATCCAGGCTTTTGTTCTTCCTCCTTTGATAAAAGAATCCGTATTTCTTCTTGAAATGGGAGAGGAAAAAAAGAAGCTAAAGAACCGCCGAAAAAAATTAGGACCAGAGAAGAAGAAGAAGTGAAAGACCCCCGGGGAGGGGAGGGAAAGAATCCAAGCGAAAAGATGCGAAATTTACATGTTCTTCCCCCGTTGGTACCCGTAGTAGGAGACGTACCACTTGACGAACTTCTTCAGCCCGGTCTGCAAGTCGGTGGAGGGCTTGTAGCCCAGATCCCGGCGGGCGAGGCTGATGTTGGCGTGGGTGAAGGGGACGTCGCCGTTGCCGGGCATCTCCACGATGTTCTTCTTGGCCTTCAGCTTGAGGTGCTTCTCCAGGATGGCTACCAGCGTCGGCACCGTCACCGGCTGGGTGTTGCCCAGGTTGTATATCCGGTAGGGAGCAGGGCCGCGCTTCTTGCCGCCGCTGCCGGTGCTCTTGCCGGAGGTGTCGAGAGAGGCCACGCAGCCCTTGACTATGTCGTCGATGTAGGTGAAGTCCCTCGCGAGGTCCGCCCGGTCCTTCCCCCGGTAGACAGTGATGGGCTTCCCCTGAAGGATGTTGCGCGTGAAGGAGAAGTAGGCCATGTCCGGCCGGCCCCAGGGGCCGTACACCGTGAAGAAACGGAGCCCCGTGATGGAGAGCCCGTAGATGTGGTTGTAGGTGTGGGTGATCTCCTCGCCGGCTTTCTTGGTGGCGGCGTAGAGGCTGGCGGGGCGGTCGGTCTGGTCCGACTCCGAGAAGGGGACCTTGTCGTTGAGGCCGTAGACGGAGCTGGAGGAGGCCCAGACGACTGCCGGCTGGGGATCGGCGGACTTGCAGGCCTCCAGGAGGGTGACCAGGCCGGCGATGTTGCTGTGCACATACGAAGAGGGGTTCTCAATGGCGTACCGGACGCCGGCCTGCGCGGCGAGGTGCATCACGTGGGTGAAGGCGACGACGTCGAAGAGCTTCGCGAGGAGGCGGGCGTCGTTCACGTCCCCCTCGACGACGAAGATGCCATGTTCGGCGAGGCGCGCCTTGCGGGCCTTCTTCAGGGAGGGGTCGTAGTAGGAGTTGAAGTTGTCGAGGCCGACGACGCCGTCGCCGCGCTTCTTGAGGACGATGGAGACGTGGGAGCCGACGAAGCCCGCGGCGCCGGTGAGGAGGACGGAGAAGCCCTCGGGGCGGCGTATCTGGGAGGAGGCGCGCACCTGCTTCTCCCAGTGGAGTCCCCCCCAGGAGGCGGTGAAGTAGCGGGAGCTGGTGTCGACGAAGGACTGGAAGCTGAGGTAGGAGGCGGTGAGGGCGACGAGGAAGAGCGCCCAGAGGAACATGGTGCTGGTGGAGGCGAAGCATCGGTGGAACTGGCGGTTGATGGTGTGGGCGCGCTCGATCTTGACCTTCCCGGGCGTCGACGGGAACAGCTCGTCCTCCAGCACCCTCATCGTCGCCGCCCTTCCTCCTCCTCCTTCTACCCCGCGGCCGCTACTGCTCGACAAGATCCTTCCTTGGCCTTGGCTCCCTCGCAAAATTTGCTCTCTTTTCTTCTGGGATTGTGGAATGGGGATGGGAACCCTCTCGGAGAAGGGAGGAGGGAGACGACGAGGCCGGGGCAGGCTTTCAGAGGTGTTCCCCTTCTCTCTTTTTTTCTGTGTGTGTTAATATATATATATGTATATATATATTTTTTTTTTCTTCGTGGGGCTCTCCCTCTGCTGCGCGCCTGCTGAGGGGGGACGAGTGGATTGCGGAAGGGATTTATAGCAGACGTGGTGTGGGGGGTGGTACCGAGCGGCCACCGACAGGTAAACGCGTGAAGCCGTGAACGCGGTGTGGGGCGGGTGACGGCCGGCTTAATTTAACACGGCTGATGGCTCCTTCCATCCCGCTATTTCCTTCTCTCCCCCTTTTTTTTTCTTATTCATTTTCTTTTTTTACAGGGTGTTGCGTTAACAGTTTTTCCTTTCTTGATTTTTCTTCTCTCTTCTCTGGCGGCGTGAATTGAGAGAGAGAGAGAGAGAGAGCGTAGTCCGGACGTTGTTTTAGTAAATCCTGACCTTATTTTTAGGGATGACTTGATCCTTATTTATCCTGATGGGAAAACAAAAAAATTTATATATCTCTCTCTAAAATTTCGATAACTAACTCTCACGTACACTGCCGTCAGGGACATTTGTACGTAGAGGTCAATAGCTACTGCGATCAGAGTCTGACACTAGTGAGTAGTTCTATCCTTATCACTTATGACCACCATGGTGGGGTATGACCGTGGTTGTGTTGGAGGGGTAGCACGGAGGCCGACTCCAATCCTCTTCCTAATCCTAAGGCAACTTTTAGTATGCAAGTATATGTGTATGTTATCGAATTATAATAGATGTTGGGTTCTATACACTTCTTCGAGGATATGCTTCGTACCTCGTGGTTTCCTTCTTATCAAATTCAAACTTCCTTTTCAGCACTCTACTACTCCAATGTAAGTATCCTGCTAAGATCGATGCATGTTCAATTTTTGTTATCATATCATTGCTATTCCATCTCGCTTGCACGCATGGGAGTGGAAAACGTGTGATCTCTACTGAGTCAGTAGTCGCGAGACTTACTCCTAACTAATTAGTTAAACAAACAATTGGTAATAGCAGGATGTTAATGATAAGACGGTACTTTCCTTTAATTAAAAGTAAGTCTATAACTGTTTTCATATATAGTATTTGGATAATTTCTCTACAAAATTTGTCGGAGTCCGTCGTTGTTTATGGGATAGAAGTTGCCAAGGATGTTAATTTGTGAATGTTTGGGATGATATCGGATTAGTGATAGCTAATCTAAATTTGGTAACACATCAAATTTTGTGAACTAACATTCATTCAAATGACTCTTAACATTTTAAAAAAATAATAATTTTCAACTCTATCAGACATAACAACAATTATGTTATTTATAATTAACATTTGGAACAAAGAATTGACTATAGTAATTTTTTATTGTGAAATAACTTGAAGAAAAATATTTCACCCAAACACCTTATACGTACCTTCTTTGGGAGCACAGAAAATTAGTTTATTGCTCTGACCGTACATGTTTCTTTTTATCTTGCAATTTATTCCTCATTTTGCTTGTCATTGTCATGGCTAAGAAGTAAGACTACCGTCTTACTTCTTGACAAGGCTCTAAACCCACTGGATGGAGTGCTTCATGGGCTCCTTGCAAAAGACTGATCTATACACGTCAAACTATGATCAGGTACACGTGATTAATAGATTTATTTTGATATTTAAAATAACTGTAACCAAGGAGAGAAAGTGTTTATTTAATTAAGGAATCATACTTGTTGCAATTTGGGGATTACATTTTTTGTCATATCATCTTGAAACTCTGCTTCTATTGGTTCATGTTCTCGTAACATGGTGTGTATGACAATTGAGGAAGATGTAAACCGCACATTTAAGTGCCACATTTTTCTCTTCTCATAGATATGAGATCCACCCATCCAACGGTGATTGTTAGAGGGGTGTGAATTAGATCTGTGAACGCAGACGATACAAAGCGATTACATGGTTATCTGGTATCCGTTTTATTTTAAAATTTTAATTATTTAATTTTGATCCGTTATCCGATGAATTATTATATTATTTTTTAATATTTAATTCGAACAAAATGTTTAAATGATACAAATTATTCACTTTGATTTTAAAATATTTCATAAATTTAACCTATTCTGCGCAAAATTATTCTCAATTTTGTTAATATGATAAATAAAAAAGAGAAAAATAATATTAAATATATATATTTTCTTTCATATTTTATATTTTAAAATATATTATTAAACATATATATTATAGATATATGATATTACGGACGGATATTTTATGAAGCGAATAATATGATATCCGTATCCACCTCGACTCAAATTCGGATATTATCCGTATCTAAGAAAATGGATACTAATTCAAATATTATCCACCAATACAGACTCGAACTCAAATCAGATCCGAATAATATGTGGATCCGTTGATCGGCCTAGTGTGAATCACTGAGAAGAGAGTTTACAAGATTACATTACAAAATTGCAATCTTTCATATACTAATAACAACTAGCATGACTACTATGTCCATCATGATCGCATAGGGCACCTTTGACATTCGATTCCGGTTAATTTACTCGACTCCGGAGGGAAGTCGAGTAAGTTAATCGGGCTCGATTAACTTACTTGTGTGTGAGGAGAGAGTGAGGCCCATCTCTCTCTCTCTCTCTCTCGTCCGCTGGATTAGCCTAACTCGATGTCAAAGACGCCCATAGAATTTCACGTGATTAAATCAACTAAAAATGGATGCAATGAACTGGCGGCTGTCATGACAACTCTCATAATACAGTTTTATAGTCATCATCGTCATACAAGAGTTAATTGGGACAACAATAATTCGACTCATATCCATTAACACATTATAAATGTTGTGTCATTATAGTTAAGATTTTTTTGCATAAGTATCTCTATAAATATCACCTATATTAATATACTGCCCATCTGAATATATTATCAAAAATATTCATCATTTATTTTAATAGTTACGATTATATCCTTATCGACATTCTCGTGGATTTAACTCGGGTTAAATTTGAGTTAAGAAAGAGAATTCTTAACCTACCCTCTGTATGACTATTGTCACATCCCAAAACCCTAGAAACCATTTACGATTTTCCCATTTCTATGGCCCCCATTGCATGCGATCGTCCCCCATCTTAGACCTGCGTGATCAACAACCGTGGTGGAAGATCTCTCCCTAAATACTAGCTAGGTAGCTCTCACACACTCTCTCTCTCTCTCTCACATGGCCCAATTCTTTTCCTCACTCTCTCTTTTTCGATGCCCACTTGATATTCCTTAACTGTGGATGCCATGTTTCTCATCTGGGGTCTCGTGGACAATTATGACGTCTGATTAAAATTAGGGTTTAGAAGCATAGGATGCCAGCTGAATAAGTGGTTGGCCATTGAATAAGCAAATTTCTTGTCCGACGATAAGGCCATTGTGCGGCACGCTATGTTAAAGCATCCGATAACTCAAAATTAGTTGATAGAGATTTTGGGTGTCGTTGGCGTCGCATATGGTGTAGAGACCTTGCAGGAATGTGGTGATATATATTATAATTGGTTGTTGACCATCATTGTAATGATCGGTGAGGTTTATAAAGAGATTAGAGTTTTTGCGTATGTGTGAAGCGCGTGAGATAGAGAATATTTATACGTAATCATTCAGTTGCGCAGAAAATTAGTTATGGCGCGCGTTACACCACTTTAGCAATGATATACCACTGTTTATCTGATCAGAGATCATCTGATTTTCGCATCGAACAAAAATTGAAATGAGATATTTTTTTTTTTGAGAAATTTCTCCCCTTAGGAATATTAAACTTAAATTCAAATCCTCAGAAATCCCGTTTCATCTCAACCGTAAATCAAAGGTTAAATAAAGAGTAATATACTATTCCTATGACACGGTAACTTTTCTCTTCGTATGGGTGATTCGGGGGGGGGGGGGGGTTGGCTAATGTACGTAATTAATTATTCTGTTTATTGAATTAAGTAACAAAAAGGTTGGAGTTTATTGTTATTTATCTGATCAGAAATTCACCTTAAGAGATAATCAAATAAGGGGCTTAATCTGAAAAATAGAAAAAATACAGGCTAAAATTTTTCACTCTTAACTCGAGTTTTCTTATAATAATTAATTCTAGTCAAAAGTTAGAATTAATTGTTCTACCTTAATTTGAATATATTTTAAAATAAAAAAATAAAAAAATAAAAAAAACTATCTAACTCTAAATTGATCCGATTTTTCATATTATGTTAGGAAAGAGAGTCAAGAGACCCCGCTCTCTCTCTCTCTCTCTCTCAGCATTAATTCTTCCCGTTTCTTACCATCCCTTCTGCAGTAAAATCACATCATATTTAACTTCGTTCATACGATCTGAAAATTTGATGCCCGAAGTTAAGCTAAGCCCGACTTTCTAAAATACTGAAGTTGAAAGAACATTTTCCTAGGCATGACAATACCCTTCATTAGCATTCTTCGTAAGAACATGACTGATATTTATTGTAAATTTGGATTTACAGTTTTGTTGCAAACTCGCTCTCCATTAGTTCACTAAGGGCGTGTTTGATAATGCATTTCACTACATTTTCATTCTTATAAAAATCTTCTGATCAAATAAATGTCTTTCTATTTTAAGGTTTTTAATGATTACAAATTCACAAAATCTTCTTATCATCTATTTATGCGGATTCCCCAATGAAACCCCATTTTGTGTCCGCAACTTCTCTCTTTAAGATTTCTACCAACGCTCAAAAGTCGAGACACTCCCGGACATTCGACAAAAATTAATCTTTGTTGGGAGAGTATGGCTCGCAGGTAGGGTTTGCCGACCCGGTGCGTCTCGCACCGACTCGCACGACCCGACCCGACCCAGGCCGGGACCGGGTCGGTCGGGCCGTGGGTCGTGGCCGGGACGCACTGGACTGCATGGTCCCGTGCGTCCCGCCGCGTACCGGAGCGGGTCGAGGCGGGCCCGGTCTGGTTCGTGCGGGACGGGGCGTACGTGCCGGGTCGCCCTTATAGCGGGCCGGGTGCGGGCGGGTCTGGCATCCGCAGCGGTGGAAGGCGGTGCAGCGGTGGAAGGCGGTGGCCGGCGGTGTGGGCGGTGCAGAGCGGCGGCGGACGGCACCGGACGGCAGTGACGACCGGCGATCAGAGGTAGGTGCCCTAAATTTTTGTTTTAGGGTGAGGAGGGGGGTGGGGGGTGACAACCGGCGATCGCACTGGCACCGCCGCCGGTGGGGGGCGGGGAGGGGGGGCGTCTGCACCTCCGGTGGGGGGCGGTGAGGGTGAGGGGAGGGGGGCGTCTGCACGGAGGGGGGGCGGTGAGGGTGAGGGGGGGGGGCGTCTGCACGGAGGTGGGGGGCGGTGAGGGGAGGGTCTGCACGGAGGGGGGGCGGTGAGGGTGAGGGGGGGGGGCGTCTGCACGGAGGTGGGGGGCGGTGAGGGTGAGGGGAGGGGGGCGTCTGCACGGAGGTGGGGGGCGGTGAGGGGAGGGTCTGCACGGAGGGTGAGGGGGGGGGGGCGTCTGCACGGAGGTGGGGGGCGGTGAGGGGAGGGGGGGCGGTGAGGGTGAGGGGGGGGGGGACGTCTGCACGGAGGTGGGGGGCGGTGAGGGGAGGGGGGGCGGTGAGGGTGAGGGGAGGGGGGCGTCTGCACGGAGGGGGAGCGGTGAGGGTGAGGGGGGGGGCGTCTGCACGGAGGTGGGGGGCGGTGAGGGGAGGGGGCGTCTGCACGGAGGGGGGGCGGTGAGGGTGAGGGGAGGGGGGCGTCTGCACGGAGGGGGGCCGGTGAGGGTGAGGGGGGGGGGGCGTCTGCACGGAGGTGGGGGCGGTGAGGGGAGGGGGGCGTCTTCACGGAGGGGGGGCGGTGAGGGTGAGGGGGGGGGGGCGTCTGAGCACGGAGGTGGGGGGCGGTGAGGGGAGGGGGGCGTCTGCACGGAGGGGGGGCGGTGAGGGTGTGGGGGGGGGGGGGGCGTCTGCACCGCCGCCCCCACCTTCGGGGGGGGGCGGGGAGGGGGGGGGGGGGGGGGTGTTTATTTTTTGTAGTTTTTAAATTAAAAAATCTAGAAAAATATTTTATTATATTATTTAATATTAATAATAATATATTATTTAATTCATGTTATATAAGAAATATCACTGTTTCCTTTTACATATTTAGTAATTGAAATAAATTTTTATGTATTATATATAATAGGATGTTTAATTAAGCAGTGTAATATGTAATTTTTATATAATTTATTATGTATAATGTAGCATTGATCTATTATCATAAATAAATTCTACATTCTAATATTTTTAAATATATATAACATTTAATCTTTCAAAATCAATTTATTAAAAATTTTAAAAAAAATTCGTAAAAAATCGCGTCGAGACTCGAGAGGGGCGGATCGGGTCGCTATGCGACCCGCCCGACCCGACCCGTCCCGCGCCGAGACCGGGTCGGCCGGGTCGGGCGGGTCGGCAAACCCTGCTCGCAGGTCACCGTCCACTGCATTCTCAAACGTACCTTAAGACCTCATTTGAGAATTCATGGACACCTAAGCTTTTGAGTTGTAATCCCCGATCAACTATAGTTTTTTTCAAATGTCATAACAACGTCTTGATTTTGGTGAAAATAGTTTTATGGGAGTTTCTCCTGTTGCGACAAAGCTCCTCTCACTAAGTTCTCAAGATTCTTATTAACGAGAAATCCTCTGACACTGTGTAACAGGTACGGAATGTAATGCAGAGCGAGCTACAAAAGTTACGAAGAATTATTTTAATTTATGCGAAAGCATCTAAGGCATCCAACATGAAGATTGATTTTATTATTTTCTTGTATTTTCGTAGTTAATTTATGAGTTATTTTAGTTTAGAGTTATTTAAGTCGATTATGTATTGTTTTGTTATTTTAAGAGTAGGGATATTTTGATGTTAAAGTTGGAACAATAATGGATCTATTTATAATTATATTTTTTATAAATATTAAAAATTAATCCTAATTAAAGTTAAGCAATAATTAGATGAAAAAATTATGAAGTACGATCGTCTCTTCTTTATCTTGTGAGATGCCCCCCCCCCCTTCTTCTTCTCACATAGGTCAAACCTTACGAACTTCTTTCTGGCGGAAGCCAAAACCCCCCCCACTTCTATCCTTCTTTTTAATTTGATTGTCACTTTTTCTTCTCCGCAACCCCATCTCCCCCTGTTTTGCTTTCTTCCTCCTCCGAGAAACCCCACTCCCCTTTCCCTTGCGCACTGTTCCCGTTACTTGCTTTTCCCCACCGTAATCCCTATATTCTCTGCATCTTCCTCCACCGTATCACGAGCCACCCTATTCCCTTTCTTTAGTTTTTTACTGCCATCAAAGCCTTCCCTGCAACGTGAGCACTCCCCAGCACTATTCATCATCACCGACCTCCGTTAGTGCAGCCGCGGCCACAGCAACGCCGGCCATCGCCGCCCCCAGGCAGCTCCCTACGGCCAACCCCGGCCATCCCAAGCCGCTGCCGCGCTCAACCGCGCTGCCGTCTGTGCGCAGCCCAAGTCCCCACAGGCTCGCCACCCATCACCGGAGCCGCCATCGCCACTCTCTCCCCGGTTCCGACGCTGCCAGGACGCAGCCCGCTGCTACATCACTGGCTACTGGGTATGTTGCGGCTGATGTTGCTAACAAGACTGGCATGTTATCAGCAAAGGGGTTCTGTTCTCTTTGAGTGTGGATATTTGCTGTGGCCGGACGTCAACCAGAGCTTTAATGATGTTGATTCGCATGTTATGAGCAAAGGTGTCCACACTGGTATTTTAATCTGTCGTGATTCTATATTTTCTATGCTGGATATGGATATTCCTTAAAGTCCCCTTAAAGTCCCAGAGTTCGACGGGAAGAATTGGTTTAGTTTAACTTGAGTTTTGACAAATATTGGTGACAGATATTTATGAGATTCACAGTGATCTATAATTCTGAACAGTGGGATTAGTAGATTATTACTGCTCATTGGTGGGGATAACGGGTTATTTTGATTATTGGTGGCACGATATCTATTTGATCAAATGTTCATGAGAGCTCACTTTATTTTGATAGGGTGACCAGCTTTTGTCCTGCATCAGAATGTGAATTATGTGAAAATAAGAAAAGGCAATCGGTGTTTCAAACGCACCCTACGACCAATACATCAATGTTAGTCTCAACTTAAAACAATGGAAAGTAAACTTGTACCATTTACGTCAAACCTGATTTAGAACAAGTATTAGTCTAATAATATTATTTGACGTGATCTTTGGTCCATTCACACATGCTGCAAGAATATACTATGGTGCGTTTATCTTTTAAGGGATGCTTTTTAACTTTAGAAGTCGCACATTTTAAAAGTCAAAATAAATAGAGTATTATCACAATAAATTTTTTAAAATATATTTTTTTAATTTTAAAGGGACATAAGAATAAAAAATTCATCGTTTGAAAAACTCAAAATATTACTATAAAAGAGTTTCTTCTCTTTGCGATTTTTTTTTTTAAAAAAAATCTCCCAGAACTGAGAGGGGGTTTCGGACCTTTGAAGCATGGAATGTTGCACCATCAAGTTGAAGCGCGCCCCCCCCCCCCCCCCCGGCCACAGTCCTCGTGCTTCCAAGGAACAATGCCTTCGTCTCACAAGCAACAGAAGCATGATCAGCCCCCCTGGCCACATTAATTGGGTCTGGAAGGCAGAAACCATCGTGCCGCGAGGTATCCCTTCCAAGTCTTTCCCGCTGCCATTTTTCAATAGTGACATGCACGTCGTTCTTTGTCTGGAAATTAACACCCTTTTCTTTTTCTTCCTAAATTAAACTTACTGGAATCCAAACCCCACCTGTTCTTCATTTGTTTAGGCTAGCGAGAGACAACAAGGGTTCGTCTCTTAATTTTGATGGCTAGAAAGTTTGAAACTTGAAGATACATAACATGAAGCCCATGAGCCATATATGGGACAATCGTTTGCCCATGAGCCATATTAGGTTCTGCTCATCTTCTGTGTGGGACTTCACTTCCCTTTTCTATTGGCTGTTTGATTCGTGAGGACATGAGCGACTTCATCCGTATCCGTAATTGATGAGTCTGTACTCTAGGACATGGCAAAGCAGTTTTTTTTTATTTTTTTTATTTTTTCATGAGAGTATACAGAGTACTCACTCATGATCAAAACCCCGATTCACATATAAACCCAAATTCTGTCTTCATATAAAGGGGTCGTAGCCGGACTTTTCGCCATCCGGAGAAGCACTGTTTATCTTGGAATCTTTGGCCTCTCCAAATCAGTGGTGTTGTCGCGCTTCTATGTGCTCATGTACTAATTACAACGTCCTTTCTCTAATATCTTTCTTGTACTAATTAACGTTGTGAATTATGCTCTGGCGCCGTTTTCAATCGACATTAAACTCAGTTAAGTGCGCCTACACATTGAGATCTAAAATTTCATCAAAATACTACTTTCAGTATGATATAAGACACTGTACGTGCAACCATGCGAGGTTCTTATATGTGCTAATCAGCTTTGAATCGAGATGGTTTACATATGGTGCAAGGTTCAGCTGAAACTAGCCAAGTGTAGCACAAATGCACCTCTTTCCTTCTTTTTTTTATTATAATGAGTTAATTTTATTCTCCATTGTGTCGGAGAATATAATTATTCCGTACCCGTAAAACAAGTAGCTATCCTGTTCTTATATGATAAGACCTCTGTTTTCTCGATGTCATGGTTTTGAGAGTGACACACATATGGTATCAGGTTCAGGTTCCGCTACCGATAGTAGTGGGGCTTACGCTTTGTATATTCTTTCCGCTGGATAGTGCCTCGGTGGCAGGCGTACACGTGTGAGGACATGTTGTAAAATATAGTCCCATAACAACAAAAAAAAAAATAGCGGTCTAGTCCTTGTATCATGGGCCCTAGATCTGTCCTTCTAATGTCATAGTTTTGGGAGTGCCGCACACATGGTATCAGAGCTCATGGGAGTGGAGTCCACGACTCCCTATATTCTCTCCCCCACATGACATTGGCTTAGTGGACGTAGTTGCATATAAGGGGGTGTGTTGGAGAATATAATCCCATGCCACTAAAACAAAATGTGATCCGATCCTCATATGATAGGGTCTCTATCCTCTTAATGGATCCCTTCGTGGGAGAAAACATAAATATTTTTTTTTGCATTAAAGTCATTGTTAACTATGAATTTATAAAAAAATCATTCTTAAAAATACTTCATCAAACGTATCATGGCTAACTTCCGTCGATAGTACTTCCGTCGATAGTAGAGTTAATATTTGGAAAAGATGCTAATATCCCGTTAGTAGGTATTAAATGACCAATATAGTCTCGACGACATGGAGAGAGAGAGAGAGAGAGAGAGAGGTATGACAGGATAGGTAGAAGGGGATCCGATGACCAGGGGAGGCATTTTCTTATTTACGCAGGAGGAGGGGGTCCGACTTCCCAGGGAGATGAGGAGGGGATCCAGCGGCCAGGGGAGAGGGAGAGGGTCTGGGGGTGCAAGGGGAGTGGAAGGGGGATCCGACGACCAAGGGAGGGGGGGGGGTCCGACAGCATAGGTGGAGGGGAGGGGGATCAGGCGGCCAGGAGAGGAAGAGGGGGTTTCCTGTTTGTGCAAAGGGGGGGGGGGGCATCCGACTTCGTAGGCAGACGGGGAGGGTGCTCCGGCGGCCAACAGAGGGGGTTTCCTGTTAGTGCGGGGGGAGGGGGTCCGACTTCGCAGGGAGAGGGCTCCGATGCCTAGGGGAGGGGGAAGGGAGTCCAGCAACACAGGTGGAGAGAGATGGGGATCCCGCGGCTAGAGGAGGGGTTCCGGTGGCACAGGTGGAGGGGAGAGGGATCTGGCAGCTAGGAGAGGGGATTTCTTGTTTGCGCACGGGAAGGGGGTCCGACTTCGTAGGAATGAGGAGGGAGATCTGGCGGCCAAGGGAGGGGAGGAGGGTCCGACGACGTAGATGGAGGGGACGGCCAAGGAAGGGCGAGGGGGTTTCATGTTTGGGCACGGGAAGGGAGAGGGGTTCAAGCTTCGCAGGGAGATGAGGAGGATCGGCCAGGGGAAAGGGAGAGGGGGGTTCGATGGTGCAGGTGGAGGGGGATCTGGTCGAGTTCGATGACCAGGGGAGGGGGTCTGATAGCGTAGGTGGAGGGGGAGGGGATTTTTTTTTATTTTTTTAAACTAAAGGTAATTTAATCTTTTTATATGTCAGATTAAAATTATCTATGGTTAAGTTGACAAGTGATAACATGCGATTACGACGATAACATTTATATATTATTTAATTTTACTTATTAATAAATTAATCAATATATTTTAAAAATAATTTTCATGTAAATAAACTCAGACATAAATCACTCCATCGCCAACCTTCTCCTCCCTGTGCCCCCCAATATATATACACCATCTCCCCCCCCCCCTTCTCTTATTCTTCTCCTCCCTGCCGCCCTCTCCGGAGGTGGAGCAGGTGAAGGTGACTGCTACCTCCGAGGAAGCTCCGGTGGAAGGTGGTGGTGACGACGTTGAGCGTGCGAAGGCCCCCATCATACCGGACTGTTACTTGTTATTTGTCGGTTCATGATTATTATATTCTCTAACACATTGTGATGGTCTCGGTACGATTTGGTGATGGCAATCTCTAATGACTCACTTGGCCAGTCGGACACACGAAGAGATGCCTAGGATTTGTGTCAGTCCGGTCTTTGCTTTTTAAATGTCCTGGGAAAGAGTTAAAAGACTAATATATTTAAAGTGTGTACGGTAAAAGACAAATTAAGACAAATTAAGAGTTGGGCCATTTGGATTTGCATGGCACTTGTTTCTTGTATCCCATTGTCGTGTGTATCATTCTTTTATCCTTTCTAGGCCAGAAACATGAATCTTGTTGACTGTTTGTAGTGGTAATATTCGTAGAAACCAAAGATCCCTTTAACTAGATTTGAATTGTGCAATCGATTAATCTCTCTCTCTCTCTCTCTCTCTCTCTCTCTCTCTCTCTCTCTCTCTCTCTCTCTCTCTCTCTCTCTATATATATATATATATATATATATATATATATATATATATATATATATATATTTTGAAAGAAGAGGGATTCTAATAATCGGAGAATTTAAAATCTCTCTCCTCGATCTTTTTCAAATATGCCCAGACAAAGCACGTTTTCTGAGGGTTCACCTCTCTTCCATTGCATCAATTTTGGTTAAACTTGCATTAAATTTCTAAAACTCAATTCAATAATTAGTTATTCATAGCTCCAACCAACATTAAAGTTTGAGATTAATCGGCAAGTCGTACGAATTAACGACGGCGAGAAAACATACATGGTCTCCAAGCACGTTTCCCAAACGTGCGTGCATGCATGGTGCCGTGGCCGTTCCCACCCATCATATATATATATATATATATATATATATATATATATATATATATGTATATAGATTCCCAACCCTCTCAGTCATATGACTGACTTCTTCAACCGGTTAGTTTCGAGACATCAGAGGACCGATGGACCGCCCCGATTATAAATAAAATGATTGAGCGTGGCCTCCCCTCCCTCCCTCTCTCTTCGATTCTAAACTAGATATGCATGCGATACTACTTAAGCAAGTCGCATCACAGGGAGGATTTAAGACCGGAAGCCACGAATGATAATAATGTTTGCTTTACAATCAGACGTGTCGAGGTCGGTGGCTTCTTGAACTGGGTCTCTCGTGGAATATTAATTTGAGCCTCCTCGATCGAATTAACTGGCTAGTCATGAGGTGGTCAAATCCCATCCATCTGTTTGAATATTAATTAAGGAATATATATCCACAAGTTTGAATTAATGCTCTTAATTATAATTAACTTGCCGATTCGGGTTTTGGATTGATCGAAGGGCACGTACCAACCGGTATATATATATATATTGAAAGCGTACTTGCATGTTACCTTGAGGGCTATATATATATATCAAGATAAGATGGCAAGTGGAGGGGATCTGTTTTTCGATCTTCTCTTTTCATGTGTTTTCCTTCCCCCAATGAGGGACAATTAATTATGAGTACTCATTGTCTTCCAAGCAATCAAATATTAAGATACATATATGTAGTCTTCATGAGTTGATGGCATTAATTAATTGGGAGTTCAGCCATTTCAGGGGGAGAATGGCCCCAGTACTGGTGCAACTCTTAATTTGTTTGGATTGAGGTATATGTGTTGCTGGATGTATGTACTACCATATGGTGCCCTCTTCATCCACACCATGCATGGCAGGCCGGCTCAATGACACGATATTTGAACAACTCAGAGTACTACAGTACAGTGTAACACACACACTGTCTAATTAGAGGGATCAAGCTATGTTCCCACCCACTCCGGACTAAGTCTCAATTCTGAAACAGGGGGAGGTTTCCCCAGTCCACTTATAATCATGGGGAAGCGTATTAGACTCTAAAAGCTATTAATAATTACTTTTCTTAGGATTAAAAGCTTTTTTTTTTCATAAAAAAAGGAACGCACATTATCAACATATCCAATATGTGTATTTTGCGTCACGTATGACAGGAGCAATGCATTATCTCTAACTCTCTCTCTCTCTCTCTCTCTACGTGCGTCATGTTTAAAAAGGATGGGGATCGATGGGTGGGGGGTGCTCATCATCCAAGGTAGAGTACTCAAATGATTATTATGGCAATTTGTTTTGGGGGGTGAGGTGGAGGACACAGGGGGCGTACGTGGCCGGTCTGCCTAATTCGCCCAAGGTTTAATTTGTCCTAAGCACCGGCCATGCATTGGATTGACGCTGCTTCCGTAGGCAACAGTAGTAGTCTCAGCGCCACAGGTGTGCTCAATCTTACACCTGTTACCTGCATATATATATATGTGTGTGTGTGTGTGTGCGTGTGTGTGTGTGTGTGTGTGTGTGTGTGTGAACCTGGCAGAGGAAATTTCTGAGAGCTACGTGTTCTACTGATGCTCATGATCAGTAAATCTATAACTACGTACCTTTGCAGCTGGCAAAGACTTGTGGACACTAAGTAAGTGGTCAAACATCTGCAAACATCAGTAATCGTTGATTATGCATTACTTTGTATGCAGTCAAATTAATAAGTGGTAAAGTTAACATCAGTAATTTTTTTAATGGCAAAATAACTTTTATGGCGTGGACTGGGGTATCTATGGATAATCATGCTTAAAGTATCCAAATCTAGAGTAATCTATGCTTAAGTTGCAGTTAACTTACAGGTTATCAACTGCTTGATCCGAAAGACGTAGAGATGGAAAGCTTTGTTCTAGCTGGAAATAAAAAATAAAAAAAGAAAGCTTTCTTCTACATATTACATAATTTGAATAAGTAAGACCCTATTTGAAAAACGGGTAGAGTTAAGATATTCAAGTTTAGAGACTTGAATACTTTATTCGAGGTCAGAATAAAGAGCTGCGTGTGAGATGTGAGAGTACAGATCACATTTTCTCTTTTACGAGTTAAGATATCCTCTTCTAACTTATTCTAATATCAAACCCGACCTAAGAGAATAACCTACATGTTCATATTGTCCGTGAAAAAAAAAAGTAAGAAAAAGAAGATCAGACACTCCCGTATGTCCAAAATAATGGGCCGAACACTTTGGGCCTTTAAAGGTGTCTGTCTAATCATCGTTTTGTAAGGTCTTCTCTTTCAGCGGGTTTGAACGTGCAAGTCGGATTGGGCCCAGCTAATCGGACTCAAACATGAATCAAGGCTGATGATGGCTTCTTATGCTGGGTCTCGTGGCATTGAAGACCTCAAATTAACTACTCGGGCCTAGTCGACTCTTTCGAATTAAGGAAATCACAAGTTGGACTTGTTGGAGTGGTTTACTACCCCGATTTGGGCTTTTGGGTTGACAGAGATACTAATCCTCATTACAAGTTGCATGCCACTTTGAAGGCTATCAGGATAAACCGTCAAGTGGAGGGGATCTATTTCTTCACGTGTGTTTCCAAGGAACAACCAACACCCCCCCCCCCCCCCACTTGCTCTCTCTCAAGCAATCCCATAGTGCTTCCACGAGTTCACAACTCTGAGTCGATCCCTTTCCTGAAGAAGATGAATCTTCTGCCCCTCCCCCTCCCATTCCACAAGAGTCCCATCAGTAGCATTCTATCTCAAAGACCAGTTTGTTATGTCAAATGTCTACCCTAAAGTTGGATCCAACTTGTTGTCTCCACCTCCTACTACGGATCTCCTTGCTTTACCCTCCTCCCCTGCTAATCCATCTCCTCTTGATAAGTTTGAACATTGTGTTCTTCCCTCTTATCGTCATGGGCCTCCCAACTCAGTATGATTCTTTCCTTGCACTTTGTTCTACTTACTCTTCAAATTATCTCAATTTCTTGTCAGTTATTCATTCTTTGGTTGAGCCCCAGCCATTCCAACAGGCATATCGAGATCCAAATTGGCAGAATACAATGTGTGAAGATCTCTATCCACTATATAATCCACTATGTAAGACACATAATTGGGATTAGATTGGTTCCCCTTCCTTCATGCAAACATACCATCGGTTGCAGATGAGTGGATAAGATCAAAACTAAGATACTTGAGCCTCTTGGGCACTATAAACCCCACCTTGAAGCGAAAGGATTTGTGTGAGAATATGACGATGATTATGAGGAGACATTTGTTCCGATTGTTAAAACGACCTTTTTTTGAGTAGTGATATCTGTTGCAGCTTCCTATGGGTGGGCATTATATCAAATGGGTGCCTAAAATATCTTTCTAAATGACAATTTCTCTCAAGAAGTGAATAGGTATTGCCCTCCTGGTCTCGTGCATCCGAAGATATACGATTGTTATGTTCATCGAGGCTTACATGATCTTAAACGAACACCCCGTGCTTGGCTTGAGAAATTGAATACTGTTCTTCTTCGACCTGAGTTCTTTGACTCTTCTCATGATTCTGAATTATTACTACGGGTGATGATTCTGAAGGGATCGAACAGCTTAACTCATCATGACCAGAACATGTTCAAGTATCCTCTTACTTATAGGAGTTCCCTCTACTTTGCAATGTTTCTCCCTAGTGATAATTATCCTCCCTACTCTGTGAAGCGTCATACAGAGAGACGTCAGAGATGAAGAATTCTACTATTTCAGAATCCGAATTTTGGCAACCTGGGGGACTTGGTTAAGAAAATGGTTCAAACTGCTCCTTTGATCGTTCACCACAGCAGATTAGTGGAAGAAATTCGATTTTGGTTTTTTCATCATTTATCTTCGCTATATCACTTGTCGAGTTAGGTTTTTCATCATTTAAAAAAGTGCGATCAACTTCTCACTTTAGGATTTTCTAGAGAGAGAAGCTATGAGATTCCCCCTGCCCCTCCCCCCTTGGTGGCTGCCATGGCCATCCCCGCCTCCCCCTCGGCTTCCACCTCTCTTTTCTGATGGATTTTTATTATTGAAATCAATAAAACAACGACAAATAATTAGAAATAAATGAGTTTAGAAGCGGCCTGTTAGGTCGAAGCGCGTAATCGTTAGAATTAAGAGTTCTATTATCACCCGACATATGTGTCTCACGGTAAAAGCCTCTTAGAGATATGACGACCCTCGGGTAGGTGATCTCCTCTCTCTCATCGGCACATCCTCGGAGAGAGCTTCGTGAACTTTGATCAAGCTTTCAAAGAACTCTGTAGAGAAGAAGAAATATGAAGAAGGAAGAGTTTACACACGGAAAGCATAATTTCTATAGTTGCTCTAAAACTCGGAAACTCAAATGATCACCCGAGGTGATCTATTTAAAGTCTCCAAGAAAAGCATCCACAGAAAGAGCGTCCGCTAATGACGCTCCTTAATTGGAGTTTTCCCAATCATCAACAAGCGGACACCGATTTCAAAACACTATGCAATAGTCAACATCCGGTGATGTTTATCATGCATGTCATTTTCACGCACAGTGATGAACAATAAGTGAAACAGTGAAAGTTTTCAAATCACACACAAAAAAAATCTATCATTTTCGGCTCCCTTTCCTTGCATGCCCACCCGTCTCCATCCCCAAAGCATGCCCTCTAGCCTCCCTTTGCTCCTTCCTCTTCCCGAGCCCTTCTTGCAGGTCCGAGCTCTCACCTTCCACGTGGGACTTCACGCATGCACCACTTGTAGCAAAGCCAGAGGTTGCAGATCCCGCATCGGCTCCCTCAGTTTGGGCGTCTAGCTCCCCACCAACTGCACCGGTGCTGCCTTCCACGGCTACTATGGCTGGATTTGTGGGTGCTCTGACTGCTCCACCCTCATCAGCTCTCTCTGCTCTGCAATCTCTGTCACCCTCAAGCCCCCCGGCAGTGGACCCTTGACTACTGCACCAGCTAGCCCATCATCTCCAGGTAGGAGGGCTGCTCCTCCTGTCACCGGTGCTCAGACCCCCTCGGCGAAGCCAATCACTCTCCCACCTTCTGTTGTGCTACCGACGACGGCTGGAGGTCTGACAACTGTGCCTCGCAGGAGCTATGCATGTGCTCTTGCTGAGTCCAAGCTTTTCCCAGAGGTGAATATATCCGCCCACCCCTGCAAACAATGAGGATGGCGAGCCCATGGTGTACCTCTCTAGAGAGGAGATGTAGGCTGCCATGGCACCCCTTCGGTTCTCCCTTGTCACCAAAACCCCCTATGGCCGCCCCCCATACCAGGCGATCTAGTCCCTGCTGACTCAACGGCTCACACTCGTCGACGACTTCGTCGTGCCAATGCTCGACAATAGGCATCTCATCATTAGATGCACACCGGAAGATGATTTCTTGAAGTTACTCCTCTGACCTCGACAAATGCTCTAGCGATACCTCTTCAAGTTCTTCCAGTGACATCCCAACTTCGAGTGCGACACAGAAACGCCGATCGCGCATTCCAGTCTAGATCAAACTTCTGGGCTTAAAACCCCACATCTTCTGCTAGACTTTTTCGTATGATTGAAAACCTCCACCATCTGTCATTGTTACTTATTGTTGATTACTGTGCATGAAGATGACTTTGGTGAGAGTAGACACTGAATACTGACTATTGCACTGCCTATTGAATTTGTCATCCTTCTATTGACAACTGGGGAAAGAGCCATTTGAGGAGTGTCATTTACGAACGCACCTCTCACGGATGCATTCTCTAAACCCTTTAAATAGATCACTATGGGTGATCAATTGGAGGTTCTTGTTGGTTGCTACAGAAAGTGAGTTTTACCGTGAGAGAGCTGTTGATCTCCTACAACAGAGCATTCTTCTTCTTCTTTCTTCTTCCTCTTCCTTTGTCTGCTGAGTTCTTGAAAGCTAAATCGAGATTCATAAAGATCTCTCCGAGGATGTGCTTACGAGAGAGAGGAGGTCACCTACCCAAAGTTCGTCATATCTCTACGAGATCGTTGTCGCAAGACCCGCACGTTAAGTGATAATGGATCTCTTAATTCGAGCGACTACATGCTTCGACTAGACAAGTCTTTTCTAAACTCATTTATTTCTAATTGTTTGTTATTATTTTTCTTGATTTCAGCAATATAGTTCCATCATCTTCCGCAAGCGAATCATAAGGTCCATCACCGGGAACGTCGGCACCGTTCTTCAAGTCGCCCTACGTACCTCTCAACTCACCTACATAGTGGCAGCTTACGCCTGCATTGGGCTTGGCGTGCTCGGGCGTCACCCAAGTTGGATCTGGATAGGCTGGGACTCCGACGGCTACAGAATGTGCGTTATCCCAACCGGTGGAATACCACACATGCTGTCATCTTTTGGGGCATTCGGTGAGCTCTTGCCGCCACTACGCCCATAGTCCACCGCCATCATCCTTTGAGTAGCCTCCTACTTCACAGGTTGCGAATTTTCATGGCAACCATCGCCACCGTCGATGGGCCCCCCGGGGTGCAGGCAAGCACGAAGAACTTACTCTGCAAATGGGGGCGACTTCTAGTGCCCCCCAACGCCAACACGACCCAGCTCTACAACTGTGCTGGTAGTGTCCTTAGGTGCCCAGTCCGAGGGCGCCCCGCATGCAGATGCACCAGTGCGCCCTCCAGCAGCTACTGGAGAGGCTCCAGCTTCACCAGATGTAGCCTTCGGCGACCCCTCTTCTCCAAGCTCAGCAGCGCTGGCCGCCCTTGCACCACCTCATCGGGTGGCAATGTTGGCACAAACAACCACCCGATCAGAGGCTGCGACATCAACATTGCCATCCAGGGTAAGTGGCGAGGACACAATGGGGAAACCTTCCCTTGACCTAGACAAACTTTCCCCAACTGGTGGGAAGATAGCATCGCCGCCAGCATCAACGCGTTGCAATAGTGCACCCCTGGCGAAAACAGCAAGTTCACTTGGCCCATTGGGCTTGGCGTGCTCGGGCGTCACCCAAGTTGGATCTGGATAGGCTGGGACTCCGACGGCTACAGAATGTGCGTTATCCCAACCGGTGGAATACCACACCTGCTGTCATCTTTTGGGGCATTCGGTGAGCTCTTGCCGCCACTACGCCCATAGTCCACCGCCATCATCCTTTGAGTAGCCTCCTACTTCACAGGTTGCGAATTTTCATGGCAACCATCGCCACCGTCGATGGGCCCCCCGGGGTGCAGGCAAGCACGAAGAACTTACTCTGCAAATGGGGGCGACTTCTAGTGCCCCCCAACGCCAACACGACCCAGCTCTACAACTGTGCTGGTAGTGTCCTTAGGTGCCCAGTCCGAGGGCGCCCCGCATGCAGATGCACCAGTGCGCCCTCCAGCAGCTACTGGAGAGGCTCCAGCTTCACCAGATGTAGCCTTCGGCGACCCCTCTTCTCCAAGCTCAGCAGCGCTGGCCGCCCTTGCACCACCTCATCGGGTGGCAATGTTGGCACAAACAACCACCCGATCAGAGGCTGCGACATCAACATTGCCATCCAGGGTAAGTGGCGAGGACACAATGGGGAAACCTTCCCTTGACCTAGACAAACTTTCCCCAACTGGTGGGAAGATAGCATCGCCGCCAGCATCAACGCGTTGCAATAGTGCACCCCTGGCGAAAACAGCAAGTTCACTTGGCCCATTGGGCTTGGCGTGCTCGGGCGTCACCCAAGTTGGATCTGGATAGGCTGGGACTCCGACGGCTACAGAATGTGCGTTATCCCAACCGGTGGAATACCACACCTGCTGTCATCTTTTGGGGCATTCGGTGAGCTCTTGCCGCCACTACGCCCATAGTCCACCGCCATCATCCTTTGAGTAGCCTCCTACTTCACAGGTTGCGAATTTTCATGGCAACCATCGCCACCGTCGATGGGCCCCCCGGGGTGCAGGCAAGCACGAAGAACTTACTCTGCAAATGGGGGCGACTTCTAGTGCCCCCCAACGCCAACACGACCCAGCTCTACAACTGTGCTGGTAGTGTCCTTAGGTGCCCAGTCCGAGGGCGCCCCGCATGCAGATGCACCAGTGCGCCCTCCAGCAGCTACTGGAGAGGCTCCAGCTTCACCAGATGTAGCCTTCGGCGACCCCTCTTCTCCAAGCTCAGCAGCGCTGGCCGCCCTTGCACCACCTCATCGGGTGGCAATGTTGGCACAAACAACCACCCGATCAGAGGCTGCGACATCAACATTGCCATCCAGGGTAAGTGGCGAGGACACAATGGGGAAACCTTCCCTTGACCTAGACAAACTTTCCCCAACTGGTGGGAAGATAGCATCGCCGCCAGCATCAACGCGTTGCAATAGTGCACCCCTGGCGAAAACAGCAAGTTCACTTGGCCCCGCTCCCACAGAAGCCTCGTTGGACCCTCCGTCAGATCCTCTGATCCCTATCCTGGAAGGTGCCCCACCCTCCATTAATTCTGTCAGTCGCCCTCCTCGCCTGGCTTCCCCGCTTTAGGATTAGGACCAGCCACGCGTGGATGGTGACAGTCGCTTGCCACATCTGCCTTCCCCGCTTCACGCCCCGCCACTACAAAATCTGAAAAGCGCTCCATCCGGTAATGTTGAATCCACAAAATCGCGGTGTTTAGATACACAGGCCCAGGGTCATAAGCACATGAACCACAACTCATTTAACCAATACGGGACTATTACCCATGGGACTATGTCCAAATTCTAACACTCCTCCTCATGGCTAAGATGGGCCGTGGACATTAATTGGGTAGAGGTGACAAGATAAGAAATATATGGAGTTGGGTCCAAGACCATACTCTGATACCATGTTGAATCTATAAAATCGCGGTGTTGAGATACATAGGCCCAGGGTCATAAGTACATGAACCATAACTCATTTAACTAATACGTGACTATTGTCCATGGGACTATACCCAAATTCCAACAGACAAGCCCTCAAAGACAAAAAGACTCTGCTTCATGATTCAACAGATGGTAAGCCCGCCATCTGCTCGTCCTTCTCTGGCATCGTCCCAGCTGGAGATCGCATCGCCAAGGAGGGAAGGTCCAGGTATGCCAGCTGAGCTCACCTGACCACCCAACAGCCCAGTCCTGCCTTGGCTGCTCTGGGTTTGCTCAGTGCGGCCCAGTCCATCAGCCCCATGACGTTCCTTCAAAATGGGCCCAGCAAGAGCCCAAGTGCACAACCCGATGCCTTGTCAAAGCCTGCAGATCACCCGGATCCATACAGTGGCCCATCGCGCCTGTTGCCGCGCCCATGCTCTTGGATGCTAGTGTAGTGCCTTACGTGCCCATGCATGCTGCACGCCTGCATGCCAACTGTGACGAGTTAGAAAATTTAATTACAACTTACTGCGTCATCAGGGTTTTGTTCCGCTAGCTCCATGGGCTCGTGCCGACAATCCAGTTCTCAATCGAGGCTTCTTGACATGTTATACGTCATTGGATTCTATAGAAAGAACTCATACCACAGTAAAGGAAGGGGATGTGGATAGCGCAAACTTATAAAGTTGGGTCATTAGATCAACATCTTTTCTCAGAATTTGAGGAAAAATGATCGACGGATGTCACAATGGTGCATATTCAACAATTTGTTAATGTTAAAATCGACAGGAAAAATATGATATTTGAAAAAAAATGCTCACCTCAAAGATACAGGAACGAAGACTCGAGGCTTCAAAATTTGGAAGCCTAAATGATATTGGTGAATAAGTGTAACTAAGTTTCTCTTTGGACTTATCTAGAGTGAGTGGTTCTCATTTTTTTTATTTACTCTTTGGAATTAAGGTGGGATGTCCCCTTCGTGTTAAATCTTTTTTCTTCCTTTAATAAAAATTATATTTAGAGTTTAGATTACAGTCATCACATCAGAGTTTTTCCTTCCCCCCAACCCAACTCAGACCTTTTTTCTATTTTACAAGTAATCGTAAGATCTTCCTGTGAACAAATGAGGAGAGGGAAGGAAAGGGGAGGAGGAAGGAGGAGACACGATTGGCCATGCATAGTCCACGTGGACCAATAAGAGAGGGATGTTAAAAGTGGCACCCATTCGCAACCCACATAGACCAATAGGGGAGAGGTGTCAAAAGTAACATCCTCCATCCACGTCATCCAAGTCGCTCTCCGAAGAAGAGAAAGGATGGGGGTTGATTGTCCATGCACATCCACGTGGACCAATAAGAAAAAGGTGTTAAAAATAGTGCCCAGGTCAAATTCACAATGGACCAATAGGGGAGAGGTGTCAAAAGCAACATCCTCCGTCTGCATCATCTTCCCCGTGTTAACAGGTTAACACTTGATTCTTTAAAAAAAGTTTATCAAAATGATCATTTTAAGAATAAAAATAAAAAAAATATTCTTATATCTTTGAAATATTTTAAAATTATTTCCACCTTTACATATTTATCATAATATTTTTAAAAATTATAAAAAATAGTGATTCTATCTCTATCTTTAAATTTTTTAAAATAAAAAAATATCCTTATATTCTTGAGAAAGGGCCCAATGATTTTTTTATAAATTTTAAAAATATTATGATAAATATGATAAAAGTAAAGATATAGAGATAATTTTAAAAGATTCAATAAGTACATATATAATTGTTTTCAAAAAATAAGATGATAGACATTAAAATAAGTCTTCTCCAAAGAATGGGAGACAGATACATGATTTCTTGACGCGACCAGGAAAAAGTGAGGGTTTTGAAGGTGAATATTAATTGTTTTTTAAAAATAAATTATAATAATTAATTATTTTTTTCTTATGCGCTGTAACTAACTTTTATCAAGTAGGATTTCATTTCATAAAAAGGTCGGACTCAATAAAAGATCTCAACTCAGTTAAATAGAAAAAAAGAGAAAGAACTGCTAAAATATTAATTTATACATATGAAATTTAATTTTTAATATAATATTTGAACTTAGAAAATAGATAACACAAAGTTTGTTCCTTTTTACGTAAGTATATGTTCTTGGATCTACACTGGTTCTGGCTGCAACCGAAAAGGATCCAAATGCCGCACCGGCAGCTTGTTAATTAACGTAGAGCTGGTGGAGCCTTAAAAAGCTCAGCAGAGCGAGTGGAGAGGGAGGAGGGGATGGAGCAGCAGCACCAGGCGGAGGCGGCGAGGAACGCGAAGGAGTCGCTGGACATGGCGTTCCAGATGTCCAACATCCTCGACACCGGCCTCGACCGCCACTCTCTCTCGCTACTCGTCGCCCTCTGCGACCGCGGCGTCAACCCCGAGTCCCTCGCCGCCCTCGTCCGCGAGTTCTCCCCGCCCGCACCCGCCGCAACGGCGACCACTCCCGCAGCGGGATCCCCGGTGACCTCAGCTGCGGCAACGGCGAACAAGGAGAGCTACTTCCATCGTCTGCGCACCCAGCCCTAACGGTGGAGCTAGCCGGCTCGATTGCCCGCCTTCCTCTCCCGGTATGGGTAGTTTTCTGGATCTGATAGCATGCCTGCCTCCGAGAAAATTAGGTATTATGATCACTCTCTACTTAAAAGGAAAGGGGGGGGGGAACGGGAATGATCTTATGTTTTGTTCTGGAATTTCTTGGTCGTTCCAGTTGCCACTAACTTGTGGAGGCATATCTTGGGCTGGGGGATCTGCCTTTGCCAATAAGTTTGTAGTTTGATCGCTAGTTGTTGTTCTTTCTAAAATTTGGTGTTGAATGGCAGTGGATCACGTCAATTAATTGTTGATTGTTACTAAAATATTGTAGGAATCAGTAGAAGCATGGTTGTGCTCCAGCGGTTTGGCGTTGAATGGCAGTGGATCCCGTCAATTAATTGCTGATTTTTACTAAAAGGTTGTAGGAATCAGTAGAATAATGGTTGTGCTCCAGCGGGTATTTCTGCGTGCTTGTGGTCGGTGCATATTTCTTGTTCGATGGAGAGCTTATTATTTGCTAACTTCAACATGAAAGTAGACTGGAAGCGAAAGGAGGGAAAGGCTGAGCGGGTGATATCTTCGTTGTGTCATGCGGTTGGGACCATTGAATGTCCTGGTTGAGACGAGTGGAGCCTGTGAGTCGGTTAGAACTTAGAGCACATCCAGAAGTTCTATTGTTTTGTACTTAGAAACTTGATGCCTGACCTCCTCTTGTTGATAAGGGGACCTGCTTGCCTATGGCTCTGTTGGATCATATCCATGAGTTCCATTTTTTTTCCTACCGAGAAACATATGTTGAATTCAACTAGAAACTAGGCTTAATGATGGAGTCATTCTCTAGTAACTAAAAGTCAGAAACTCAATTAAATGAGACTCTTGGGTTCTTTACATTCCACCCCTCCACCCCAACCCAACACCACACGCACACCCACACACACACAAAAAAAAAACACTTACACCCTTGTACCATGAACCTGGACTTTGCCCTAGCTCTGTCTGTTGGACATTGAAGTGCCTTTCAACCAGTGCAACGACTGGTCCCTCAGGATAGGGCAACTGCTTGCTACCTAGGTATGTGCATGAGGTTGCGGGTTACCCATGTTTTTTTGGGGAAGTATCACCTGGTTATCCAGTTTAATGAAATGTGAAATGTTGCCCTACCTCCTCCTGCAGATACTATGTTCCTGGATGGTATGCATCACCAATATTCTATATCCCCATTATCTAGTTTTAAGGCACATTTATCACGTTCAGTCCGAAGGCATCAGGTTCCTTTTAATGGATATGCAATGCTAATTGTTTGCAGAACGGATACATAAGCAACAGAACCATAGGCATAAGGTGGGGAGAGGGTCGGAGGGAATGAAGTATGGAAAGGGATGTGCAATTTCTAAAGTAGGAAAGAGAGGAACTGACAAAACCTGTTATTATTGGAAAGTGGTTTGTGTGAGAACAGGAGGGCATGTGAGGAGGGTAGACATGTGTGAGAATATGTGAAAGAAATCAGATGGGTGAGATGGCAGGAGGGGATCTCATGGCTGAGACCTTCCACTGAAAAATGTTGAGAATATTACCTTATATCGGAGTGTATTAGCATAGAGAAGAATTCTTACCGCCCATGGAAATCAGCAAAATTTGAAAGGTGGGTCTAACCTTGCCCTGCTATATGTAAGGTTGGAGTGAACTCCACTGTTTTGAACTGGGAACTGACAAAGAATTACTAGCCACTAGGCATACATAAATGAATTCTTATTTTATGTAAACTTCACATGACCTTGGTTGCATCACTCCTGTTCGTTGTGCAAAATCTATTGTACATGAATATGTTTGAAAATAATTGTGGCATTTGCCCTGCAGATTTGTTGCATTAAAACAGATTTACTAACTACCCAGACATGTACGTAACTCTAGGACAAGGACTAGATGCTCTCAAGCTTCAGCCTAGAAACATTTGCAACTAGGATAAACAAGCAAATCATATAGGCTTCATAGCAGCTTCAACCAGAATGCCCACTTTAATGTAATTGGAAATCGGGTTCGGAATGGTAGGTTCTATTTCTGATTCTCATAGCATATTGGAATACCCGATACTGGTTTTGATGAACTATCAGTGCGATTTCGAGGTTCCGAAACCGATTTTGGCAATCGGGTTCCGTTTGCAGCCCTAGTTACACTGCTAAAGAGCAGGTGATTGATGTAGTCAATTTCCAATGGATCTGCAGTTATCCAATTTGGATCCCTAAAATTGATTTACCTTTAATCATCATAATTGTTGGCATGCAAACTGTGTTTGGGAAGTTACATCATCTCTTACATGTCCTTCCCAGATAGTTTAAAGGTATTCTGGAATCAAAGGAGTTAAACCGTTCGAATGTTTTAACAGTGGCGTCCTTTTTCTGATATCACTATCTGGGCAAAGCTGAAGTATCCCAAACTTATCTTCATATCAAACATTAAATGGGAGCACAAATGTTAGAATGCGGATATTGACAGAGAAGGGAATTTTCGCAGATGCTAGAACTCCTTTCCCATAGTCTTGTCTGCACATGTTGGTGGTTTAGCTCTGGCGTGTTTGATCTTACAAGATCACTGACCTGATCCCAGATTTGATGCCATGGCTTTGTAATGCTTAGAAAAAAGGACATTTTATTCGCCGGCATTGAGAAAAATAGTTAATATTCAAATGGTTAGTGATTGAATTTTTGCATGAGAAATGCTTAGTGCACCCACTGCATTAATTACACCGGTAGTTGAAATTTTTTTTGAATGGTCTCTACGTCTAATTAGTTTGGTGTGTCGTTCATGTCACTAGGTGACATGACGTGGGGGCCATGTAAAAATAAAATCATAACCTTGTGAATAGAAAAATTGGATCAATTTCACTATTCACATGGGGATAATTTTTTTACGTGGTCCTCACGTCACGTCATTTAGTGATGTGAACGACACCAAATTAATTCGACGTGGGGGTCACTAAAAAAAATTATTAAGTGGGCACTAATTACACCGATAGGTGTAATCAGTGCAGTGGGTGCACTAAGCATGACTCTTTTTGCATTATCCAGAAAGCCATGCTTAAAAGAGAAGGATGATGGTCACCTTATTAATCAGGCTTGTGGGATCATTTCAACCAAAAGGTTATAATCTGTCTTTTTTTTTCAGGGACTTATTTCGTGAGACCTTCCAGCTTCCTACAAATACGAGATGTCCATGCACTGTCACATTTGTCGCTTCAATCTTCTCTCTGTTAGGTGAATCAGATTGGCCAGATACGAAATAACAAGCTATTTTGATTGACATGAAGTGTTGAGTTCTTTTGTACGTTTTCATTTTCCCACTGTCATGAAGTGTTGAGTTCTTTTGTACGTTTTCATTTTCCCACTGTTTGGTCTGTGTGTGTGTTGATTTTGTTTTCCCCCTTTTGATTTTAGCTGTCTCTGTGTGTGTGTGTGTGTGTGTGTGTGTGTGTGTGTGTTGATTTTGTTTACCCCCTTTTGATTTTAGAATCGTCATTATTTTGCAGCTGTGGATGTAGCTTGGTTCTGATTGTGGAATCATAGAAGAACGTACGCGCCGAAATTTCCACAGGTTTAAAAGACTGGAGAATTCTGTAATTCCTTCGAAATAAAATTGGAAAAGATATTCAAAAATTTATAGAAAATTTTGCATATAAGTCTATAAACTTAGTGAATTGTGGATTAGTCTTTGAGTTGTAACTATTTTTTTGTAACTCTCTGTAATCTTTATCCTCTTAAAAAGTTTATATGATTCAAGTCTGTTAAAAAAAGAGAATATTTTCGAGAATATTTTATCTAGAGAGTGAAAAAGATGAAAATATTTCCTAAATTTGGATTCCTCTCTCTCTCCCCTCTCTCCCATGGAGGAAGACCCCCCCCCCCAAGGTTCTAGGAGGTGGTGTCGTAATAGCACTACCAGGGTGGGGGGAGATGTCTTTTCATCGGAACCCCTCCCCCATTGTCTAACACTACTCTCTCTCTCTCTCTCTCTCCCTCCCTCTCTCTCTCTCTCTCTGTTAGGTGGAGGAAGAGCCCCCCCCCCTCGGAAGGTGACCTACGGTGGTGTCACAATAGCATCAAGGTGGGGGGAGAGGTCGCACCGTCGGAACCCTCCTCCTCCACTGTCAGACCCCTCCTCTGTGGAACCCCCTCTCTCAACGTCGCACCCCCTCCTTTGCAGAACCCCCTCCCCCATCTTCGTACCCTCCCTATGCGGGACCCCCTCCCACAGCGTTGGACTCCCTTGCAACCCCATCTAGCATCTCCCATCTCGGAAATCACCTCCCAACTCTCTGTGTAAGTGTTTCTTCATGCCAGTGAGGTTGTCGAGGGTTTTGGAGCAATCATAGATGACACCCTGTCTAGTGTCTCCTATATCCTCTCCCATGCCACCACTGGGTTGGTTACATAGTAGCAAGATTTGAGGGCCGAAGGTCGGGAAGAGGCTGAGAGGGAGGTGAGGGTGGGGGAATGGGGTTATCGGTAACGTTGGAGTTAACTTTGGATTTGGGGTCATTGTCATCGTCTCCGGCGGCAGCGGGGACTGTGGTTGGCTTCCTGAGGTAGGTCGTCGCGGTTGTGGAGGGCAATGTAACAAAGTTACTCAGAAACTCTCCGTCCCTCTCCCCCTCCAGCTAAAACCCCTCTCCCTGTCCCTGTTCCCTCCCCCATCGTCAAAATCCCCCCCACCTCATCGTGGGTGCCACCCTTACGGTCAAGACATCTCCTCCAAAGTCTCTCTCTCTCTCTCTCTCTTACGCATGATTAACTTGATCTTTTACTCATTTTGGGTCAAGTTAACCATAATTAGGTTAACTTTTGTCGGATAAAAAATTATTTGTATAATGATAAAGTTTGTAGGGATTTACAAGAAAATAATTATAATTCAATGATTAATCGATAATTTGTTAAATTTAGACTTATATGTAAAAATTCTAAATTTGTATTTTTTTGAAGTCAATCTATTTCCTTTTTTTTTCTTGTTGGCTTGACGGTAGCAAAAAAACGAGATGGCCGTTTAAGACCCGTTTGATAACTGCACGAGTTATCTCACCCCATAAGAGAGAGCGGCGGGTCTCATCCTCTCTTCTTACATTCAACTCTCTTTAACCGGGGTCGAGTGACTTACTCCGGTGGTGGGGCATGAGTAAGTCACCCCATCCCATTTTTAAAGTCCCTTAATAATTCTAATCTTCACTGCTTAACCTTTAATGGAGGAATAAGAGATGACCTGAGTCTTTATTTCGACCTTTAGATTTCTACTTCAAGGTCAATAATGCAACCATGAAATCAAACGCGGTTGGCTGATTGAACATGAAATCAACTTCGATAAGGTCTTGCTTAATTTCCTATAGAAGTTAAAAGTACTATCTTGGGTACCTGAGTTAAGGAGACGGGGATTGGCAGCGAGTATACGACATAAAATTACAGCCCATTTTTAACAACATAAAGAAGAGGTATTAAGTTCAGAGGTACAGTGTTAAATAAAATAGACTTTGGACTATCGAGTAAAAAAAGTAAAGTTTCCTATGTAAAGGGTGGTCAGTTGGGGTGAATATTATTCCGAGTTTAATTTGAAAATCAAATTGAACAGAAAATTTTGATTTGGTTTGATTTAGGTTAAAATTTAAAAGTTTTAATTTAAGTTTAAAGTGAATTGTATTCAAAATTTTGATTTAGTTTGATTTTAATTTTTGAGAAATCAAATCGAATTGAAGAATCTAAATTTCAAGATATTTTTGTCAGGTTAATATAAGTATATTATAACTATTAACCCTAATTTCAAAAATTCAACTCAATTTTAAGATTGTTTTTATCAATTTAATATAATTGTATATATAATTATTAAACATAATTTTAAAAGTCCAATTCTAAAAATCTAACCCCGTCGTTCCGATGAGATTTTTAAATCTAATGTTAAGAAGTAAGTTTCAAATCACCTTCCATTTAAGTTATTAATTTTTTTACGTGGAAATATCACGGAACTTGCTCTAGTAAGTTGTAAATTTTGATCTTATTTTTTAATATTTATTTTATTTGGTAAAAATTATTTTACCTTACTTTTCTTACATCCTTTTGAATCCAATCTAATTTCTAAAAGGAGACGTGAATATGATTCAAACTGAACCAAATCAAATAAAATTAAATTAATTCGATTTGATTTGATTTGATTTTAAAGTAATTCAATTTGATTTAGTTCAGGTTAAATCCTAATTCAGTTCGATTTAATTTGAAAAAAATTCTCTTCAAATCAAATCAAATCGAACCGTGCCACCCCTATGGTAAGTATCTTGTGACGGGAAAATAAACATTTCATAATAGTGAGGGAAAATACTTAAAAGTGGAAGGAAGCCCAGCCAGCTAAGACTACTCTAATTATGATTATTTTCTTAAATTTCAATTCTATTCAATGACACAGCAAGCTTAGTCAAAAGTCATATTAAATGTTGATTAAAATCTTAATTGTGAAGTTAATTCTAATCATTAAAATTAAATGTATTCTCCCTCTAGTTATCAAATAACATAAAATCACCTCGGAATCTTATCAAAATCTAGTGAGAGAAGATAAATACACACAATTGAGGAGGGAGGGGGGAAAACTACAAAAGTAAGTTGGAGGGAGCTTTTTTATGATTAAAATGAATTCCAATTATTGAAATAGAAGGAAAGTCTCTAAAAACAAGTGAATGAATAATGACATCCATGAAATTTGAATCCAAAAAGTAGGATCCTTAATGTAAACTCCATAAAAAATCTATTCACATCCGCTACCAATCCCAATCTCATTCAAACCAAAAATCCACCTCTTTTTTAATATGTGCCAAGTTTGAATTCTCCAAAATCTAATCAACCGAAAAGGGTTACCAAACGTTGCCTAAGTATACTCGACGGTCGATCAATGAACTTACAGCTACGTGTACACCTACATGTTGATCTTAAATCCACACGTTCTATGTTTTCTTAACTCTTCTATCTCTCGACATCTTAGCCCATGTTGGCTCATGACGACTATTGTCTAATTCACCTCATGGTCTTCAGTCTTCACGTGCTAGTGAGTACATATGTTAGGGCATGATGTTATTGCCAACGAGGAGTGGGGGGTGAGTATAATTTGATTTGATTTGATGAGAATTTTTTTAAATTAAATTAAATTAAAGATTTGACTTGAATCAAATCAAATTAAATGACTTTAAAATTAAATTAAATTAAACCGACTTAATCTTCTTTAATTTGATATAGGTTGGTTTGAACCATAATTGACAAATCTGATGGGTTTGCATATGTCAAAGACAACAACTTTGTGATGTTAAGTCAGCATTTAAAAGATAAATAATGTTGGGTTGCTGAGAAAGAACGATATCCGGGTAAATTAAGCTCACTATTTAGTTACCTAGAGTAAATACCTTGACTAACTCTGAAACAAGTAGACCTGCAATTTGATGTGAGATTTGGCTGATCAGTTGTGACTACCTATTGTGACTACGGGTTGGAGATTTGGCATTGTGGCGATCCTTACCGGCCAACAAGGAGGAGAGTGCCAGAGGAGAGCGGTCGAACGAGGCAGAGAGGGGAGAGGCGGCGATCCAACGCTGTGAGTTGCAGGTTGTCTGCTGCAATTGCAAGACTCGACTGGCTTAGTCGGGACTTGGGAGGTTGGCAAATGGCGATCCTTGCCTGCCGACGAGGAGGAGGGGGCCAGAGGAGAGGAGTCGAACGAGGAGGAGAGGAGAGAGGCAGCGATCCGACGTTGTGGGCTATCGGCTGCGACTGCGACAACGGCGATCTGGCACTGTGGGCTACTCTCTGCTACTGCGACAACGGCTGGCGACCGGCGATCCTTGTCGTCTGACGAGGAGCTAGGAGAGGGCCAGAGGAGAGGGGAGAGATAGCGATCCGACATTGCTGCTACGGGTTGCCTACTGCGACATGAGATTAAGATCGAGTTAGGGTTCATTTGGCATATGAATTTTAGGGTTAATCAAATTGAAAAAAAAATACTCCAAAGAAATTGATTTATTCTATTTATTTTGATTTCTCAAAAATAAAAGTCAAATCAAACTATTTTTTAATGCTGTTTAGTTTCAACATAAATTAAAAATTTAAAATTTCAACCCAGAATTAAACCGAACCAAATCTGCGGGTTCAATTTGAATTTCAAGTTGAACCCGAACAATACTCTCCCCTGAGACGTGGCATCATGCCGTGGGTCTGCAAAGAGGTGATCACAGTGGCCATCCCCGTCCATCATTTGTGTCATTTTAAGGTTTTTTTTTTACATGTATGTTCTTGGTAAAGATGAATTTATATGAAATTCACCCTATATTTACATTTACATGTATACCCTGATTATATAAATTTAAGATATGTATACCGTTTTAGTTAACTTCCATCAACTATTCATATAATATTTTGTCTTCTTATTCGTAAGGGATTTTAGTGCTCTTTTAATATAAAAATGACAATGAGGCATTAAAAGTGACAACGAGAACATCGGTGCTATTTAATACACGTAAATAGAGTATATATATCAATGCAAGGGTTTTCATGTAAATTTACTTTTAACAAAGGTATATATGTATTTTTTAAAAAAAAAATCTGTTCCTCTGGCCAAGGAAGCCTCCGACATGAAATCTTTCATTATATATATTTTTTGATAATCTAAAACTTAACACAATTGATTTAAGACTCACTCTGCATAACTGGCATCTGGAGGAATCTTCCATTGTAGCCATCATCTCGGAGCATCAACATGCATGCCGTCTTTCATCATTCGGAGGGTGCCCTGCTTCACGTAGTTCTCATTCATCTTCTCAGTTTACCTTCCGGTAAAAATCTGTGGATTAGAACTTCCATTGCCCAAATTCGACAGTGGGTTGATAAAAAATAAAGTGTTGATAAAGAATAGATTATAATATGCAGGCATATCTCTATTTGGACTCGGATTTTCACAATAAACACACCGGTTGAATGTGTCGTGACGACGAGGGGGGGGGGGGGGCGCTTCACGAGAGAGACACGGCAGCAAAATTAAGAAAAGTAGTGAGCAGGAACGTAAGCCCCGTTCTGTTAAATCCATATCGGTGGATCAAGTGAATGACTGTTATTGATTCACGGCCAGTAACCGACCTGGGAACAGGGTTCTCCAAACGGCTCCACACACGTCTCGGCCTCAAACCCGACCCAGGCGCGACCTCGTTTCCAAGCACGCCGCATCTCTGCGGACAAATCGGCGCGGGGACTTTCCAAAGCCCAACTCAATTGAGTTAACGGACCTAATCACTACGTCCTGCTCTTTAGCCGCGGCAAAAAACGTTACTTCTAAAAGACGTAAGGAAAGCTGTTCTTGAACGATGTGGGACTATTTAGGGCCGCCCGCGACACATTTGGCGTCGGGGTTCCTCTGACTGACACTTCCTTATGCGATCGAAGCTGCCTGCCTCCATATATCCTTCTCCTGCAAAAAGCTTGGGACTCGGGAGAATTCAATTCTTGATGGAGGTGGCTGTGAAACTCAACCATGTGACCTCGGCTGCAGTAGCGACGACCAAGGAGAGGTACTTCCATCGCCCGCGTCCCCAGCCCTAACGGTGGAGCCTGCCGGCGCCATTGCCCGCCTTCCTCTCCCTGTATGGATAGTTTTCTGGATCTGATGGCCTGCCTGCCTCCGAGAAAATTAGGTATTATGACTACTTTCTACTTAAAAAGAACGGGAGGGAACGGGGATGATCTTAGGTTTTGCTCCGGAATTTCTTGGTTGCTCCAGTTGCCACTAACTTGTGGAGGCATATCTGGGGCTGGGGGAATCTGCCTTTGCCTAAAAGATTGTAGTTTGATCGCCAGTTGTTGTTCTTTCAAGAATTTGGTGTTGATGGCAGTGGATCCCGTCAATTAATTGTTGATTGTTACCAAATGGCTGTAGGAATCAGTAGAAGAATGGTTGTGCTCCAGCAGTTTGGTGTTGAATGGCAGCGGATCCCTTCAAATAATTGTTGATTTTCACTAAAAGGTTGTAGGAATCAATGGAAGAATGGTTGTGCTGCAACGGGTATTTCTGCGTGCCTGTGGTCGGTGCATATTTCTTGTTCGATGGAGGGCTTATCATTTGCTCACTTCAACGTGGAAGATGACAGCAAGCGGAAGGAGGGAAGGGTTGAGCGGGAGATATCTTTGCTGTGTCATGCGATTGGGACCATTGAATATCAGGATTGAGACGACTGGAGCCTGTGAGTCGGTTAGGACTTCGAGCACATCCAGAAGTTCTATTGCTTTGTACTTGCAAACTTGATGCCTGACATCCTCTTGTTGATAAGGGGACCTGCTTGCCTGTGGCTCTGTTGGATCATATCCAGGAGAAGCATGATGAAGTCTTCAGAACTCCACAGACACCTGGTAGTTGATGAAGCTAATTGTTAGGATTTGGAAGGTGGCTGCTCTTAGCTTGTATACTAGTCTATCCACCTTCAAATGAACTCCAGTGATTGTGTGACAGCTTCAGATGAAAAAGTGAACAAATGCACTTTATACAGACCCCTTTGACCATACCGGTCCAACTTTTTTTTAAAAGAAAGAAATTGACCAGTTATATCTTAGGTTGGGTTCAAAATGCTGAGGAATGGCTGGTTTAGGTTTCTCCTTCATTTTGATCTGTTCAACTGTTTATTCTCTTGTGAATTTTTGAAATGTTGATTAGACGTGCATGTTGGATTCAACAGGCAACTAGGCTTAATGATGGAGGCATAGTCTTTTGGTAAGTCGGAGTCAAAAATACTCAATTGAATGAGACTCTTGGATTCTTTACATCCACCCCCCCCCCCCAAAAAAAAAAAACAAAAAAAACAAAAACAAAAAAAACAAAAAAACCCACCTACGCACCCAAAAAGGGGGGAAAAGAGGAAAAAGAGAGAAACCACTTACACCCTTATACCATGAGTCTGGACTTTGCCCTAGCTCTGTCTGTTGGACATTGGAGTGCCTTTCAATTAGTGCAGCCATTGGTCCCTTAGGATAGGGCGACTGCCTGCTACCTGGGTATTTGCTGAGGTTGCGGGTTGCCCATGTAATTTTGGGGAAGTATCACCTGGTGATCCAGTTTAATGCAATGTGAAATGCTGCCCTACCTCCTCCTGCAGATATCATGTCCCTGGATGGTATGCATCACCAATACTTAATATCCCATTTATCTAGTTTTAAGGCACATTTATCCCGTTCAGTCCGAAGGCATCAGATTCCTTTTAATGGATATGCAATGCTAATTGTTTGCAGAAGGGATGCATAAGCAACTGAACCATAAGCATAAGGTGGGGAGAGGGTTGGAGGGAATGAAGTATGGAAAGGGATGCCCTTTTTGTGAAGTAGGAAAGAGAGGAGCATGACAAAACCTGTTTTTAATGGAAAGTGGTTTGTGTGAGAACAGGAGGGCATTGTGAGGAGAGCAGACATGTGTGAGAATATGCGAAAGAAATCAGATGGGTGAGATGGCAGAGGGGGATCTCATGGCTGAGACCTTCCACTGAAAAATGTTGAGAATATTACCTTATATTGCAGCCTATTAGCATAGAGAAGAATTCTTTCTGTGCATGGAAATCAGAAAGATGTATGTGAAAGAAGGGTCTAACCATGCCCTCTTTTTTGTAAGGTGTACCTTGCCCAGCTATGTGTAAGGTAGGAGTGAACTCCACTGTTTTGAACTAGGAACTGACAGAAGCCATTAGGCATACATAAATGAATTCTTATTTATGTAAACTTCACATGACCTTGGTTGCATCACTTGCGTTCGTCGTGCAAAGTCTATTGTACATGAATATGTTTGAAAATAATTGTGGCATTTGCCCTGCAAATTTGTTACATTAGAACTGACTTACTAACTACCAGACATGTACATAACTCTAGAACAAGGACTAGATGCTCTCAAGCTTCAGCCTAGAAACATTTGCAGCTAGGATAAACAAGCAAATCATATAGGCTTTATATCAGCTTCAACCATAATGTCCACTTTAATATAATTGGAAATCGGGTTCGGAATGGTAGGTTCCATTTCTGATTCTGATAGCATGTTGGAATATCTGATACTGGTTTCGATTAGCTATTGGTGCGATTGTGAGGTTCCGAATCCGATTTTAGCAATCGGTTTCGTTTGCAGCCCTATTTACACTTCTAAAGAGCAGGTGATTGATGTTGTCATTTTCCAATGGATGCAGTTCACCAATTTGGATGCCTAAAATTGATTTGCCTTTGATCATCATAATTGTTGGCATGCAAACTGTGTTTGGGAAGTTACATCATCTCTTACCTGTCCTTCCCAGATAGTTTAAAGGCAATCTGCAATCAAAGGAGTTAAATTGTTCGTATGTTTTAACAGTGGCGTCCTTTCTTTCTTTTTTTGATATCACTATCTGGGCAAAGCTGAAGTATCCGTAACTTGTCTTCATGCCAAACATTAAATGAGAGCACAGATGTCAGAATGCGGATATTGACAAAGAAGGGAATTTCCGCGATTGCTAGAATTCCCTAATCTTGTCTGCACATGTTGGTGGTTTGGCTCTGGCATCTTTGATCTTACAAGATCACTGACCTGATGCCAGATTGGATGCCATGGCTTTGTAATGCTTAGAAAATAGGACATTTTGTTCCCCGGCATTGAGAACAATGGTTAATATTCAAATGGTTAGTGATTGAATTTTTGCATTATCCAGAAAACTATGCTTAAAAGAGAAGGATGATGGTCACCTTATTAATCTGGCTTGTGGGATCATTTCAACCAAAAGGTTATAATCTGTCTTTTGTTTTCAGAGACTTATTGCGTGAGACCTTCCAGCTTGCTACAAATACGAGATGTCCATGCACTGTCACGTTTGTCACTTCAATCTTCTCTCTGTTAGATGAATCAGATTGGCCAGATATGAACTAACAAGCTATTTTGATTGGCATAAAGTATTGAGTTCTTTTGTACGTTTTCATTTTCCCACTGTTTGGATTGATGTAAAAAGGTAGAAATGAACTCACTTTCACCATTTCCCCAAGGTCGCGCTCTCTTGCTCTCTCTCTCTCTCTCTCTCTCTCTTGTGCAGAAATACACTGTAGTGATTTTGTTTTCCCCCTTTTGATCAGCAGTGGATGTAGCTTGGTTCTGATTGTGGATCCAATATTGCCTGAAGTACGATGGTTCTCTGTTTAGTTACTTAATATCCTAAGATCATTAAGATGGAATTAATGGAAAGTATCTTAGGAATCTTAGAAGAACAATGTACGCTCAGAAATTCCCACAGTTTTACAAGATTGAAGAATTCTGTAAATTCCTTTGAAATAAAATTGAAAAAAAAATATCCAAAAATTTGTACTAAGCTACTTCTGACATGTTGAGAGAGGTTTCATCTGTGTACTGTCTTATTCTCTCTATAAGGTTATAATCAAGTGAATATGATGGCCAGTAATGTTTGCGGCCCATATGCAACAAACTCGTTTCCGAGCCCGCATATCTATCTGCCGGAACAGCCCAAGGGCTTTCCAATACCCGACCCCGTAGGAGTTTATGGGCCTAGTCCAGCTAATTAAAGCCCAGGAGATGTTTCGATAACTTTCCTATCAATTTCATTACAAACACTTCTGCTGTAAACTTGTTTACGATAAGATACATTTCATATTAACTCACATTTCGGCTGGTCTATGTAGACATCAGCGAGTCTATGATAAACTCCGCCTATGAAAAGAGTATCCAACATTAACCAATTCAGAATATGTCAATGAAATATATATTTATGAGAAAATTTTGATTTATCATAAATTTAAATGTCTTTATAATGAACTTTCTTTCACCATCCAAACTGACATTGTAATAAAGAAAATAAATTTATGATAAAACCTAAATACCTATGTGCTTTGCATCCAATCAGATTCTAAATGACATGCATGCGATTTTGATCAATTCCCAAACTTTTGATAGGGGAAAGTGCATAAAATAATGACATCAAAATTACCGTCTTTAGTTGTCAAATATCATGTATATCGATGTTATTAATCAAACGTTTCAAAAATAATATTAAATGACAATGATATCCCCAATGTTTATGCGGAGAGATTTAGGGTTGCCATGAATGTTGGGGGGCATTTTCATCGTTTAGTGATATTTTTGAAATTTTTTGTTAGTAATAATGATATATATGATATTTGACAATTAAATATGATAATTTTGATATTTTACATATTGGGGTTGCACGTGAAATTAACCCATATCTTTATCATAATGATTTATATAGTTTATAAACACTTGTTGAGGAGGGTAAAATCGGTATGGCCAATTAAAGGCCCATTATGTCAGGCCCGCGTCGGCCCGAGATCTACAATGCGTACGACGGGCCCCGACGGCTATGGCCCACGACAGGTGACCCAATAGGGCCGGCCTCGGATTCGCCAACCCACAAAAGACATCAACCAAACATAACGGACGTCGGATAACTCTCTGGGGACTGAACATTACTCCCGCCATCATCGGCCACGACTCTAGTGAAGGCAAGCATACCCTGCGGGTACCGTAAAGTTCGCCTAAAGGCCACCCGACTCTGGAGGAACGGACCCTCAATGGAAAACTCCCCACAATTGCTGAGAGGCACTATCCCATTACTCACGCCCTTCCCTGCTAAGGGATAGGCCTCCACCGCCAAGACAACCCCTATAAAAAGACCTCTCACTAGACACGAATGGAAGATGAAAAAATAGACAGACTCCAACAGACCAGCAACACGGCAAGAGAGACTCCGATCCACGAAGCTTTGAGAGCAGATTCTACATAATAGAACTCACGTCCTCCTCCGAGCACCCTTGCTGCCCAATGAGCACTCCCCGAACGCCTACTGGATACGGTGAGCACTCCTGAGGAAGTTCGACCCCCTCTCCAGACTTACTCAATTACCTTCCGACTCTCTCTCTCTCTCTCTCCTCCGCTTCTCCTTTATCACCATCCTCTAAGATTCTGACTTAAACATCGGAGGGTTGTCTCCTGGGGTAACGTCCAGGGCTCCTTATGAAGCCGTTTCTATGGTGGTTGCAGGCTTTCACGGGTGGCCAGATGATCTTTCCCCAATAAATAAATATTAAAAATGTGATACGAGATTCAAGAGACCCTTTTTTCGTCTCTACACATGAGTATGTGACTTAAACATCGACGGTTGTTCTTTAGGATCACTCTCTAGAGTCTTTCTGACTCATCTTTTAATTCTCGTAGATTTTCACGAGTCCAACTACTCTTTCCTAATAAATAAATTTTAAAGGTATAATCCGGGTACATAGAACACTTTTATGTTTTTATATGTATATATACAATCTTTAATGTTTTTAGAAAAATTTGATGATGCAACTAAACGGTGCCCTAATTAACTTGTACAAAATCTCTCCTGTTATGACGGACACAAGATCAGCTACGGAAGAGAGAGAGTCCAAGGTGGCCCGGGCAATAGGACCGACCGGTTTAGAGAGAGAGACAGAGAAAGCAGGGGGGGGGGGGAGAGAGGCAATGGCACGGGCAGTAGGACCGATGGGTCGCTTTCAGGGGCACAGGGCTTGCCGCTCGGCGTGAACCTGCCATCGTTCTCTCTCTCTCTCTCCGCTGCTCCTACAACGTGTTTGACCACCAAAGCTGCTGCGCACAACCGTGATCCGCCGTGGAGCTGCCACATCCTTACGCCAGCCCCACCAACGGCGTCGTGGAACGGTCAAAGCACACCCGACAAGCACCTTGATTAGTGCGCCCTTGTAAGCAAGTAGCTGTCCCGGAAGGACCATGAGATCATGTTGCCGTGGTGCTTCGCAGGCAGCAGCTGCCTCCAGCCCACGTCCTTCCTCTCCCGAGTCCTGATCGATGCCAATGGCATCTCTCTCTCTCTCTTGTCTTTCGGCAAAAACAAGCCCGGCATCAGCAAAAGCTGAGGTGAGATGGCACAAAAAGCAGAAAAGAAAACAGGAAAAAGCAAAAGCCTGTGCAAATCGGAATCGCTTTCTCTAGTCACAAGAAGAAAAAGAAGAAAAAAAATCCATTCTTAATTCTTCCCCCTCTCTCTATCTGTCGATCTATCTATGTATGTGTCTATCTCTTTATCCCATGAAAAAGAAGAACAAAGGAAGAGCTGATGATGTTAATTACAGGAATGATCAGTACTGCTAGCAAGCGCGGTAACACCTAAGGAATCTTTTAAGGAGAAAAAACCATTTGCATTAGTTTGCCATTAGATTATTTCTTTCCTTCTCTATTTTCTAGTCTCCAGTTTCTGTGAGTACTCTCCACTGCAGCCCCTGCGCCGTGCAGGATTCTGTCTTCATGCATGCATGCATGCGTCATGCGCTCGCGGGGCCCGTCCACCCCCTAGCTCTTTTCTGCTGGCTACCTGGGGCCGGACAGCTCCATCTCGACGGCGTCCAGGGACCGCCCGTCATCTTCGTCGTCGGCGTCGTCGCCGACCATCACCAGGAAGTCTCCGGGATGGTCCTGGTGGCGCCCCGAGCTGTGCTGCTGCGGGGCGGCGGGGGAGAGCTTCTTGGAGGCCGCCCACTTCTCCGCCAGCCCGTCCCCCTCCAGCATGCGCACCACCTCCGACATCTTGGGCCGGTTCGCCGGCAGGTACTGCGTGCACAGCAGGGCCACCTGCACGATCTCCCCGACCTCGACCCGGTCGTAGCTGCTCCTCAGGTTTCGGTCCACTAGCAGGTCCAGCTGCTTCTCCTGGTGCGCCCTCCTCACCTGCCGCAGAAACCAGAAAACCACATGTTAATACAACATCTCGACTGTGGCCAACACGTCCGGGATGGACGTTGGAGGTTAACAGTACTTACCCAGTCGAGCATGGCGCCGCCCTTCTGCTGGGCGCCGCCCTTGCCGCCGAAGTCGAGGGCGTTGCGGCCGCTGATGAGCTCGAGTAGCAGGATGCCGAAGCCGAAGACGTCGGTCTTCTCGGACGACTGGCCGGTGGACAGGTACTCGGGCGCGATGTGCCCCACGGTGCCCCGGACGGCGGTGGTGACATGGGAGTCTCCGTGGTCGAGAAGCTTGGCGAGGCCGAAGTCGCCGACCACGGCCTCGCAGAAGTCGTCCAGCAGCACGTTGGCGGCCTTCACGTCGCGGTGGATGATCTTGGGGTCGCACTGCTCGTGCAGGTACAACAGGCCCCTTGCCGCCCCCAACGCTATCCTCTTCCTCGTGTTCCAGTCCAGCGCCGGCTTCCCTGCCATGCAGACCCTCCAATATGATTAATAATAAAGTCACAATTTCACGACTAAGTCTGTAGTTAATCAATAACTGTGGGATCAAATGCCGGAGTGACCACATCTTTGCAACGAAAGACAAACGATGATTAAAACAAACACCCAGAACCAGAACACGGTAATGATTCGGTCCGAGAACACATCCAATCCATCCAACTGGTGTGTCCTCGTCAGGATTATCGATTTCCGGTCTCCCCATTATTCTTTTCGCCAATTGGCACTGGACGAGGACCAACCCGAGGACTCCCGAGGGCGGCAGCACTTCGGCGGGGGGCATCATGACCGGCAGGCCCGGTCCCAAAGTTCACTACAAAACCAGCGCATCGGACGGACCAGATGGATCTACGGCTGCCCGGTCAAACAGGGCCCCGCGACGCCAAAAGGACGCGAAACCAATCGAGGGCCTTGGCTCTTCTGTAAAGTACACGCTAGTTCGAATCCCGTTAAGTCCTCCTGTCAAGCGGACCGGTAAGCCTAACTGAGCGACGTGGCGGTTCCTCACCGGTCACAGTGGAGTCAGCTGGTCAGATGGTCTCGCAGGGGGAGAGCTCGCATCAACTACCATATGCGCCCAGCTCCAAGTCCAAAGACAAAGCCTAGTTATCCCATGCAATCAGAGCAGCGCTCGCTGAAGGCGCTGGTGGCGAGGTGTACACCTGATGTGCATAGGAGACTCTACAGAAATTGCACAGGAAGGCTTGTAGTTGTAGACACACCTCGCCGCCTGATGTATGTAGGTAGGACTACAGGACTTGCACACAGGTAGGCCTGTAGAGTGGTCGAAAGAAACAAGAACGGGATCATGCCCAAGGCCGTTCTCGGGTACTGGGGGCTGGGGCGAGAACACGCGTGCTGTTTTGAATGACTGTGTGTGCATATGTGCAGAGAGAGAGAGACACACAGACTGTGTGTGTGTGTGTGTGTGTGTGTGTGTGTGCAGGGAGAGAGGGAGAGCTGAGGGAGATAGAAGGCTGCTGCAGCCATGTCTATACCTCTGAGGCGGGAGGCAACGCTGCCGTTGGACATGAAGGGGTAGACGAGGAGGCGCTCGTTTGCGGTGGCGCAGTAGCCGAGCAGGCGGAGGAGGTTGCGGTGGACGGCGAGGCTGATCATCTCCACCTCGGTGCGGAACTGCACCTCGCCAGAGGAGCACACGTCCTTCAGCCGCTTGACGGCCACCACGGTGCCGTCCGCCAGCCGTCCCTTGTACACGTTCCCGAAGCCACCCTTGCCCAGGATGTTGCGGGGGCTGAAGTTGTCCGTGGCCGCCTGCAGCTCCCGCAGCCCGAACTGGCGCAGGTTCCCCAGCTCCATCACCACCGCCGCCCCTTCCTCGTCCCTCTCTGCACCCCGCCGCCCACCAAAGAACAAAAACGACAAGAACAAAACACTCCGATCAGCATCACGCACCGGCAGTCGTTTTTGTCGCTAAGCTCACCGTCCACTCAGAAACAGATGCGGCCAATTGCTTGACCGCATCCCATGGGAGGGACCCCAATCTAATCGTGTATGCTTCAGGAATTAGGAGCACCCGTGGTGGTGAATCCACTACATTCCTCATCGGCGGTGGACTCTCTCGTCATGAGATTCGTATTCCATACATATTATATAATAAGAGCAACTGGGTCTCTACTACTATATCTTTGTAGGGGAACGTTGATGGGTTAGAGGTGTGCATGCACTGACCACTGATACCCAGGATGGACTGGTGCTTCTGCTTCCTGCGCCAGCAGAGGAAGAAGCCAAAGAGCAGGAGGAGCATAGAGGTGGAGCCAAGGCTTGTGCCCACGGCAACGGCTACTCTCTGAGCCTTCGACTTCCCTGCATACCTTGACCAAGCACACACCCATTAAAACCAGCACACATAGGAGGAAGAAGTCAACAGGAAACTACAAGGTGGGTATCAGGGGGTTTTCATGGAGAGAGCGACGCACTCTGAGAGGACTCCGGGGAGGGGGGCGGCGTCATGGGGGCGGCCGTTCTCGAGCACTCTTCAGTGGAGCGGCTTCCACATAGCTCAGGGTTGCCCACGATGCTGCGGAAAGCAAAAGGACGAAAGCCACAGTGTGTGAGTAAACAGTTCAGAATTTCTTGCACGCCATGCATGATGAGGAAGATGGACAAGTTGAGAAGAGAAAAATAATCTGACTTGAACGTTCGCGCTGGGAACGGAGGAACAGGGCCCGAGAGATTGTTATAGGACATGTCCCTGCAGTAGTGTTAACAAAACAATCCTAGATTAGGGTTGAAAATTTTCAATATATTTGGCATGTAACATGCTAAAAAAGCAATAATTTGAATCCAAAAACAGGAAAAGTTAAGGGAAGAAATTACAGGAAGGAGAGCTCTGGGATCTTTGAAAGGGACACTGGAAAGGGACCGGACAAACTGTTGTTGTTGAGCCTTCTGCGCAAGAGCAACAAGAGAAAAGAAGGAAAATTTAAAGAACCCCAAGACTGGTAAAGATGGTGCTAGTGTCTTTTTCAAAAGACAAAACAAGATTTTTTTTTTCTTTTCGTTTCTTGTTTCTTGGGAAAGGTTGGAGATATCAGCTCACAGGTATCGAAGACTCGCGAGTTGAGCCAGCGAGTCGGGGACGGTGCCGGAGAAGCCATTGTTGGAGAGGTCCAGCGTCTGCAGCTTGCGGAGCTTCCCCAGCTCGGCCGGGATGTTCCCTGTTATGTTGTTGTTCTGGAGTAACCTGAAACACCCAGCGGGCGTAGATAAAAACCCAAGCAGCAATTTTCTAAGGTATAAGGTAACAATACACATCCATGGCCTTCTGGGAGTTCTTACACTTGCTGCAGATTAGTGAGATTCCCAATCGCCCCGGACAGCGTCCCTGATAGGTTCTGGCTCGCTGCTCCCCTGAAATCACCAGAACAGAACCCAGAATTGTTTACAGGAGAGGAAACCAATTCAAGTACCCAGAGCAAAATAAGCTTAAACAGAGGAGGAAGAAGAAGAGGGAGGGGATGGGCTCACAGGACAACGACCCGGTTCTCTATGGAGCAAGTGATCATAGCCCAGCTGCAGGGATCCGCAGAGTCTGAATCCCAATTGCTGAGAACTCCATTAGGGTCGTTCAGGGCCTTCTTGATGGTAGTCAAAGCCGTAACTGAAGAGCACAAAAGGGTACCCACCAGTGAGAACGAGCAGAGCAAAGAAGAAGAAGAAGAAGAAGAGCTCTGTATACGAAGATGTGCATACCTTCATGGTTGACAGGTTCAAAGGAGAGGGAGAAGCCGGCGGAGAGAAAGAAGACAAGGAGGAAGTAGGGGAGCACGGAAGCCATGGGAGGTGGGTTGGGGGGGGCGGGGGGGGGGGGGGGAGTAGTAAGAGGTTAGGGGCAGAGCTCCCCCCTCGTGGTTAACTGTGTTATATGCGGGGAAGAACACACGCCAATGATGGCAATGGTGGAGATTGGCCCAGTATGCCCCCCGTACTACCATCCATCTTTATATATCAAGCATAACTTGTGATGGACGGCCATGATGTGCTTCTGCGGACGTACACGATTATGGGAAGTGGAAAAAGAAAAAAAAATAAACCAAAGCGTCTGGGGTGTTGCAGAGAAGACAAGGCCGAATTCGAAATCAGAGTGCTGATTTGGGTGTCAGCGAGGGGGCTCAGAATTTGAGAGGGAGAGGGAGAGGGAGGGAGAGAGAGAGGGGTGGTGGTGTGGTGTGGTGCCGGTGGGGAGCACTGTACTTGAAACTCGGCGTGCCCCAACACTCATTCCATGTCCATGGTGGATGGGAAAAGGCAGAGGATGAGAGAGAGAGAGAGGGGGGTAGAGAGACGGAAAAAAGATAAGAAAGAATAAAGGGGAATTTTACTTTTAATATCTTTATAAAGTGAAAGGTGAAAGAAAGAAAGGTTGTGACTGGGGTGACGTTGGGTGGTTCAAAAAGAAGGGCCCGATCAGAAATCCTTCCCCTTCGTATCTCTCTCTCTCTCTCTCTCTCTCTCTCTCTCTATATATATATATATATATATATATATATGTATATATATATATATATATATCTCTCTCTCTCTCTCTCTCTCTCTCTCTCTCTCTCTCTCTCTCTCTCTCTATATATATATATATATATATATATATATATATATATATATATATGCCTGGGATAAAGTTGGTGGTTGAGAAAGACGGGCCCGATGTGGAATTCTTCCCCCTCCCGCCAACCTCTCTCTTTATCTCTCTCCATATATATGCTAAAATATGGTTATTTAATCAATACATTACACTTCCAAGATTTATTGATCTTAGAAGAAGAGAAGATGTCTTATGCCCTCTTTGAAATTTGAACCGGGATACCATATTTGACCCGAAGGGTTGAATACGGTGCTCCGAGATCGGTTAACGAGAATGTGTGTGAAGGGAGAGTGTGGGCCCCCCACATTTCTCTCTCATCAATTTATAAATCGCACCCGATAATTTCGATAACAAAGTGACCCTTAGAATAACACAAGCGAATAAAAAAAGAACGTCATAAAAAGTGCTCGATTTAATCTTTAAGAATAATCCTCCGATATTTAAATCAATCTAATATTAGGATGTGATTAGGAATGTACGTGTGATAGAGTGTAGGGTGCTAGTGAGTTAGAGAGGTTACCCCATGGTTGTCTGGTCAGGGAACTTATAGAGTTCTTCTCGGGTACATCTTCATCGTATGCACTACTTGACTTGATGGAGCAACGGCTATTTGAGATCGTGAGATTGTGAAAACATTGACTTTCTGCTCGACGGGAGACGAGGGAACGTGAGTCACCCCTTAATGTCCATTACTCAGGTATTATGGAGATAATGACTCTCAAATCTTACTTCACGTGAATCGTAAGACAGTTACGTGCACGAGACATCGTCACATAGCCTGGGTCGATCGTCGTTGGGCCCTTGAGCCAATTGTCATTGGACTTTAGTGGACCTAAGCATATTTCTCTCTCTATATATCTCTTATACATCAAATGAACATAAAATGAACGGTTTGGATAGTATAATGCGTGAAATCATATACGATATAAGTCTTTGATAACAAATTTGAATAACTTTTCATTGGTAGTTAAATTTATGATATTAAAAAAGTTAATGATATGGATATGAGTGGAAAATTTAATATTGAATGATATAATTTTAAAATTAATTATCATCTGATGGCGAGAGATCCCTCCTCATATATATCCATATACACGTCACTCCCTCCGCCAAGACAAGACTACGTGTAAACAAATGGGTTTCGGCCCATAAGATCATGATCCGAAGGCGGGCATCGGGTAGGCCCTGTGAGGTGACGTCACTGGTATTTTGCAACCTACGAATAGATAGGGCAGCGGTGGTGATCATTTCTACTGCAAAGAACCCTGGTTAGGTCTGTGTACTCGGGTCAGAAGTTGTCCTTTCGAGAAGGGAGACCTCTGCACCGTGGCACACTGCAGCACAGGAACCTTAAGCTATGGATAAGCTGTAGTGGGTGGAAGTACATTTGAATAATCCATCGAAGATCCACAGCTAAATTCTAAATCAAATATTATCATACATTAGATGGGACATGTCTGCATGAAATTTAAATCATGTCTGCATGATTATATAACAAGTATAATAGTTCACATACATACATTGGTTTGTAATAGGATCAAAACAAGCTCGTAATATGATAAAATAAGTCCAAAATCACACACGTTGAACTATCCATGCATTGGATGCTTTAGGTGTTGGATAAGACATTTGATAGTCTTAATTAGTTGACATATCCTCTGTGAAAATCTTATATTTTCCGTCAGGAGTCAGGAGATAAGGAAAATGGAAATATATAAGTATATATATTATAAGAATACCGTTTAGAGCAAATATTTGAGAATATCTATATATTTAAAAATATAAAAATCTAACCTTATCCATATTAATTAAGTACTTGATCAAGTGGATCAAAGAGTTTTATTTTAGATCATTCATAACTCGATATAGGAATCTTGTCCAAAATACTACTTCATTTTGTTAGCACTTCCATAGAAATTAATTATAACTTTTAACTATCCCATCCTGACCAGGATACAAGGTTGCCAGTTTTTCAGAATGGTGTCGCAGGCCGGGGAGCTTGCCTAACTAGTGGGGAAGTAAGACAAGGAAAATGTACCATTTTCCTTTCCAGGCTAAACAACAATAAGTTGTTAATTTGGGGCCACAGATAAACTCTGGATGTGTTTGATGAAAATTTCCATTTAAAAGTTTGAGGAGGATGTATCTCGCCAACTCATTAAGACCCATCAGGTTGGCTCAGGCCTTGTCCTTCGAGCCTGCTATCCTATCCATCGGCTCAATACACTTCCTACCTCAGCAGTAAGTCTGACACAGGCGCCGCACTCACGTACGTCTTCCTCGTAAACAGCCACGATGCACGGCATCACATTAATGGTGGGGGACGCACCAGTCTAACAATGGGAAGGGAGGACACCGCCCGTGCCGCTCCCCTTGACAGATCAATTTCACGGCCCCTCAGACGAGTTCTGTCGTATTAATGACCGGCGAACCTAGCCGCATTAATGATGGAGTTGTCCCTTTAGCTAGAAGACGGCGAGTCAACGCCCACACCTCTCTGTCTTGTCAGACACGCAAGCTGGACGACTCACATCTCTTCCGACCACAACAACTCAACGGTCAACTCTCCGGCGATAGTATAAATAGAGTCCCAGCGCAACTATCAGGAAGGTACACGACTTAACCTCCTCAAGTCCTCACTCTCTCACTCAAGTCTTCCTCTCACTCACCTTAAGTGCTCGTCATCTTTTTTCACAGTTGTCTTATTTGACCGTCGAAGAGTTATCTCCTGAGATAACTCTCAGAATTTCTTCCGACCCTTCATTTGTAGTTGCAGGTCCTTCTCCACCTAACGCTCTTGCCTTCCCGATCACGCTCTCTGTCTGTCATCGCAAGAATTCTGGCATCTACGGGACTCAAAGCAAAGTTTAAAACGTCCGAGGCGGTTTTATAAGGACGGTGCTAGTTAGAGGCATTGTTCACGTTGGTGCAAACGAAGAAAACTTTGGGACTAAGTATCTTCTTTAATTACAGGTGGGCGTGTTGAAAAGCCTAAGCCATCGTTACGTTCTTTTCGATTCATTTAGGGGGCCGTTTGGTATCGAGTTAGAGCGGGGATATCTCCGCTCTAATCTCATTTTACGTTTGGTATGGTTAAAATGGGCGGAGATAAGTTGGGTTAAGGGAAACAAGGTTAACCCCGATTTTGAAGTTAGAAACGGAGATAAGTCGTTCCAACTTTTTGTTAGAATGATTTATCCCCATTTTCCTAACCCTATTTCACCCCTTGTGTACCAAACGTATATGAGAATAAGACTAGACATAAATTATCATATAATGATTTACACATATTCTCCTCAACTTTTTATCCCGATACCAAATATCACCTTAAGATGTAGCACGTTGACCTTCGTCCTTTCGACCTTCATCTCTTTCTACAAGGTCTAGCCACAAATTGGTTTTTTGACCTTTTTATTACTCTCTTCTGTGGGAGCTGAGACCAGCCCGGCCCTAATTGAGAACTTCTCTATAATATACCATAGTTAATTAGATAGAATAAATTAGACGAAGGCGCGCATGAAATATCCAAGGATCGTACCCATGACAGCCTCGGACTAAATACAGACAACTTCAAGCTACAGTGTGTAAAGCAATTCTTTAGGACAAGAAATCAAATGTATGCGTAGATGTCTCTTACAAAGGGAGGGCATTAATTTGGTATGCAGTAAAATGCTGTAAAACATCATAAAATGCCCCGTAAAACGTATATTCTTATGTTTAGAATTTTCTAAATTATAACATGTTATTTTTTATATATATAAAGTGTCATAAATTACTGGGTTTGAAAGCTGATTGACCCATGTGATACACTTTCTAATTAATTTTGGTTTTCAGCTGGAAATAAATAAAAAATGAGTCAGAAATTTTATTTTCACAAATTTTAAACTCAAAATTTTACATAATTTTAAGACACAACAAATGATTCCCTTATTAGAGAAAGTATTTGTAACTTCAGATGTCGACGCCAACGGCAGAAAAAGAAGATGCGAAATCCTTTTGTGGCACATTTCTCAAAATCTGAAGCTGCAGTTCCTGCAGCAAAATTGCACTTTTGCATGTGCGCTGTCATGCTTCCCTCTTTTTTTTTTGCATAAAAAGATGTAATTAAGTATTGACAGTTGAAACTTCAATGAAGTTCTTTATTTCAAATATTGTTAACTAGAATTTGAAGCTATGATTTCCCTCTTCATGCCAGTGATTAAATTAAAGGCATTGGGCAAATCAATGTGAAACTTAGAAAGTGTAAGCATCCTTCAATCCTTTGTTTAGTCAGAGTCACTACTATAATATTAAGTTTAATATCAATATTTTAAATTTTTAAAACCATAATCTCATTATATATATATATATATATATATATATATATATATATATATATATAGGTAGAGTAAAATTAGGAGGAGTGAGTCACCGGTACAAGTCGGAAAGGGGTGTATTTAAACTCTTCGACCCACTTTGTTATCTATCGAAATATCGCCCGTGAATTTCTCACCCGATGAGAGAGAAATGTGAGGGACCCACACTCTTCCCTCACACACATTCGCTTTAACCGAGATCGGGCACCGTGTTTGACCCCCTGGGGTCGAACATGGTATCCCAGCCGAATTTCAAAGCGGCCTTTGAGGTTCTAATCGAAATATCTTTGATACAAGCTTTGTGCCTGTATTAAATTTGTTATAACATTAATTCTTTTAATACATAAGTATCAAAAATTATGGAAAATAATCAAATGGTTATTGTTAGTAAAAGTATCAAAATCATTACTGATGCTAGTATTTTTTATACAACAGTTAAATCAATACTTAATCAAGTTATATTTCACATCAAAATGAATCATCTATATTCGTTCCAATTAAAAAAAACATTCGTTCACACTTAACAAACACTAAAAAGGTCTCAGGTATGTTACCATAACATGTTTCATCCCTTAAGCTGGTTAATTAAGCTATCAATCATGGCTTTCTTTCTCATGATTGATTCGGGGTACTAAATCCGAGGCCCGAAAAATTGTAGCAAGATATTCTATAACGTTCGTATCAAATTCCAAGCTTCTTGCATGATGGAAATATATATAGAAAGAGGAATACTTGGAGGCTAATTGCACATCTTGCTTGGTGTTTAATAATTTTCTTTTAAAAAAAGATTGGGTCCATCTTGGGGCAAGAATTGCACATCCATCCAAGGCAAATCACTATCTGATGAGTTATTTTGTAAAAAAAAAGGGATACTTTTAATAGGTGAAAGTGGTTAGTTTATTAACATTCTTTCTTTTTAACTATTTTTAACCCTCAAATCATGGTGTGTCTTAATTAATTATACAGACATGCATGTGACTTGAAGAGACCCTAAAATTGATAGATATTTTTTTAAAAAAACCCTACTGTATATTTAAAATATATAATTGATAATCATGACTACTATATTATTTCATTGAGAATGTTTCGCATGCAATTCTCTACCTTGAAGTTTAACTTAAGGAGAAGAATATAAGCGAAATTACGTAAAGAAGGCTATTCATGTCATTGACATTTTAACTAAGAAGCTTATTGATATGAATAGTCCTTTAACGGAGGTATTCATGTAAAAATCCCAAAGAGGGGACTCGATTCTTGTGCAACTCTATTTTTCACCTACAACATCGGACTTAATGAACGGAATCCCAAACATCTTACCAACGACTTTAACATTGGTCCTTATCGGATCCGTATTCGACTGTTCAAGTCTTCGGTCTTCTTGGAAGGGAACTGATAATGGTATTTAATTTTCGATATTAACCTACATAGTATGTACTAATTGCGCGTACTATCGTATCGTATCAACTAGTGACCGATACGATCGGTGCACGATACGCAACTGATATGTTATTATATTTTTTAAGTATTATATTTTTTATTTTATATCAAATAAATTTTAAGATTTTTTACATGAAAGTCAAAAGTCATTGTTAAACAGGAATTTGTAAAACAATCATTCCTACAAATGTATTAACATATATATCACGTTTAAATGTGAGATCATCCGTTCAAAACACATAAGACGTGTGTTTTTTATGTTTATTTTTTCAAACTTAAGACTTCTTATAAATAGAGCGCACATCAACTAACCAATTGATGTATAAATTTTTTTGAACTATTTTACATATAATATATATATAATGTCTTCTTTCACCTTGATACGTAACGATTTCAAATCGTGTCACATCGTATCGATAAAAAATCGATACGACCTGTACGAACGATCCATCAAATCTTGGCAAAAATTATATTCTACTTCTCCATGCTTTACCAGATGAGAGACGGTTCAACAAGGTGCATCAATTCTGAAGGCTGCAACCTTTTTCCAAGAATCTAACCAATACTTGTTCCCACATTTGTGTGTTTGTTCACCAACCAGAAATCGAATTCACCCACAAGCTCGTCCCCGAACACTTCCCTTCGCAACGTCCGAACGGTGGAGCGAAAGAGGGGTTGGTGTCAACACCTTCCACTCTATTGGAAGACGCCAAAGCATAAAAGCGATCTCTTATAGGGTGTTTGGTTACGATTTTTTCCCCTCTTTTTCTCTCAAATTTAAAAAAGAAAGAGAGAACTTATTTATGGGTGTTTGGTAGACTCTCTTAAATTTTAGGGAGAAAATTTACTCCAGTACAAATCTTCCTCAAAAAAAAAATAACTACAGACCTATTTTTTTTTTGAAACCGCTCTCTCTCCCCTGTGCGTCCCCTCCCCCTCCCTGGACCGACCGGCTCCCCCCTCCCCTCCCCCACCGGCTCCGGCGAACACCCCCCCCCCCCCGCGGCCCCCCTCCCTTCCCCGTCCCCGGCAACCCCCCGCCCCGCGGCCCCCCTCCCTTCCCCGTCCCCGGCGAACCCCCCCGCCCCCTCCCTGGCGCCCCCTGCGGCCTCCTCCCCTCCCCCCGACGGTGCCCCCCCGACGGCGGCCCCCTCCCCTCCCTCCCTCCCTGGCGCCTCCGTCCCGCTCCCCTCCCCCCGACGGTGCCCCCCGACGGCGGCCCCCTCCCCTCCCTCCCTGGCGGCGGCCCCCTCCCCCCGACGGTGCCCCCCCGACGGCGCACCGTCGGGGCCCCCTCCCCTCCCCTCCCTCCCTGGCGCCCCCTGCGGCCTCCTCCCCACCCCCCGACGGTGCCCCCCCGACGGTGGCCCCCTCCCCTCCCTCCCTGGCGCCTCCGTCCCCCTCCCCTCCCTCCCTGGCGCCCCCTGCGTCCCCCTCCCCTCCCCCCGACGGTGCCCCCCCCCCCCCCCGACGGCGGCTCCCCTCCCCTCCCTCCCTGGCGCCCCCTGCGGCCCCCTCCCCTCCCTCGGCAGCTCCGCCTGGGATGGCCACCGCCGCGAAGGCCTCCTGCCGGCCCCCTCCACCCCGCCTCTGTCCGCCCTGCGCGCAACCTCCCGGTCCCGCTCCCTCTCTCTCCTCCTCCGTTTCTTTTTAAAATTTTTCTTACTTTTACCAAACGCAGATAGAGGTGTTAACACCATTTTTAAAATTTTAGTTAAAAATCAACGTAGAATAATTTTAAGGGGAGAAACAGTTTTTTTGAAGAAGTTACTCCCAAACACCCTGGAGTCAGTTTTTTCCTGAAGTCCTTTGCAACTCTCTTTTCTTGTTGCCTTTCTCTTTTGCCCTCCCTCGTGAGAACACCTCACGAACGATCGAGGGGGGAATCGAGACTAATTTGAATTCTAATTGAAAAGGAAAAGGAAGGAAGTGACCAGCACACTGAAAGTAGAAGTAAAAAGCAGTGAGATGGCTGTTTTATGGAACACATTCTTGGAGTTATGCGAATTATGCCCCAGCTAAAATTAAAGATGTTAATACGATAATTAAGAACCAAGGAGGGAATTAATTAAGATGTGGGGCATCTTTAGTGAAACTTTAAGTCAGAAGTTATTTTAATTTTTATTTTTAATTCAAGTATTAAGTGAACATGATTTTATTTGCTTGTGGACTGTTACATGAGCCAAATCTTTCTTATTAATAACCATTGAAGGGATGATGTCTGTATCTTGAAATGACTGTGCTGAAATCCGTTAAAAGGCTAAAAATGCCTTGAATAAAAGTTGTGCAAAAGAGAGGCGGTAATACATCCTGCCTATAAGTCTTTTTATTTAAATTTAATAATAAATTGACCCTACGGTAATCTGACGGTCAACTTTCTCGGCGATGACATAAGTAGAACTCTGGCCCAACAGTCAGGAGGTACGTACGTACAGTCCTTGTCGATGGATTAGCTTGCCAATGAACTGATGACAAGATGGGTTAGGTGCGAAGGTTAGGCTGGAGGTATCGTCAGACTGTTGGACGACGGCATCAACTTCTTGGGGGTTTCCAGATGAAGAAGACTAGACTTGTTTCGGCAGTGAGGGAAGCACTAGAGAGAGATGGAGAGACGGGTCACGATCGAAGAACGATGTTAGAATAATAATTAATGTTACATTGTATGAGCCATGAGGGATGCTCCACTAGATCTCTCAAGATTTGGGTTTGATCATAGGTTTAATACTTGAACATGGAGTACTTAGGGGTTGTTTGGATATGCAATTTACGGAAAATATATATAGATGAAATTATCATAACTTAGATCTTGATCATAAAATCAGTTGCCATAACTATATCTTTTTTTTTAAAAAAAACGTACGTACTCGTTTGGTTAATCTGCATAGTCATAATAGAGTTTATGGTCACCCCAGTTCTACTTAATCCCAATCTAACACACAAAGGTTGTCAAAAGCACTTTAGATCGATTAGTTTATGAAAAACTCATGTAATTTGTGGGAGGAGTTGGAGTTCATTTGTAGACTTGAGACTGGGCTTGTCTAAACAAATCTAGATTATTAACAGACATTTAAAGTGGCTTAGTTATTCTTGACCAAAGTGCCTTGGTATGGAGAGGGTGAGGGACAGAAGAGCTAGCGCCTTGTTCAAAAGTTCAGTAATTCGAATAAGATGACATCTTCGTAAAGTTGCGTCGAAAGACATGTAATATTTAGGGACCATGCATGCATCGAGACCCATTTCATGGTGCTGAGCTGCATCTATTTATAACCCATTTTTGTCATCGACAGTTCCGTACCATCTGATCAACTAATTAAGCTCCAGGCAATAGATTAAGTCGATATGACTTCGTCACCCAAATTTCCCAGACGTGAATCTTCTCGGAAGACCTAGCTAGCTAGTTCTAGTGTTCTTGAATCATGTTAACAAAAGCATAAGCATATATAGATAATAACTCCAACTCGTCTTAGAGCTGAACAAAATGGAGATTGATGAGACCCGTGGAGTGAGCTTTGCCTGGGGTGCTCTCTGAGACTACTCCCCAAGGACCCCAACAACCACAAAAGGCTGCAAAGTTGCCGAGTAGCTGTAGCACATCTGTCATATGATCAAAGAGCTCTGGCCTCACGCTGCCCGCTGTTCCTGGCAATGATGATGGCGAGTGGTGGCCTCACGACCCACAGATGTGGGTCTCCCGATATTCTCCTCTCTCTTCCAGCCTGCCTTCCCTAGTATCGACATGGACTGAAGGACTACTATTTGTTTTGTTGGGTTGTCTTCCTTTTTATATGTACATGAAAATTAATGTTCAGTGAACACTTTGCGTTAATTACACACTCAATCTGTGCATCAAATAAATTATATATATTTTTTAAAAAATATGACGCAAGATTTACGTCCTCTTAATTTGTCATACGTACAAGGCACACTCTTATCTGATGACTAAAAAAAATTTAAAAATTAAAAATCAGATTTAATCAATAATGTTAGGCTTATTTTTTAAAATTAATTATTTTTATTTTAAATTTCTTACTCATCAAATAGAATTGTGTCTTGTACAATAAATTAGGGGACGTGAAATATACGGTATATTATATGTACATACGTAGTATGTGTGAAATATTCTCCTGATTTTTACCAATAAGTTCTAGTAAACAGTAGTAGGTTAACAGTTAACTATCCGTGTCCTCAGATGGTCACATGATTTGTTCTCTTTTCTCGGAACCTGCGCAGTGATACAGAGACTGGTCCAGGAAGCAGCAGAGAGGAAATGGCGACCGGCTGCAGTTGAGGACTCCTTCCCCGAGGGTTTACATGTTGGCTGAGGGCAACAAGATGACAAGGGCAGATGTTTCCCATCCCAGCGGCAACGCCATGGACGAGAGCGCTCGGCAAAAGATCGGAATATCGGAGTCGGATTTATTAGTCTTATGCGAATCTCTCTTGCCTGAAATTGTGTTAAAAGTACTGTTTTGCAGTCCCATCGAGAACAATAAGGTGGTGTTATTGTAAAATAACACGAAGCATATCATAGTTGCACGGCATATATATATATATATGCGATATTCTGTGTTAGATTGGTCCACGTAAGAAAGGGACAAATTAAATTATAATATTATTATAATAGTAAAATCTTCTTTATTTACCACTTTAAAATTTTAAGTTAGATACCTTAATCTAATAAATTTTAATACGATACAAGAACTCATGAGTACGATATAATTAGGGTGTGTATCTTATATTTATAATCACCTATATATGTGATAAAGTTTAAATCGACTTACAAATGAGAGGACACGTCGTGATAATCTCACATTCGCAAGAGACAAAAGTATAATGTGCTTATAGTATTGGTCTAACATTTTGTGATCGAGGAGTATACATACTTTAAATAAAAACTGAGAAATCTTCTAAAAATATTGAGAAAAGTTTTAAAATATCTAATAGAGGACTCTACACTAAAAATATGGAAAAAGAGCACTCTCTATAAACTTAATATCTAACGAGGGCAAAAGAGATGCCCCCCCCCCCATATACTACCAAAAATATCCTCAATTATTTTACAAATAAAATTCTCTAATTTAATATATATATAACATATCAAAATGAAGTAAAAACAACATAATTACTATATTGACTAGGGTCAAAATATAAAGCTAACCTATTTACATTATTATATGAAAACTATGTATCTTCATGCGTACAGTACTTTATAATTTAATATATTTATTTATGTTATGATATTTTTGCTATTATATGTCACTTACGATGTGAGTTGGAAAGAGTGAAATGAAATTTGAGACTTAATAATGAGTCATGTCATTTTTAGATATTTTATTTTGAAACATATAATGTTTACATCATATAGATTTTCATTACGAAAATTTATTTGTGAAATATTTGAGGGCATTATTGGTAGTTTGTGGAGAAGTATCCTTTATGGATATTTTAAACTTACAGTGTCCTTAATTATTAGATATTTTTAAAGTTTCTTTTACCCTTTTTAGTAATTTTTTTCTAAAATATTATACTAGAAGAATATAAAAAAATAAATTTTATTATTTAAATTTTAAATTATGGGAGAACTTGCAATTGGGTTAAAGAATGACTTCCGCATGCATCGCAGCCACCTGTGGAACAAAATGATAAATGGATAGAATCAAAGTACAATTTGGTGTAAAGATTATTACCTTTATCTATATTTTATCTTTAAATTATATCACATTTTTTGAGAAAGTCTGTTGCCGAAATCAGCTAGCACTGAGAAAAATTAAGGAGAAAATCGTAAACTGTCGCGCATGGATGTACATTTGGCCACATTAGACAATAATTCATCTCACCTCAACCTAAGTTAGAATTGTTGGAGAATGCTCAGATAATGCTTTAATTTGCGCACATGAAAGAGATCAGTCCAACAAATTAATCCAATCTGAAAATTAATTAAGCGCACACGGTGTGCCCAAAATTATGACTAAACATTTTATGAACTATTTATAATCTCCTCTTCCTTGATCTTAACCATTTATCGATGACAGAGGGTAGTCTAGTTACCAAAGGATCCGATCGCGTCCCCATCTCTCACCTCCAAATGTAAGCCAGTTTAGTTTAGGACAACAAATTTAGGTTAGTGCCTCCCATCAAATTAACCAGACAAGTAAACACAGAAGCTGATTTTGGGTCTCCTGTCTGCAGACTCTATTAGGACTTCTATTGAGTTCGATTTTCGTGGGTCAACAGTTGAGTCTAGTCAACTTGGACTGTTCAAGTTGACTCAACCTTAGTTTGCCCATTTTACATAGTGACAAGTAAAATGAAACTCTGATGGTGCCTTTGGAAATAACTCTGATGAGCTTTGGCTGCAATAATAAGATACTGAACTTACTTCTAGAGGGCGTGTTTGATAATCGAACAGGTCACAAGAGATTGGTGTATTTGATGGTAGGAGCCGTAACCGGCTTTGATAGCTGTAACCGGCTTTCATAATTAAGAAGCTGTTTAATCCAGTCGCGCTCGCTATTTTGGCTTGTGTTGGTCAAACGGCGCATTCGAGCAGGAGAGGTCGAATACGCCGTTCGAGTGGGATGGGTCAAGTGGCGTGTTCGCCCCTAACTCACTCCATTATCAAACACGCCCAGAAGAAATTAATAGTGTCGGTTGGTACTTGCCCAAGGGGAACACAATCAATTGACACGATGACTTCTTTGTCAAAATCTTAGCTTGAAATTGAGTTATTTCTTGTTTCCTTTCTGGAACAAAGGAACACACTCAATCACTACAGGAAAACCCTCATTTGTATCTGCAAGTAATAGTGGCCGTGCTCGACCATCAACCAAGTTTCGTTTTAAAGGGGAAAAAGGAAATCAGTGCAAGTTATTTTATGTAGTGGGGAAGGTGTGAGAGAGGGGAGACTACAATAATAGGCACCGGGAATTGACGTGACTTTTTGGCTTTCAACTGTGAGCTCTAATAAATTGGAGGTCCTTAATTAAAGTTTGAAGGAAAATGAGATGTAACTATGAGACTGACCAATTAGCTAGGCGCTCCAAAACTAATCATGGATATGTTCTCACCCCACTAATTATGGAAACTGATGGACCCAGGCAGTATAATGACAAACGAAATTGTCATTTAAGCATAAAAACTCTTTAGATTTTCTTGGTTATCCACATTTTACCCTCAGGTAGTTTCTTAAATTCTTAAACTTTGTGTTGTCAAACGAGTTCTAATTAGCCACTCATTCTCATGATAGTATTCATGATAACGAATTCTCTGAAGATCAAATACTTTTACTCTATTTTCCGTACATTTTGTGACACACATTACACTGGCCGAGGCGAGGGCCCAATTACCACTGCGGAGGGTCAAGGCCCACGGCATTCCCATAGGATGACTTGGAGACATTCTGACCGGGCATGATTTTTAAAATTGAGTTCACTCGTCTAGCGATTTTCAAATCATAACCCAATAATTATATTCTGTATAGACTTATTATTTTTAAATTTAGAACAAATGAGAGAATGTTAGAATTTTCACTTTAAGGTAACCTAAATAAACTAGATTTTTAGATTATCTAAAGGAAGACTAGTAATATAACAATATATCTCCAAGGCTAAATAAGATGGAGACGTTAATTTTCTCGCAGGAGACTTATCGGGGGAGTACCCGCCCGCTGTACTTGACGGCCGAGGTGCATCACGCGGGGCCTTGCCGTCCTCCACGAGCAGACGGCGCCGGCGTCTTCCATTGCTACAAGGACCGCTGCGCCCACAAGTACGTGCATACGAGCATTGCTCTGCTCTCTCTCGCTCTCAGTGGCCCATTATATATATATAGGTGGGAAGTGAATGCACGTACTGTGCCCGTCAACCGTGATGTGCTGCTTGGAATTCGTCTTAATAAGACTAGCTTAACTTTCCGAGGGTCAGGTGGTTGATGGGACGCTGGAATGCCTGTACCATGGATGGCAGTTCGAAGGCGATGGCAGATGCGTAAAGGTCCCTCAGGTTTCCTCCGGACCTCCCTGCTAGTTACTGCCTTCCCATTTTTTCATGCTGAACTGTTCGATGATCATTATGTCTATTACAGGACTTCAAACTTCCAACCTGATCGGCTAAGTTTTCTTGCATTCTGCAGATCGCGGGAGGGAGCCAAGATCCCCCGTCTCACTTGCGTGATGCATACGAGGTTAGAGACTCCCAGGGAGGCACATGGGTCTGGATGTCGGAGAGGAACCCGCCGGACGCCGCCAAGCTGCCGTGGTTCGAGCACTACGCCAGGCCGTACGTCCTCCCCGCATGCATCCACGCGTTCCCCTGGCCACTCCATACTGCTCGAGCACTAGATGGACCCAGCGCACTTCCCCATCTCTCACAACCGGAGCGGCTTCTACTCGAAGAGGGAGGACGCGCATCCCCTGCTGCTCGAGGTGACGGAGCGCAGCGCCAGGGGGTTCGTCAGGACGTGGCGCCAGTCCCGGGACTCGGCGGTGGCCAACCATCTGCGCTTCGACGTCCCCTGCATCCACGAGTACGTCGACAAGGGCGGCAACGTGCAGCACGTCTCCATGCTCTTCCCCTGCCTCCACACCGTGGAGGGCAAGCCCAGGGTCATCATGCGGTTCGGGACGACGCTGCAATCCCCCACGGAGAAGCTGTTCATCCACCAGAACATCGGCAAGGTATTCGTTCAGGATCTCCGCTCCTCCCCGAACGAGGTGCTGCTGTCGAGCAGGCGCCGGATGGTCTTGTCGCCCGAGTCCAAGCTTCTTCTCTGGCGAAGGGGGGGGGGGGGCTGGGAAGCGTCCATGCATGCATCTAACCCGATCGACTAACCACCACTTCCGCCACGTCGTCCACTGCAGACAGTGGATGCACGAGCCCTGTGCGGGCTTTCCAGGCATCGGGGAAGGCCCTGTGTATGTTCAGCTATCCACCTCGCAGGCCATTCTAGGCTTCGCGACGGCAGTGGAAGGCCATGCTGCTGGTCTCTTCTTGCTTGCTTGCGGTGGCTGGCCTACGTTTGTGCGAGAGCAACTTCTGTGGTCGCCACGAAGTTTCACTCGTGCGCACAGGAGATTGTGAGCCGGGCAGAATCCGCTTTGATGTTATTCTGGGTCAGTCTGGGTCCGAAAAGGCCTAGCCCAAGCCGTGTGCATGCCTGACTCGGATGGAAGTTTTCTACTTTTGAGCCCCGTGGGCTTCTGAAGCGTCCATCCATGAGACATCTTTAATTATCCGCCGGCTGTTGTTGGCCTATGAACGAACGAGGACAATTAAAATCGGCTAGTGATGACTAATGGTGACTCGTTTGTAAGTTTGAATAGATCAGACTCGGTTCATATGTATTTAAATTGCTTATGATTCTAGATGGATTGGATAATATTAGTATTCCTTTAAAAGTAGGCTAATTACACATGTAATTTGCACGAGAGGATTTATTTGTTACACGAATATATAGAGGACGTCACTGTGTTTTAAGTGGCCAATTCCGTGCCTTAGTTAAATGGATTTTTTGCTTTTTGACTGAGACTTTAGATTAAAATTCACCTCTCACAATATAACAGCAAGAGGGGAGAGGAAAGTTGTAGGGGTGTTCACGGTTCGGTTCCATTCGATTTGAGAACCGAATCGAATCAAAATAAATCGAACCGAATTGAATCAAATAAATTCGATTTGATTTAATTTGGTTCGGTTCAAATTGATTTTTTATATCTTATTATAATATATAAATTTAATGAATTATATATATATATAATAAAAATAAAAATATTTATATTTATATTTTATATGTTTACATGTGTATATAATTATGCTGTAAATATTTTAATATATTTATGATATATGATATTACTAAAAATAATAATAAATAATGAATTTAACTTATTGAGTTTGATTCGATTTCACATGTTATTAAATCGAATCAAATCGAATTTAAGTTTAAACCGAATCGAACCGAGTCAAAAAATTTAATTCAATTTTTAGATTTGAACCTAAGAACACCCTCGAGGAAAGAGTTAATTCATAGGTATTCATAAGACTTATGCCCGAGTTATTTCTATTATGGAAGGACCGGTGAGAGCTAAACCAATGATTATATTCCTATCTAGGATAATCATCCCAAAAAGGTGGACTTGTTGCATTGAAGGAACCAAAACGGCTTCTTTATTTAGATAAAATAGTTGCACGGGAGAAAAGAGGCTTCTTCTTATGTAGTTAGCCTAGTTGAAAATGGTCAGAGTTTAATTCTCATTATTAGAGAAATTATAAATATTTGACCAATTAAAACTACCAACATAAAAAAGAAATTCTATCTTAAAATAAATGATGACAACTAAATCTCTTGCATGAATGAAAGCCACAGCTTGGTTTAAATTTAGATTAACTAGATTTGACCCCATTCAAAATTCTAAATTTGATAATTCACTCCCTGACGTTAACTTTACCCGTAAGCAATATTTTAAACCGAAGGGTGTGCATTTTTTTTCATTCCTAATTATACATCTTCGATTTATTGACATGTTAGTTGTAAAAAAATAATATATTAATTAACAATCATACTAAATTTTAAACTCAAAATGCCAGGTGTCTCTAAGTTGAGTCCTGAATCAAATATGTTAGATTATAAATTATCAAAAAAATTTGAGGGATTTTTACACATATGTACTCTCGTAATAGTTAAGTTTTGTCAAATATATCTTTCATATGAATATATTATCGTGAATATCTTTCGTTTAGATTGAAATGTTACGATTATATCCTATTAGTTTACTGTCGTCCGTCGACGGAGGAGAATATTCCATGAAATATGTCATCTACGATCGCTAGATCTAAAATATATTTAACAAAATCAAATCTTACACGAGTATATATATAAAAATCTTACTCTTTAACTCACACTTAACTTAAGTGAAACACACGGGAGTTACGGCGAGGGCATAATCGTGATATTATTTATATTTTGAGGATATTTATGATAATATGCTCCGACGAAAGATATATTTAATAAAATTAAACTTTACAAGAATATATATTCGTAAAAATCTCAAAAATTAAAGTGCAGGCTGGCTCACGAGGCCAGAACCTTCTGTTCTGAGAAAGCCAAGGTGTCACGCCTAAAAAGGTGTGGAATCTCACTCTTCTCAACTACTGTCAATGTAAACGTAAACAGGGGAGATGAATGGATTAAACTTGGATTTCATGTATATATTTTTTTTTCCGGAGAACAGCGCACTTATTAAATCGAATGGTGACCGAGCATAGTGGGATATCACGCCACTTTGGGCGTGACACCACCTGAGCACCTCTCGACCTTCCCCCATCGACCCATCACAGCCAGCGACACCAACAAGCGGACCGCGTTCCAACACGCAAATTTAATTACCCGGAATTGTAGGTTGAGAAGGAGGACAGAAGAAAAAAAAAAACATCAATCCCCGCGAGGTCGAGATCGTCGCAGGGGCGTCCGGGATGCGATCTTTTTGATTATTCCAAACTTACTACCACTGGCTTGGACTCTCGGTTTGTTTGTAAAGAGGAGTCGGTTCGCCTTAATTTCCCATCTCTCCGCTGGACTCTCGTCAGAGAACAGATATAGGGTTGGGGGATTATGACATTCGAAGTGCCTATTCTGACATAATTTATGTTAGCCGACGAAGGTCCACGGGCTGCGTGGGAAATCGGTGAGGTGATCGGCCAATACGCCATCCCCATCCCGCTATATATTCGAATAACACAGCGGACCATGAAGATCATGAGATTCTTATTCGATGTTATGTATGCTCGGTTGTTCTATCAAAATAGATGTTAAGTTATACTCTTATCAATCTTAATATTATTATGTTCGAGTTCTAAGCACTAGATTAACAGCTATCGTTCAACCCAGCTCGGTGGCACGAGCATCTGCACAAATGTCGTCAAATTGCAACTCATCGTATGTTCCGTGGGAAGAAAAACAAGGGGAACGAAAAGGAAGAGAATTAGAGCCGTCCATGGTGTCTTCGACGCTCAGAAATCGTATATTCTCACCAAATGTTTTGCACGAATCAGATGTTGGGAGAAGATTTCCCAACCCTATGTGCAAGTGCACTCGCACATATATAAAGACCTCAAGTGGATCGACTGGTAAAGATTTCAGTCGGTTCTAACTTCTGACGGTTGAGGGAGGAGGGGTTTATTTAACTTGCATTTAATCTTTGAGAGCTGTGAATATGAGATTTAATAAATTTAAGAATAAAAAATACGTTGAATTGAGTTAGATGCCTGCTGAATTTGATGCCTTATAATCCATCTGAAACTGAGTGATACTAATAAGTTAGATTAATCCTGGTTGTGAAATAAAAAAAAAAAAATTTAAAGAGCAGCCGGCCAGCTCCTCTCCCGGCCGGTCACCCAGCCGCCGGGTTAAATCAGATTCGCCATGGGGTGCGGGGCTGAGTGGCTGGTCGAGGGTGGGAGGTTTAAAACGTGGCCACGTAAAAGAATCCGATGCACCGGGCGAGAGCGGATGCCCGACGGCTTCAACCATCCGCAAGTTTACATATCATCGCCAAGATTCGTGCGCTAATAATAATTTAAATTTCGCTGTGCGTCATTTGTTATAGAATTCTTTTTTCTTTACCACATATTAATTATATTGGTTTTTTTTTGGAAAAAGTGTGGGACACGAAAGTCCTGACTATGCCCTTGAATCCAGCGTTGACTTGCTTAATTTTTGCTTCGCGTCTAAAATCTCTTGTTTTTGATCACTTCCAAGGTAGTTGCTTTTTGTTTTGATCATAAAATATCGTAGAATATCATAAAATATTTATATTTATGTGACATATGAACTTTGATATTTTATGTCATGTTATGTCGAAACCCAACGACCTCCCCGTACGCATGACCAGTACAATTTTATCATGTGCATTGAACATGTAAAAAAAAAGCTGTGGAAATTGAACTGAGTTGACACGAGTCGATACGATAGAGATGAAAAAATAGTCTCTCGAATCTCGTATCATATTTTTAATATTTTTTTGATCGGGGAATAACATCTAACCTGATGGAAAATAGTATTTCACGGGTAGAGATTTTCTACTAGATCTAAGCACAGAAATGAAAGGGAGTTAAGATCAAGATGAACAAACACGGGTCGAAGCGCGTAGTCGCTTTCTTTAGAGTCGTTCCGCCCCTACTCTGGTGCAGATAGGCTTCGCGACGGAACTTCCCCCAAGATACGACGACCCAAAACCGGTGGCGACGCGAAGGTGCACTCCAACTCACGTTGCCGGGGGCGAACACCACAGTGACCAATGGCTCTTGCAAGAGGAAGAAAACGATGGGAGAGAGGAGTTCGTGAGAGATAACTTTCGGGTTAGAGAGAACCGAAAACCGTACCTCTCACAGAAAAAGACCCTCTTCAAATACCCTCTCGGAAGCGACCCTTGACCGAGTCATACACAACCGCCTAAAGAGGGGAATCCGAAGAGACGCGGAGAGAATCCAAGAGACACTCGGCTAAACGGTCAAAAAATTAAAGGAGAAATAAAACTAAAGTAATAATCCGGAATCACACGCACGCACGACACGGCCACGGCAAGGCAAGGCAATTCGCGCGTGTGTGAGAGAGAGGAGGCTAGCCCAAGAGCCCACTAGCCCAAATGGGCCAACTACCATAGTCTCCTCAAAGGAATACAAAATAAAGACACGAGTTCCAACTAAAGGTAAGTGGAAACTTTTCCCACTTTCCAACGTGGGACTAATAAACACAAACTCAAACTTTTAAAATTTAAACATAGAATCCAACATTCGCCCACCAAGAAAAATTTTAAAAGTTTGAGACACGGATTACAAGAGCCTGAGATGACACGCATAAGTGAAGGTGTCTTCCGACTTGAACCTTCACATAGTGATATACTTCCCCTCCTCCACAGATCTAAGTGAACTATGTCTTGAACTTAGACCCTTATGAAGAAGGTTTCATACAGCACACATATCATTAGTCAATAGTGGTGTTCTCACGGGGTAGCACTTTCAGGCCATGTGCTATGTATCTTGTTTCATGAGCGCTCTAGGGATTAGCCCAAGAGATCCCATAGATTGCGGCCACACAATCACACTCACATAGGTGAGTCCTCCAAGGTGCACTGAAACGTATCTACACCTCGCCACAAAGGCCTTTGGACTCATTAAGAGTTGTAACTCATCCTTTACCGTTCCAGAATAAGCACTTCATCATAGGGATGGACATTGAGACACCAGTCTCCAACAAGTGCTCTCTAGTATACACCCATTCAACTAGTTTTCACATTGAACCTGTGTTATGGGATCTCCAAACATCAGGTTGGATTACTATTGATGGTGTTTAAAATGGGCTTAAGTCCCATCCCCCTCGATGATTGTTCAACCAAATTTCTATTCAATCCCTTAGTTAGAGGATCAGCAAGATTCTTTACTGATTTCACATAGTCTAAAGAGACTATTCCTTTGTTCAAGTACTCTCTCACAAATTTTAATTTCAATCTTATATGAGTACTCAATTTATCATTTATTTTCTCACTTTTAGCCTTAGCTATTGCAGCTTGGCTATCACAGTGAATAGAGATAGCAGGAATTGGCTTACTCAGCAATGGAAGCTCAACCATAAGGTTCTTCAGCCATTCTGCTTCTCTACCTGTCACTTCTGCTGCCACTAACTCAGCCTCCATGGTAGATCGAGCTAATATAGTTTGTTTGGTGGATTTCCAGGCAACTGCCCCACCACCCATCATAAACACAAAGCCAGTGGTACCCTTACCTTGGGCTTTTCCAGTCACCCAACTGGCATCACAGTATCCTTCCATTACAGGAGGATATCTTCCATAGTGCAGTGCATGAAATAAGGTACCTTTTAAATATCTGCAGATTCTTTCAAGTGCATGCCAATGTATTTTGTTAGGACAATGTGTATATCTACTAAGTCTATTCACAGCAAAAGAGATGTCAGGTCTACTGCAATTTGACAAATACATTAAACTACCAATTAACTGTGAATATCTGAGTTGTTCAACACATTCACCATGATGTTTTTTAAGTATGACACTAGGATCAAAAGGAGTGCTAACAGGTTTACAGTCATATAGACCAAACCTTCTCAAGACTTTCTCAACATAATGAGATTGTGAAATTGAATAGCCCTCAGGTGACTTTAGAAGCCTAAGCCCCAATATCACCTCTGCCTCCCCAAGATCTTTCATGTCAAACTTACTATTCAGAAAATATTTGGTTTCATTTATCAACATCAAGTCATTGCCTAATATCAAGATATCATCAACATAAAGACACAAAATAACATAAAGACACAAAATAATGCAAGTACTATCAAACAATTTAACATACAAGCATTTATCAGATTCACATATAGAAAAACCATTAGAACAGATGACTTCATCAAACTTGTGATGCCATTGCTTAGGGGCTTGCTTAAGTCCATATAAGGACTTCACCAACTTGCATACTTTATGCTCTTGGCCGGAAACTATAAATCCCTCTGGCTGATCCATATAGATCTCTTCATCAAGTTCACCATTCAGGAATGCAGTTTTCACATCCATCTGGTGAACCTTTAGATCATATATAGAGGCCAGTGCAACTAGCACTCGGATTGTAGTCATCCTAGCCACGGGAGAATAGGTATCAAAGAAATCTATTCCCTCTTTCTGTCGGAAGCCCTTAGCAACTAATCTAGCCTTATATTTGTCAATGGAGCCATCTGGTCTCAATTTCTTTTTGAAAATCCATTTACAACCAATTGTTTTAGCACCAGGTGGAAGATCCACCAGTTCCCAAGTGTGGTTGCTTCTAATTGATTCTATTTCTCCATTAACTGCTTCATTCCAGAATGTAGAATCACTAGATGACATGGCATCTTTAAAGGTTAAAGGATCATCCTCCACTAGGTATGAAATGAAGTCATCTCCAAATGATTTTTCTATTCTAGTTCTTTTACTCCTTCTAGGTTCTATGTCTATATGATCATGCTGAACAGGACTAGAAGTGCTGGATGAAGGAATAAAAGACGAATCCACTCGTACAATATCATTCATCTTAAAAGGAAATATATCCTCATAAAAGATTGCATCACCAAATTCACAAATTGTATTAGTAGAAATATCAGAAATATCAGATTTAGTGATGAGAAATCTATAAGCAGAACTATTTTCGGCATAACCAATAAAAACACCATCTACTGTCTTAGAACCAATTTTTCTCTTCTTATTCTCTGGAATTTTTATTTTGGCTAAACAGCCCCAAACTCTCAATAATTTATAATTTGATTTTCTTTTAAACCACATTTCAAAAGGTGGTTTGTCTTTTGCCTTGTGAGGAACACAGTTAAGGACATGACATGCAGAGAGCAGAGCTTCTCCCCACATATTCTCAGGTAATCCTGAGCTACATAACATGGAATTCACCATATCCATCAATGTCCTATTTTTCCTCTCAGCCACTCCATTTGATTCAGGTGAATATGGAGCTGTCAACTCATGGATGATTCCATTTTTGACACAAAAATCATTCATGGCATTAGACACATATTCACCACCCCTATCTGATCTCAACCTTTTAAGCAATTTTTCAGTTTGTTTTTCAGACAGGGACTTAAAAGTCATAAATTTGTCTAGAGCCTCATCCTTAGTTCGAAGTAAATACAGAATACAAAATTTAGAAGCATCATCAATAAATGTAATAAAATACCTTTTCCCACCTCTAGTTAAGGAACATGTCCCTTCACAAATATCAGAGTGTATCAACTCTAATACAGAGGTGTTCCGTTCAACGGACTTAAAAGGCTTCCTAGGTTGTTTAGCTTGCACACATATTTGACATTTATCAACATGCTTCACATCGAACTTGGAATTAAATCTAAATGCATCATTCTTTTGATGGTATTAAAATTAACGTGACCAAGTCTAGCATGCCACAAGTCACTAATTTCTACATGAAAACTGACAGAAGAATAAAATTCATTTGACGAAACACTGTCTGAAACATTAAGTACAAATAAACCATTACACAAATATCCTTTTCCTACAAAGTTTCCATGTCTAGTGATAACAACTTTATTAGACTTAAATACAAGTTCATAGTCTTGCTGCACTAACAAAGACCCACTAACTAAATTCCTCCTGACATCTGGCACATGCTGCACTTTGTAGAGGCTTAAGGTCTTCCCCGAAGTAAGTTTCAGGTCAACACGTCCTTCACCCTCTACTCTGGCTGCAGTGGAGTTGCCCATTGTCACGCTCCTGCCTTCGAGGCCCTGATAAGAAGAGAACAAAGCTCTATCTGAGCAGACATGGACATTTGCTCCCGTATCTACTAACCAATCTGTTGGTAGACATGCCACATGAATTTCAGGATTAAAGGAAATAAACCTTTCATCAGAGGTGGTGCCAACAGTCAACATATTGACTTGTTGATCAGTGGCAGCAGACTTCTTTCCTTTGTAGGGTTTGTTGTTTCTGCCTTTTCTTTCAAAGCACCTGTAGGCTTTATGTCCTGGCCTTCCACACACATAACAAGTAATCTTCTCTGATTCCTTCTTAAACTTTTTCTTTCCTTTGATGTCATTGGATTTTTTGAAAGTTTTATTGGAGGAATGAGAAGTAGGTTTTTCAATCAAATTGGCTTTAGATTGGAATTCAGGTTCAGGTGGAGGATTCCTGATTTTATTCCTGTCCATATTTCTCTCTTCAACTTGAATAGCAGAGATCAACTGTTCAACAGTCATCTCATCACGTTTGTGTTGCAGAGATAGAGAAAAATCATTCCAGGAAGGTGGTAATTTTGTTATCAAAGCACAAACCTGGAATTTCTCATCAATAGACATTCCACACCTTTGAATGTCCAAAACAAGGGACTGGATTTCATGGGCTTGGTCAACAATTGATGAGCTATCTTTCATCTTGAAGTCAAAGTAATTTGCTACCATAATTTTATCTAGACCAACATCTTCGGAGCCATACTTTTTCTCTAAGGCGAACCACAGGTCTTTGGCGGATTTAGCAGTGCAATAGATATCATAGAGTTTATCGGAAAGGCACGAAAGGATGCTCCCGGTACACAGATAATCCCTCTCCTTAAACTTGGCTACATCTACCGACCTAGCGGGTTCGTTTTCATCATCCGCAGGGGGGGCAGATTCAATGACGGAGAACAGAGCCAAAGAGGTCAACCAATAGCGCATTTTTTGTTGCCAACGTTTGAAAAATGGACCAGTAAATTTATCAGGGCGAGCAACAATCTCTGGTGCCATTCGATCTAATAGAAAGGAACGACTCTAAACTGATGGAAAATAGTATTTCACGGGTAGAGATTTTCTACTAGATCTAAGCACAGAAATCAAAGGGAGTTAAGATCAAGATGAGCAAACACGGGTCGAAGCGCGTAGTCGCTTTCTTTAGAGTCGTTCCGCCCCTACTCTGGTGCAGATAGGCTTCGCGACGGAACTTCCCCCAAGATACGACGACCCAAAACCGGTGGCGACGCGAAGGTGCACTCCAACTCGCGTTGCCGGGGGCGAACACCACAGTGACCAATGGCTCTTGCAAGAGGAAGAAAACGATGGGAGAGAGGAGTTCGTGAGAGATAGCTTTCCGGTTAGAGAGAATTGAAAACCGTACCTCTCACAGAAAAAGACCCTCTTCAAATACCCTCTCGGAAGCGACCCTTGACCGAGTCATACACAACCGCCTAAAGAGGGGAATCCGAAGAGACGCGGAGAGAATCCAAGAGACACTCGGCTAAACGGTCAAAAAATTAAAGGAAAAATAAAACTAAAGTAATAATCCGGAATCACACACACGCACGACACGGCCACGGCAAGGCAAGGCAATTCGCGCGTGTGTGAGAAAGAGGAGACTAGTCCAAGAGCCCACTAGCCCAAATGGGCCAACTACCATAGTCTCCTCAAAGGAATACAAAATAAAGACACGAGTCCCAACTAAAGGTAAGTGGAAACTTTTCCCACTTTCCAATGAGGGACTAATAAACACAAACCCAAACTTTTAAAATTTAAACATAGAATCCAACATAACCACCCGTGAAAGTCTACAAATATTAGAAGAAGACGTCATAAGGAGTCTTGGGCATTATTCCAAGGGACAACCTATGCTTAAGTAAGAACCGTGTTGGATGAGGATCAACAGGAGATGAAGAGTGGGGGAGAGTTTAAGGGTAGAATGATCAAGTTTGGAGCCAGAGCGAGATTTCTGTAGGTGCTCGCCGTGTCCAGCGAGTGCTTGGAAAGTGCTCGCAAGGCCTGAGAGGTGCTCGAAAGCTGACTCCTTCTGATATCTCTCCCCCCCCCCCCCCGATAAGCCTGAGTGTTTCTCTCTGTGTGTGGCTGTCTGTCACCGTGTGTATGTGGGCCTGTGTGCATGTCTATGTCTGCGTGTCCTTATCATCCGATCGGATGTCTACTTATACCCGTTGTTCTAGCGGCGGAAGCCCCATCCCTTAGTAGGGAAAGGCGTGAGTCGTGGTGTAATACCTCCCTGCGATCGTGGGGAGTTTCCCGTTATGCGCTCGTTTATCCGGGCCGTGCGGCCTTCAAGCGAGTCTTATGGTGCTCTAGGCGCGTGCTCGCCCATACTGAAGTAGAGGCCAACGATAGCTGGAGTAACGTTCAGGAGTAACGTTCGATCGTCAAAGAGTCATACGGACCTGAGATGCCCAGGTCGATGCCCCTTGTGGGCTGGAAAATCTTTCGTTCATCTTTATCGTGCCACCTGGTGCGGGCTGCTAACTGTCGTGCAGCCTACTTTGCACCCGGTGGGTCTTGGGCCGATGGGAGACTGGTGCTAATGGGTCGCACGTGGGCCGAGTTAGTTTTACCCTCCTCACTAGCCCCCCACTCTCAGACGTCGAGTACTTTCAGGATTCGAGAGGAAGTCTCAGTGGGTCTAGCAGGGGGAAGTTTCTAGGAGGATCTCCTTGTATCATCTGGGTAGGTGGGCCCCGCCACCTACTGAGCTTCTTGGCGCACAAGGTAACTCTTGTCAGGCGACGTCACTGTCATCATGGTGCAGCCATTTTTCGTCTGGGAAAGTGGGCACGAACGATCTCCTGGGTTCTGCGGTTGACCTTGGCAGTGATAAGTGTCTTCTCCTCTCGTGTCGCTTCGAGGCGATCGTTCCACCTTCGGACGCTTATAAGTATCGACGTAAGGACACTCGGGGAAGCTTCACCTGCCTCTCTCGTTCTCGGTGTGGGTGTCTCGCGCTTCCTCGTCGTCAGTCGTTCGCCCTAGTGAGGATTCTTCTGTCTCTCTTTGCTTCCGCAGTCCATGACGCCTCGTAGAAAAATCTTTCATGTTAACCCCGAGTCTTCCACTGAGGAAGAGACCAACCGTGCCGATATGTTAAGACAAGATTAATCCAACATCGGATGTTGAGAAAGCAACCAAGTGTTTATAAAGTAGGTCTTCACCTCTTAACCCAAGAGGGCCCTTTTATAAGGACAAAACCCCACCTCCGATTTGGGGACAATACCTCTTAGGGGCACTAAAAAGGTTTATCTCGCATCTACACAGTGACCCCGTCTGTGGGAACTCTGAGCTTGCACTCGCTTGCCTTCTTAAGGGGGGATAGTGTAGTGGGACCTAAGATCACAAGATTAATCCCACATCGGATGTTGAGAAAGTAACCAAGTGCTTATAAAGTAGGACTTCACCGATACCTCTTAACCCAAGAGGTCCCTTTTACAATGACAAAATTTCACCTCCGTTCTAGGGATAATACCTCTTGGGGACACCAAAAAGATTTATCTCGCATCTATAAATACAATAGGCAATTTGTACGATTTTCAGATATCATATTTTATATCTTATTCAAATATTCATTTCATAACAATTCACAATCTTGGATTAGTAGTTTGGTTCCTCGCAAAATTAGGAACAATTTTCTTCCGAATCTTTTAAAAAGTTCTCTTCGGAAATTAAAAGAACTTATCCAATAATTGTCTAGTTACAACGCATTAAAAATAAGTACTAAAATTAGAAAAGTCCTAAATATCAGTAGGAGTTGCTAACCAAAAAAGTCGGTCATTTTTTTCGATTTTATCTACGTCACATCGATTCATCTACCTTTGATCAAGGTCGATCAGATCATCTTGGGTTAGAATAAGTACGACCCATTAACTTTTCTTTCCAAGTTAATTGTAAAAATAACCTTCTTAAATGAAAAATTATAAAATTATCATCTTAACATAATTGTTGTCATAAATAACATTTTTCTATAAAAATGATTTTTGTCTAAAATTTTAATTTTGTAGATTAGACTAAACGATGTAAACGGCAACTAATTTTAGTGATACATTTTTTATGCAAAAGAGTTATTTATAATAATAACTATTTAATAATAAGAATTATATAATTATTTATTTAAAATTTATTTTGTAATTAATCCTTTGTTTTCTTTTTATTCAATCTCACCGACGCTAGTGCTGCTCACTATCCTCAAGGCACGCGTATCATGGTCAAGTCCTAAGGTCCAAATGTGCAATACAACTCTTACTTTTAACGTCACCACGCTCACCCTGCCTCGTTCTTCTACACAAACAATGAGACAGAGATATAACTTAGGTGAAAAGAAAGAAGTACCCACGCTCTTCATCGCTGGCTAGTGGCTATAGGCCGCCCGCGCCGAGGCCCCTATGGCATGTTACATTCGTTAAAGTTATGTTTAAATCAGAATAGGACGCTGCGCGGAGGGCCAGTCCCACTGCGCGTCGAGCCGTCTCCCTTCTTCGTTCGGTCACGGGGCTTCCCTGCGAATCGTCGGGAGGGGGGGAGCTCCCGTTGGGATCTCCCCCCCCCCCCCCCCCCCCTCGCTCTCCTTCTCCCCTTGGGGAGGCTTTTTGCCAGGTTCGCCTCTACGAGACGCACCCGGGATTTTGTCAGGGGGGTTCCTCTAACCCCTCCCGGTTTTGTCAGGGGGATCGGAGACCCTCCGATCCCCTCTGGAATCTTCCCCCACCCTCTCTCCTTTCTTCCCCTCCCTCCGATCTCCTGCCCACTCCCCCCTTCCTCCGGCGTCCTGCCTTTCCCCTTCCCGCCCTTTCTGTTCCCCGCTCCCGACCTCCGCCCCATCCCTTCCCTTTCCTACGTCCCCTCCTCCCCGATCTCTTCTCCCGTGCCGCCTCCGGAGCCCCTGTCCCCGTTCCCTCATCCCGTTAGCGCCCTCCCTCCCCCCATCCCGCGCTTTACTCCGCCACCCCCCTCCGGCGCCGCTCTCCCCCTGGCCGCCCTCTGTTCCCCCCCACTCCAAATCCCTTCTTGCCCCCCTGCGCTTCTCTGCCCCCCGCCCCCCCGGCTGGCCCACTGTCCCCCCCCCCTCCCCGCCCGATCCTTTGCTTTTCCCCCTTCTCCCCCTTCCACCCTCCTCCCGCCGTTCCTCCTTTCTCCTCCACCGGCGCCTGTCCTTCTCCGCCCCTCCGACGCCCTTCCTCCTCCGGCCTCCACCCCCCTTCGCGTCGTACCCAAACCCTTTTGGTTCCCCCGAGCCCTCGGCACTGTGCAGTCTCCCGGTCGAAGGTGAGTCCAGTTGGTTGTATTTGCAGGTGAAGGGTACTTCTCTCCTCGGTTCTTCCAGAGCTCGGAGATCCTGCGCTTATCCCCAAGCACCTCTTCGGATGCTTGTCTCCCGAGTGTCTTCTTCTCACCGCTTTCGGTTTATGCGGTTCGGTAGCCTTGCGCTCCCCGAGGATGTTACCAGTCGCCTTCGGATCGTCAGCTGCCTCATCGTCATCTTCGGGTCCTCCCTATTCCCGGGTAGCAGTTGTTCTTTTATTGCCTTCATCCATTGTTGCTCGATGGGTTATTGTCGTCCAGGCTCTGTGAGGGCTGTCTCTTTGTGGTTTGGTCTTTGTGTTCTCCTGTACTTGATCCTGAGTATGAAATGAATGATCTATCTTGCTTCCAAAAAAAAAATCAGAATAGGACGGGGGAATACTAAATTGATGAGATAGGAAAGTGGGGTTCACACATTTTATAATCACACACATTTTGCACTATCCATGGTTGAGCAGTTTATTCGCGTTCCTCGACGCTAATAAGTTATCTCACTCCATTTTCAAAAGAGATCTAAGTCTCTCAAGTAGAACAAGGGCGGGGGGCTCATTCGACGAATAAGTAATTCGACCCCTGGTCCTCTATCACTGGCAGAGTGAGCACCCCCCCCCCCTTCTAGGGGAAAGGTTTCAGGATTCAATCGCCCAATTCTCCTCTCTCGGTAAAAAAAAAAAAATCAACCTACTAAAAAAATCAACCTATGATGGTCAAATGACTTATTCGACCATAATAATGTATTTTTATCTAAAAATAAGGTTAACATCAATACTCGCCAAAATTGATTAGAAGAAAAATTTGTGAATATAAGAGAAATCGGTTCAGAACTAACGAATATACCAACCCTGGGTGGTGGCATATTCCATTATTAAAAGGGCCTAATATCATATCCTACAGTAAATCTTCTCGTTTGTCAAGGAAACATCGCGTTGGGCTCGTGAAAGTTCAACCACTAGTGAGGATGATCTATTCACTATAAAATATATGGTTTTTTATGTTTTAAGGATTGCTAAATTTGTAAATATATATTACAAGGCGTTGGAAGCCATCCCTAAAATAATCACATTTTGTTTGACCATATTGTATTATATCGGTCTAAGTCGGTCTCATCGGACAACTCTTATCCTATCGCAAAGAATGGATACATAATATATCAACGAGTTGGTCTGAATTGTTTTGAAAAAAAATTATTAGGAAATAGTTCAATTGTGCGACTTAGTTAAGTAAGATCGAGTCAAGTCGGCTCGTACTGTACCAAGACGGATCCGAGTTAGTCTGTCTAAAAGGTATTACAAGTCTTGATCAAAACATAAGGGTTGATTTATGACTTTGATTTTAAAAAGTTAAATTACATTATTAATTTCATATATGTCTTCCTTGCATTTCAAATATCAAAATTATGATCCTTAGTTATCAAATATCATATATAGTAATGTTATTAACAATTTTTTTAAAAAATATCACTAAATGATGGAAATGGTCCAAACATTCATATCAACTCTAAATCTACTCCAACAAACTTTGGGGGTATTTTCATTATTTAATGGTATTTTGAAACTTTAAATTAATAATGATAGTATATAAGATACTTGACAATTAAACGTGATAATTTTGATAGCTTTTATCCGAGGACAGTGAATATATATATATATATATATATATATATATATATATATATAAAGGTGAAGTGAAAAAAACACAAATGTCGTATCGATAGTGTTGCCTTCAAGTGACACTTCCAAAAATATGAGCTATTCTTTTATAGCACGTGACACTTGTTTGTATTTTTTATTTTGACGACGAAGAACTTATTGCAGCGATACTCAAATCTACAAGGAGTGAGAGAGATCTGCGTTCAAGTCCAATATATTTCTCAACTCAATGCACATCTTTTTTTTCTAAGACTAGTAAATCCTAGACGGATATCTCTCAAGGATTAAATGTGAGCTAGATAAGTTTGAGTCCAACATACGTCCCAACTCAAATTGTAAAATTTCATAATTTAACTAAATAAATTATTTTACTAATGAAAAAGTTAATATCCTCGTACTCGGATCTACATCGTCAATATTCTAAAATATATTTTCTGATTTTACAAAATTTATGGGATATTACACAATGTGCATCCTTTTTCTCCAAGATTAGCAAATCCCCTATCGACATCTTTCCAGGATTAAATGTGTAACTCTCTTCCCCTCCTTCGTCACCCTCCTCGAATGTTGAATCGAGGACCTCCCTACCATGAGACAGCATCCTTACTATTTAACCCACTTGCATTGTCCCTCCTAAGAAATATAAATTTAATCCTTCACTAAATAGAGTAATATTTAGTGCATCCCGTCACACCATTGCTCTAGGTTTAACCAGTGGCAGGGTGCAGCACTTGCTGCACTCCTGAAGGTGCAACAAGCATTACTCCGTGTCAAGTTGATTGTCTTCTCTCTCTTCTCTCACTATCTCATCGATCTTCGTTAGATAATGGGACAATGGGATGCAATGAGTATTACTCAAAAAACTGTAAGAGTCCACTTAGAGCACTTCTCCAACACCAATCTGCATAAACATACGCAACTCTACTTTTACAATTAACATGTCCATAGGACACACACTATACAAAGGCCCCACAATATTTACAAGAAAATAATGGAAAAAGAGAGCATCACCCTATCTCAAGTTTTTCAGTCTTCCAATTTGACGAGGACCGTTCGTGTGCCCTCTCCAATTTACATGTTAATTTGTTCTGGTGAGGAAATAAAAAGATTGAAGAGAGAGAAAATATAGAGCAACGGATTGAGAAGGAGAAGAAGAGACACTAAGGGTCTAACCCTTGGTATTGTCATTGTGATGTATGCTTGGTGTCTTGAGAAAATAGAGGGAAAAAATAGTCTTAGGTGCATGCACATCCTTCTTCAATTTTGTGCTTCCCTAATGTAAAGTTAAAATCAAAATGTTACTTTAGCACTTATCTTTTGAACATAAAAAATATCAAGTCAAGATAACGTGAATTTACTAAGATGTCATTTGGATGTGATGTCTATTTAAGATCTCATCTAGTCTATATGGCACAAATTTCTATCTTCGCAAATAATTCATTTGCATGCCTTCAAAAAAATTGTTATTAATTTTACACAGAATGATTCAAATTCTTATAATTTCTACATTCTCAAATTAGTACTCAAAACTCTATAACATAGTGTAGAGGTGAAAAAATGATCTTCCAGATCTCGTATCATACTTTTAAGATTTATTTAGTTAGGAAAGGACGTCTAGTCACCCGCGAAAGCCTGCAAGCACTAGAAAGATGACGTCAGAAGGAGCCTTGGACGATATCTCAGGAGATAACCCTCCGATGTTTAAGTCAGGATCAGGCCCAAGAGAAGAACAGCAAGAGACGGAGAGAGAGAGAGAGAGAGAGCGTGAGAGTTGAGCAAATAAGCCTAGGGGTGGGAGTCAGATTCTTGGAGGTGTTCGCCGGGTCCGACGAGTGCTCGGAGAGTGCTCACTAGGCGTGGGTTGTGCTCGGAGGCTTGCTTCTTCTTCTATCTCTCCTTTTCCTCTGCGCATGTTAGGTTAGATCACTGTGTCTAGGTGTCTCTATCTGTCTCTGGGTGTATGTGTATCTATCTGTGTATATGTGTGAGGGTGTCCTTCTTCGTGTGTCCGGAGGTCTATTTATATAGGTCATCCTGGCAATGGAGATCTGTTTCTTAATGGGAAAAGGCGTAAGTCGTGGGGTAACGCCTCATTGATCGTGGGTGCAGTTTTCCGTTGTGCTCTTACTTAACTGGGAAGTGTGACCTGAAGGCGAGGATCTTGGCGTAGTGAGTGTGATCTCGTCCCTGTCGGAGAAGAAGCTTGTAACGGTGGGAGCAACGTTCGGTTGCTGGAGAGTCATTCAGTACCCGAGACGCCCGCATTGATGTCTCCTATGGGCTGGCTAATCCTCAATATGGCCTTATTGGGCCGTCAGGTTTTGGGCCGTCAACTGACCTACTTCGGTTCCAATCGGACCGGGCTAAAGTGGGCCCAATGATGATGGGTTGTAATGGGCTTGACAGGTTTTACCCTCCTCACATAGTTAAGACACCGTGCACTTAACCTTCAAACATTATTTGTAACTTCAAATGTCTTCACTTTTCCTGAATTCCAACCTAGAAAAGCGACTCGTCTGTCTATTAGAGCTTCAAGACTTGTCAATGTACTTTCAAACTAGATTTGAAAACTTGAGATGTTATAAAGTTCTTGTTATAGGCAGAGTCCAGTTCTATGATAAGGGCCAAACAAAATGTCACTATCAAAAGATCAAAAGTTTTACTTGTTGTGCTGGTTTCGATACAACAATGTCCATTTATATTGCACTTACCAATCCCATGGCATCACATGAATGCCCTCACATAGAACTATTGACTGTATCAGATGCATCACCACCACATACACACATCATAAAATAAAGAGGTGTTGGATTTGTTTTAAAAAATATTTGCTCTTTTTTTTATGTGCTCAAGTACATTTGGAGACTCTTGAGAGCCTCGAGAACTTATACTCAAGAGCATCTCAAGAGCAAAAAGATCTAAAAATTTTAGGGAGATATTTTTTTTTCAAAAAAAATTCTACACTATGACACATGCATGATGTCGAGATGCATTTAATAGGACTAACAACTCCACTTGAGAGCATCTAAGTAATGTCATTAGATTATTTGACACAATCTGCATAGACATTGCTACACTATAACAAGTGCAATAAATAAAACTCAGATTAATAATTAACCACGTTGTGTTACTTTGTCTCGTGACCTACGTCATATCTCGACACTATCCACTATTGGGCCATCCACTCATCTCAGATCAAATTTATATATTTTTCATCCTTTTTCTTCTAAAACATCATAAATTCAAATATAAGAATTTTAAAAGGGAAACGTTATGGCATTTAGAGCGCGTGTGGTATCGCCTTTTTAAATAGATTTCAATTATTGAAAAGTTAAAAATGAAGAACATATGGAAGATACAAGTGCACTTAATGTAATTTTTTAAAATTTAATGTTCAAAATCTCCTCTTTATATCTTAGAGAGAGACACAAAAGGTAACTTTTCTCTCCCCACTAAAAGCTCACTTTGACTTAATTTTAAAAGAAAAAAAAGTAAATTCTCAATGATTAAATGAGGTCTATATATTTTCACAATCTCCGTATCAAGATCCTTATATTATCACTCATCTTACCCAACGTGCCCTTAATAATATACCTAGCAACACTTTAAATATTATAAAGTGGTAATTGCCTTCGTAAAGGTCTGGAGTGTCTCTATCAAATACAAACGGCCACTACATCTAAGATCAGCAATTTATATCAAAACATTTTCTAAATTATACAGAATATTCAGACTAAATTATCACGTAAGCCAAAAAAAGATTCATGCAAACGAAAATTGCACCCCAAAGAATGTTTTAAAATAAAAATTAAGTAGATGGGATTAAACGACCAAGTTGAATGATGAACACAGGCAACAACTGATGTGGGTTTCGCTGCGGATGTGTCTGACAAAGCCATTGCACATGTTGATGTTACGTCATCATCCGCTCTTGCTTGTCATCCGGGCGCCGTCATCCTCTAAAAGGAGGCAGATCGTTTGGTCTACTTCGCCGCCCTGCGCACTATGAGAGATGAATTGAACGCTCTGCCTGCCTTCTCTGGGTCTGGGGTCCCTAACCGGGCTCGGCCCTCTGCTACTGCTGTCGTCTTGGCTCCGTCTCTCCCAGTTTTGCAGCCCCATGATGTGATGGTCATGTGCACTAGCCCCTGTGACGAAGTTTCCCCAACCCCTGTTGCCTCTTCTCTAGCTGTTGGTGGCTCTGTCTGTGGCGTCTCCAGCCAGCCGTCAATCCTGATTGCCCCGTTTGATGTCTCCTGAAGCCCCCCCGCCGCGTTGCAGCAGGATGGTCATCCTTCCGATTGTGCTCCCAGCGAGATTGATGGTTCGGTGGATGAGCAAGGCACGGAGTTTGATGTGCCCTTCCAGCCCGTCTGTATGAGCAAAAGGAAGAATCGTCGTAGACCAAAGCATCTCGAGCTCTACGATGTCATGGTTTAGCTGGCAGGCTCTTTGTCTTGACATCTTTGGCCCTATTTCTGATTCTTTAGACCGTCTTTGGGTTCCAGGGGAGACTTAGAATAGACTAGGCTGGGTTACCAGCCATATGTTTTTTCTTAGTCTCTTTTGGTAGTTAATCTCTAGATCCTTACTTTTTATTTCCTTGCTTTCTAAAGGGTTAATTCTTCTGCTTGCCCTTTTGTTTCCCTAGGGGAATGTCCTGTTATCTGTGTACTTTTTTTTCAATATTAATAAAATCTAGGACCACAGGTACAATATGGGAGAGTGAGAACATCCTCCTTTTTTAAGGGAGGGTGCACTCGATCAATCTATGTCCTGCTTGATCGATTCTTGACTTAAAAAAAAACACAGACAACAAGTTTCACCATCGATTTTAGACAGTATAAAATTCACCACGAATTAACCTTCGTCGTATAATTAAGAACGATTTGTTTTTTAACCTCCTCGGAAATTAATCACAAAGTTCAGTAATGGCCTCCGAGTGGGCTAGGGCTGATCTCACCTTGGAAATTGGTATAGCCCACGACGGGTAGGACGCCCTCTTGTCCGAAATCCCTCGCCCAGCGACAGGCGTCGCTCTCGCAACAGACGGAGATTGTGCAAGCCCAACCCCTGGCGTCGTCTACTGTGGAAAGACCCCCCCCCCCCCCCCCCGACCAACTCCCCTCCTCAAACCCATAAATAGCGCCCACTCCTCCCCTTCCCACTTCATCCCCAGTACCCCAAGACCAAGGCCTTCGATCTCTGTTTCTTGTAGCTTGGCATCTGTTTCTGGGTTCATCTCGGGTCAGAGGGCTGGTGGAGGCGCGGGGGAGTTGATTCTTCTGTTTGAAGTAATGAATTGTTCGCTGGCTTTACCAGTCCCTGCCTTCTGTTCCGTCATTGGTTTTGGTTGGAGGTCCCGAGGATTGCAGTTGGTCTGTGTGTTTCTCTTCCTGTTCGAGGATCTTCTTGGCTTGGGTGTCTGGAGTTGTAGATGCATTGTGGAAATTTTGTGCTTGTGTATGCTTTGTTGGTGGGTTCTTTGCGGCTCTCGAGGGTTTTGGGGGTTTGGTTTCCTAGCCGTACTGCTCTGCCATGTCTCTGTTTCGAATCTTTTGCTTGTGGGTGTTGTTAAACGTAATTTTGCTCTGTCGATGCACGATCTTCCTGTTGCTCTCTGTTTGTAATATTGAAAAGGATCGCCTTTTTCTGTTATGCTCGACGACTTTATTGGAGATATTTGCTGTGTTTGATCTTTCTTGGGTTTAGCTCCTCTGCTCCATTGTTTTCTTCTAATGGCGATCGGCACGACAGTCATGGTTTCTTTGGAGAGTTACGTTTTCGCAAGATCCTAAAAGGATACGCCTTCCTGTCAAAATTATGTACGTGTGGCGATACTTGTTTTTTTTTGTCTAATGTACGAAGCATGATTGTTTAATTGTTTTATCCGTTATTGGCTCGATGTTTCCTCCTCGATTTCCTCCTCTTCCATTGTTCTTAAAATTCACCAAGAAAACCTCAGCTTTTGGAAGCATGGCTCTGTTTCATTCGCTTTTGTGTGCTCGTTCGATCTGCCTCTGGCTCTGTTTTCTATGGAAACTTCAGTTTTGGCTCATTTCCTATTCTCTTCGATGTTAGTAGTTGCCCAATGCTTTTGTTCATATCCGGGACTTTTGTGCTACTGTTTTGTGTCTTCTTGATCATATCTGGGACTACTATCCCAGTAATAGGTACCCTTTCAAGTGTGTTGCAGGAAGTTTTGATGTTGTGATGGAATCCAAAGGTGGGAAGAAGAAATCCAGTAGTAGTAGCTCCTTACAGTACGAAGCCCCCCTCGGCTACAGCATTGAGGATGTGCGCCCGAACGGTGGAATTGAGAAGTTCCGCTCTGCGGCATATTCCAACGTAAGGAAGAAACCCCAGATCCAAATTTCATGGTTTTCCATCCATGGTCTCCTTTGCTGGTGTTTGCAGTCTCTCGATTTCTGGGTTTCTATCTGAATCCTGTTTCCTTTGTTGCAGTGGGTGAGGAAGCCATCCTGATAACCCTCCAGGATGCCTTCTTCGGTAGAGTAGGCTTTCTCCATTTCCATTCCCAAGAATAAAAACGAAGCCTTTGGCTAGCTGCTTCCTTGTAACCAGGCAAAACCTCCCAGCCTCTTCCCTTTCTTCTCTTCGTCTTTCTCATCTCAATCCTCCCCTGCTGCCTTCTTGCTTGAGAAATGGCAACCCCACAAGGCGATGTCGCAAACCCGGTCCTCTCCTCGCCGATTGGATTCGAGGGGTACGAGAAACGCCTTGAGATCACCTTCTTCGCCGCGCCACTCTTCGTGGATCCCAAAGGCCGCGGCTTGCGCGCCCTCACCAGGCCCCAGATCGACTGTGTTCTTGAGGCCGCCCACTGCAGCATTGTTTCGCAGCTCTCGAACGAGGAGTTCGATTCGTATGTGCTCTCGGAGTCGAGCCTCTTCGTGTACCCTCACAAGATCATCCTGAAGACATGCGGGACTACGAAGCTCCTACTTGCCATACCAAGAATTCTTGATCTCGCTGCGGAGCTGTCGCTCTCCGTTTTGTCTGCGAAGTACTCTCGAGGGAGCTTTATCTTCCCGGGTGCGCAGCCTGCTCCACATAGGAGCTTCTCAGAGGAGGTCTCTGTGCTCAACACGTTCTTCGGCAACCTCGTATCACGGGGGCACGCCTATGTGGTGGGCAATGCTGATATGCCGAACCAGAACTGGCACATCTACTATGCTTCTCAGAAGCCCGAGCTCCCCATGGTGACCCTGGAGGTGTGCATGACTGGCCTGGACAGGAGCCGCGCCTCTCTCTTCTTCAAGCAATCCTCGGATGGGCCTGCTTCGTCGGCCATGGAAATGACAAAGCGAGCTGGGATTTCGAACTTCATCCCTGAGATGGAAATCTGCGATTTTGAGTTCGACCCGTGTGGGTACTCCATGAATGGGGTCAGCGGCTCTGCGCTCTCGACCATCCATGTCACACCAGAGGATGGCTTCAGCTACGCGAGCTACGAGGCCATGGGCTTCGACCCTGCTTCCCTCCACTGCAGGCCACTGATCGAAAAGGTCCTGAGGTGCTTTGCTCCTTCTCATTGCTCAGTCGCGGTGACGATCTTCGGTGGGAGTGAATGGGCGGGCTCGTGGGGGAAGGAGTTGGATTTTCGTGGTTACTGCCGCCACTACCTGGTCGAGCACGAGCTCCCAGGCGGTGGCTTGCTGGCTTATCAGAGCTTCTCTGCGAAGGCAATGTCCCCGTGGTCAAGCCTACGTCTCTGTGAAGTGGGTGAAGCAGGGGTGAGAGATGGAGCAGAGAAGAAATCGAGGGTTTGAAACCTGCCAAAGCAATTAAACTGGTTTCATGCAACAGCTCATGGAGGTGGTCACCACCATTCCAGTCTCCAGTATCTCTTTGGAAGCAGCAGCCAACCAGGCTACCATATTATGCTACTATCTTATCTGTTTTTGTGGAGTCATCGTTCGGTCGTTTAGGTCTAGAAAATAAAATATGCAGTCCTGTACGCCGTCATCTTCGTAGTTGCTGTTGTATTCAATGGTTTGCGTCTCTCTATCGCTCGTTCTGTACCCTGTGAAACAAGTGCGTATGCTTTAGGTTTCAGAACATCTACGGTAGTTGTTATCTGAATATTCTCAGTTGCTTGCGTGAACTGAGAATGGTGGACGTGTGCGACGATATTGAACCTTGGTATTGGGGATGGCAGCGGGTCTGCCGGTTGGACTGGTCATATTGCGAGGAGAGAGTGGGGTCCACCGCTCTCTCTCTAATCGAGCGGGTTACTCTACTCGAATGTCAAAGACGTCCGTTAGATTTAGTTGTCACTTATTTTTCAGCTTGGGAGTATTTGGTTGGATTTAAAATTTAGAATCCATGCACTCAGGGCCTCTTTGATAATAGAATTGTCAGAGATATAATGTACGACGAGAGAGAAGTGGAGGTGGGGCCCACACCTCTCTCTCTCACACACATACCGGTTGTTCTACCCCGGGCGACTTGTTCGACCGTCCGGGGTCGAACACGCTATTCTAATTCAAAAAATAAAGAGGCCCTAAAGAATCTAGGTCAGGTTTGGATTTTTGAGTCCGCCCTGAATAGTCTCAAATGATTTGTCAAATATTTAAATTTTAAATAAAAATTTACATCACATTGATAAAAAATTTAAGTTTTGTACTGTTGAACATCTACGAAGAAATATTTTATATCTTTTTATTATATTAAAATATTAATCAATATTTTTAAAGATAATATTCGATTACAAATTCAATACTCTGGTATGTATTATTTTTCATGGATTTTTTTTCCTATAACTTGTATGATAAGATCGGGCATCCTTACACTTTAGTGAAATAGTATAACACGTACAGTCTGATTTAATCTGACAAATTATCACTTAAATTTAAAAATTAATGAGTCAAATTTAAGTCAAACTATACTAAACCCGGCTCTAGTTCGGCCTATGGACAGCACCGTCCATCTCATTGAGTGACTGGTTTCTCATCATCTGTTTCTGCTTTTTTTTGTTGTCGGGACTTTTTGTTTATCTATTATTTTGTTTTGTGTAGTCTAATCTTATGAAGTCTGAGTCTGTGCCACCGTTGGCCCTATGGATTTCTCTTTCTTGTGGGTGGTTTTTCAGTTTTTACGCTTTTGTATATTAATTTTTATGTGACGATTGAAATGTTTCTCGTTTATGTTCCCCCCAAAAAAGTAAGGTTTCATGATCCTCCCTACGTTTGCTTTGGGCAGGCTGCGTCCGCTCTGGTGAACGGCACATGCTGACTCGGTTTTCCAAAAAACTTACATGTTGATCTAATCTACTATTATGTAACAGGGGGTTACGGTGGAGAATAGTAGCTTCTTTGAGGCCATCGGGAAAGGTTAGGAACTGTGCTTGGAGGGGAGGCCGGCCGGAGTGCTCCAAGGTCGCCTCCGGTGTGGAATCCTTCTCGCGCCGTGCTTGTGTAAAGGGAAACATCGAGGTGATGCTCACCATCGCGCAACGGATAGATCATTCCATTTTGTTCACATATATAAGGTTATGGGAAGATGAAGTTCACGTACCGTAGGATATATTCTGAAGTCTCCACTTCTTCATGATGCCAGAAAGGAAATATAGTTATGGTTATCTGATAATTTAATCTTATACATTGATTTATGAAAAAAAAATAAGAATAAGGATAGTGCCATGAGGAATATATACCAAGTATAAGGAGAATGTCAATGATACACATTTTAGCCAAATGTCTGGGCGTCTGCCACCGGCAGGCGGTCGGGGGACGGCGGGGGGGTGGGCTGGGCGTCTGCCACCGTGGGGGACGGGGGGGGGGGGGGGGGCTGGGCGGTGAGTGGGACAGGCCGTGGGGGACGGGGGGTGGGCGTCTGCCACCGTCGGGGACGGGGGGGGGGGGGGGGGGGAGTCTGCCACCGTCGGGGACGGGGGGGCTGGGCCAAGGGCGGTTTAGGGGGGGGGGGAGGAAAAAAATTTATTTTTTTAAAATTTTATATCTTTTTAAATTTTAACAAGTATAAGAATAAAATTTGTTAGATTGTCATTGTTTAATATTATTTTTGATATATTGTTGAATTCATGTTGTAGAAAAAATATAATTTTTATTTAATTCATATTGTAGAATTAAATATATTGATATATTATTTAATTCGTGTTGTAGAAATAATATAAATATCATTTAATTCATGTTGTAGAAATACATTTATGTTTGATATATTACTTAAATCATGTTTAAATATTAGATTTAATTGAGATGTATTAAATTTAAAATTTAATTTTTTAGAATTAATGATATTATTTTCATTATTAATTTTAGACGTAAAATAATATAATAATTAATTTTAAAAATTTTAAAGATGTTTTTCATTTAAATATATCTATAGTGAGAAATATTTTACAAAAAATTAAAGGTAATATTTATAATTTAAATTAAGTAGAGATGTTTTGAATTTAAATATAAATTTATTGATAAATATTTTACAAATAATTTTAAATGTAATTAAGATGTATAATGTAATTTAAGTAGACGTGTTTTTAATGTAAATAGTGTTGAATATTTTATAAATAATTTTAAAGTTAATTTAGATCTATAATATAATTTAAATAGAGATGTTTTTAATGTAAAAACTCTTGAATATTTTATAAATAATTTTAAAGTTACTTTAGATCTATAATGTAATTTAATTAGAGATGTTTATAATTTAAATATATAAATAGTGATAAATATTTTACAAATAATTTTAAAGTTAATTTATATGTATAATGTAAATTATTTAGATATGTTTATAATTTATATGTGTCATGTAATTTAATTAGAGATGTAATTTTAAATATCTAATTAGTGATAAATAAATTTAAAGTTAATGTATATGTATTAATTGTAAATATTAACCTTATATGTTTGTTATAGAAATAATGATATTATTTTGAACTAAATTATATTAACATGTATTAAATATTGAATTTAATCTTGCATGGTACGCAAATAATGAAATTATGTTCAATGTTAATTGTAGATGGCAAATAATATATTTTCATAATTTAAATTTCTTGATTTTAGGCCTTAGCACTCTATGGCTCCTAAGGAACGAACAAGTGATATTGGGTGGTCACACAGAGTTTTGTTGGATGGAAACCGTAGGTGTTGGCGTTGTAACTATTGTAAAATAGAACACCGGGGAGGAGGGGTGTCTCGGTTGAAGAATCATTTGGCAGGAGGAGCCGGGGCAGGATACTCTGAGGTTGCTAGGTGTACCCATGTGCCTAGAGATGTGAAACTTGCAATGACTAGGCACCTGCGGGAGAAGAGAGCTGAGATGCAAGAAAAGGAAAAAAAGAAGAAAAGGGATCAAGCGGCAGTGAGCGGAATAGCAAGCGACAGCAACGAGGAGGAATGTGCATGGACACCCAGTGACGAAGACGAACAAGCACGTACTGAGCAGGCTAATGTGTATGTCACTGTGAACGATCCATACGAAGCCGAGTTTCGTGAGGCAGTACGTCAGAGCATGGAAGAGTCAAGACATCCCGAGGAGACTACAGTCCGTAGTCGCGAGGCGGCGAGGACCGGAGCATCAGGGAGTGGTGGTTCATCTACGACTCGACAACCACGAGGTATAAGGAGTTTATTGACTGGTGACTCGGGGACACAAAGAAAAAGGACACAATCGATCAACATTGAAGATGTGGAGTCCGGTGCACTATCCCGACAGCATGGCAAGCAAACGAGGATGGACGATGCGTATGGTCAGAAGGGACCTAAATGGAAACTTGGTCAGGCTGTTGCAGTATGGTGGCACCACGCGGGTCTGCCTTTCAATGCAGCCAATAGCCCTTACTACAAGCCAATGTTTCAGGAAGCACATGTCCTTGGGCTACACGTGCAGCCACCTACAGCGAGAGAATTGGTTGGCGTATACCTTGATGAACATGTTGCTGAGATCAAGAGTTACATTGACTCATTCAAGCAGAAATGGACAAAGTACGGAGTCACACTGATGTGTGATGGATGGTCAGGTACCACAAAATCTAGCCTGATCAACTTCCTTGTTTATTGTGACAGACAGGTATTCTTTCACAAATCAGTGGATGCGTCTGGTCAAATTCATAGTCATCAATATATTTTGTCATTGATGGAGCAAGTGGTGATTGAGATTGGGGAGGAGTACATTGTGCAAGTGGTGACTGACAATGGGTCGAACTATAAGAAGGTCGGGGAGGAGCTAATGAAGAAAAAACGGCACATTTTCTGGACCCCCTGTGCAGCGCATTGTGTAGATCTGATGCTGAAGGAGATTGGGCAGCTTCGTATGGTAAAATCTGTGGTCGAGGTGGCACAAAAAATCACGAAATATATCTACAACCACACACTTGTATTGGCATGGATGAGGGAGCATTGTGGCGGCGAACTGTTGAGGCCTGGCAACACACGATTTGCCACCAACTACATCGCATTGCAGAGCCTATTGAAGCACAAGGATGGGTTGAAGTAAATGTTTAGAGGTGAGACCTGGCTGAGTTCCTCTTTTACTGCTTCACGTGAAGGGGCGGAGGTCGAGGGGATTGTCAACACCTCGAATTTTTGGGAACGAGTGAAGGTATTAGTGTCATTGATAGAGTCACTGTATGAGGTTCTACGATGCGTGGATGGGGATAGAGTACCAACCATGGGGTTGGTGTACAGCAAAATAGAAGCAACCAAGCGGAAGATCTTTACAACGTCCAAAAAATATGGACCCACCATTCTAGAGATTGTGGAGGACAGATGGGACAGACAAATGAGCCGCGATCTTCACATGGCAGGTAAACACTTACATTCTCGTCCAATCAATGAGCTGTGATTTTCAGTTGATATTAATGTGTAATTCATTGTCTTACGATTGCAGCGTACTATCTACATCCGGCCTTCCAATATGCTCGGGCCCTTGCTTATGACGATACGTTGATAGAATCGGTCAACATTGTGGTAGACCGATTGTCTTTCACCCCAACAGATGCTGCTGATGCGTTGAATGAGGTATACTTGGATATTTTAACATTGACAATATTAAATGAAATATACACTTCATATTTTTTGATAATGCAGATGAAAATATTTAGAGAGGGAATTGGTTCATTTGCGACACCTAATGCCATGGCCAGTCGTGATAGACTCGACCCAGGTAATGTGTCTTCACAATGTACATTCTATGTCTCGAGAAGTAATTTTTACATCTAATTATTATATTGTACGTGATCTGTCTTAAACACAGCTGAGTGGTGGCTAAATTACGGCACAAGTGCACCCGTATTAAGGAAGATCGCAATGAGAGTTCTATCGCAAACATTCTCGTCGAGTGGGTGTGAGCGGAATTGGTCGACGTTCTCCTTCTTGCATACTAAGCTGAGGAATAGGCTAACACACCGCAGGCTAGACAAAATGGTGTATGTTCATTACAACATGAGGCTAAAGGTCCGGCATGTACAAATGGATACAAGGAGAGAAGAGGGAGATTACGACCCAACGGATGCTGTGTACTTGCGAGACGATGATGACCCTATGGTAGCATGGGTTGCAAGAGCCACAACCGAGCGTGGTGAGGCAGAATTGGACGAGGAGGCTGAAGAACCTGGCGAGACACCATGGCCTAATACTTTTCTCGCATCAGCTGTACAAGAGGCAGTCGGGGAGGGAGATGACACCCATGTGTATTTGGGTGATGACGACTCAGCAACGGGACGTGATGATGAAATTAATTTAGATGAAGACCTCGTCATTGGGGGTGGAGACACATCGTATGCGTACGATGATACAGCATGGGAGCGATTGATCCAACCCCTATTAATTGAGCGTCAAGAGCCACCTCAGGTGAATTAATACATGAAAATCGAATCGCAAATTTCATTAGATAGCATAGTCATATATTGATGTATGATAGCAATATATTGCAGGTCGGTCCGACAAATGACAACATTGCGGGAGAACAGTGGTCCCGAGTTGCTGTACCGCGGCATTCAATATCTGCGGAACCAAGAAGGTTATCCACTTCAAGAGAGGCTAGGGGGAGTTCCTCATTTAGAGAGGTGAAATTATATTGTCATTTCTACATTTGTTAATATATAATTCATTGGTAATTGAATATATTCTTCTTTCAATTGTGTAGTCTTCGGTAGCATCGAAACAACCATCTCAGTCTGCTGCGCCCCGACGCTCAACATCTAAGGCTAAGGCACCCAATCAGTCGTCTCAGGTATACGTACAGACTTACACAATAGAAAGTAAATTGAAAAATTATCTAAGCAGGCTTCTGCTTCTCAGGCATCTAGAGGGACACAACATGCAGCATGTAAGCCGCCCCCTGCTCCACAGAAGAAAAAATCATCATGGACCACATTATTCACCAGCAAGAAAGACAAGAGACCACCATTAAATTCGATAGATATTGCAGACATGGAGACATTAGATCCCAATGCAGATGACGACACTCCCGAGCCTTCTGTTGAGCCCCGCATTAGTGGGAGTCATGACTCCGATGCTGATAGTACACCGACAGGGTCTTCATCCCATAGAGGTGGTGGTTCTCAAGGTTACCAACGGAGTCCTCGTCAGAATACTAGTGCTGGTGGCAGAGAGTACAGCAGTGGTCATAGTAGAGGTTGTGGGGGCCGTCAATATGGCACATGGACAGAGGAGCATCACTTCACACATGCCACGCAAGATGAGGACCACGGTGCTCCACCGGCAGGGACGAGACGGGCAGCTGATCATTGGGATCCCTACTATGGAAGTTCGGTTGCAGACAGTACCCGCTATCAAGGCATGTTGTCTGATTTTGAGAGCATGAGCACACATGACTCCCAGGGATCTGGAAGCTCGTATGGACGGTCATGGCCGTAGCAGCCGATGTATCATGGCGACTCAGATAACAATAGTTCATTTTTCCCATCGTATCCATATCCTTATGCCGCAGCTGCGCCAGTAGAGGTCGTGTACGCACAAGGTTCGCAGGAGTATGAATACTACGTACGCATGTACTGGGAGAACTATTCAGGTTCAATGCGCTATGAAGACTATCTGTCCTATCTGCGTACCACGTTTAATGTCAAATTGTTTGGAGATGGGCACTGTCCCAGTTTGGGTCCATACTCTTAATTAGTATGTATCATTTGGTTATATTTATAACTAACTAATAATTAATTGTAGATTTCTTCATATATAGAGTTCTGTACTTATCATTGAAATCACTAATGTAAACTTTTACATCATTTGCAGGTCATCATGGACGGACGGCGTCACCCTGCGTGGGAGCATGGATACTCTGTTGAGGGTGATGGACATGTGCACTGTAGATACTGCGAACATCGCGTCACCGGCATACACAGGTTTGCGGAGCACCTTGCGGGAGTGGGACGCGATGTTCGTGCATGCGACCGAGTTCCGGGAGATGTTCGACATTCCTTTCGGACACAGTTACAGGATAGTTACGGTTCTCGTAGCACACCGAGGACATCTTCTTCTACGTCCCGGGTACCTCCACCACGAGCACAAGGCGGAGCAGGATCTTCCTCCACGTCCAGAGTTCGAGCAGCACCAGCACCAGCACCAGTCGCACATGATAGAATTGAAGCTATAGATGTAGTGAGGACTTTTTTTACAGATTTTCATGTACCCTCCACCGCAGCACACGACCCATCATTTGTGCAGATGGTTACATATTTTCAGTCCCACCCACATGTACCTCCACCCACTAGGATAGAGTTAGATTATACGGGTGATCAGTCTCATGTATCTGATGATGAGTTTTAGGATTCGAACTTCACTGATGATGAGGATGAGTGAGTTTTGGGATTCGGGTTACACAGATGAGGAGGATGAGTGAGTTTTGGGATTCGGGTTTCACAGATGGACGAGGATTAGTGAGTTTTTGTATTTTATACTTCATGAATGAATGTCATTATTATGTTATTGTTTACTTTTACATATTTAGTAATTGAAATAAATTTTTATGTATTATATATAATAGGATGTTTAATTAAGCGGTGTAATATGTAATTTTTATATAATTAATTATGTATAATTTAGTATAGATCTATTATCTTAAATAAACTCTACATTCTAATATTTTTAAATATATATATCATTTAATCTTTCAAAATAAATTTATTAAAAATTTTAAAAAAAATAAAAAAACTACGCGTCGCGAACCCAACCTGGCGGACCGGGTCGCTGTGCAACCCGCCCGACCCGACCCGTCCCGTCCCGCGCCGAGACCGGGTCGGACGGGTCGGCAAACCCTGGTCCCAACCCATGTTTTTCACCCCCCAAGATTAGAGAATGACTCGTCGTTCAGGTGTGCAGACATGTAAGTGTTTTTAATTTTTTTTTAAAAAAACAAAATGATCTCTAAGATATTTTAATTTTAAATGTAAATTACGTTATCATTATATTATCTAAAAAAATAAAAAAGATTGGATCGAATGAATAGTGTTGAATTTATTTTAAAAAAATAATTATTTTTTTTAAGATAATGTGACGATGACATAACTTACATCTTAAATTAAATATTTTAAAAGTCATTTTTAAAAAATTAAAAAAAAACATTCAGAATGTGCATCGCATTTGGACATGCATTGAGTTGAACTCAAAAGATTATATTTTTATATTAAAAATAAAAGTATTAGATCTTATTGTACTGGTACGTGTCAATGTGCCGATTTTTCGTTGACACAATCCGATAAGATTAATATGCATCAGTACGGTGTGAACATACAAACTGTGATTGGAGCGTCATTTTTATGTGATAAAAAGAAAATTCATACAAATTCAGCATAATCGTCTGTTATAATAAAATCATAATTCTTACCCCCTAAATATGTCATCCTAAATTCCTAATTATTCCAAATAAATCTACTTGGAGCAATTGTAAAGGTATAGATGTAAAGACAATATTTTTAGATTTAAACGAAGTTTTAGTTTTCTTAAATTTGCAGACCGTACCAACCTTAAATTTACTTTCAGGCAAAGTGGAAACCAAGTCATATCAAGATTATAATATATTGTTTAACGAAGAATAAAAAGCAAATATAGACAATAGATCTAGCAACGATAAAGTTGTAGATGTCTAGATGGCAATTCATTTGTGTCTGACAAGGTCATACAAGCAAATGTTGAATTCAAGATGTATTTTTTATGTAATTAGTAATTTAAGAGGAATATTTACGTAAACAAGCCTTCGTTTAAGAGGGGGAGAGGGGTCAGTAAACGCCTGCTTACGGGGTAACGGCCTAACGGGAACATTAGCCATCCTGAATTCCTGACAGATTGTTGCGGCGAGGTTATGCATACAAACATTTTTCATCTAACAAGAGTACACTAACAAATGGAAATGTAAGATGGATTTTCACACAAATATAATTTTAATTGAGATATATAGGTAAAAAATCTAAAATAAAAAAAGTATGGTGCACGCTCAAGGTGTGCATTTACACTACATGTGCACAGAGTGGTTACTCTATTGTTTTACGACAACACGGTTTTATCATGTTTTATGTCGGAAAGGAAACGGCAAAAAATTATGCTCCAACACACATCCCGAGAAAGAATGCTGCCAGCTTGCCCTCCCCGGTGCCCCTTCAAATTTCTCTCCCAAATTCTCAGTCCCGCTCCCCTTACATTTGTCATCCATTCTTTGTCTAGAGTAGATTCGTCGACTCCTTGATCTATACCGGATCAAATTCTCTCTAATCCGGTTTAACACATCCAAATCACAATCGACTCCGCCCGACTCAAACTAGCCAAGTCGATGACTTCCCTTCCTTCCGTTGGCCAGCAATAAGTCTCTCTACTACTTTCACCCCGACTCTGCCGCCCTCCGCCGTCTATTCCCCTCTCCCGACCACCTCCCCTTCTGCCCTCCCCCTTCAATTCCCTGGATGCCAATTGATGTTCACCACCCTCGTGCATGTGGTGGTTCCACCGTCTATATGTTCGTGTTCTCAATATCAACGATGTGGGAAACGCGTGCATGAAACCATATTTCATACTTTATGTGCCCACCAAGCCGAGATGCAAAAGGCGTGACGTGCCTCTCCCTTCTTCCGACGGTGGACTCCAAACAGCCCAACGGTGCCCCTACTACAACTAGGTAGGGACTATACGTGGGCACGGAACGGCCGTGACTGCCCAACTTGCTTGGCACCACGCACGAGTACTCTAGAGTTTTCATGCCCCGTCGGGGTTAACGAAGCTTAGTCAACCGTCCAAGTTTGGCTTAAAAGCAGCATGCGAGGATTAGTGGGTTGTATCTATTAATAAGGTACGAAATTTAGGTCCCATCGGGAACGTTACCTACTGCATTTTGTCCACGTCTGATGGATGCACGTCATGTTTACTTTAAAGATTTTTTATATATAGGTCTCTCTCTCTCTCTCTCTCTCTCTCTCTCTCTCTCTCTCTCTCTCTCTCTCTCTCTCTCTCTCTCTCTCTCTCTCTCTCTCTCTCTCTCTCTCTCTCTCTCTCTCTCTCTCTCTCTCTCTCTATATATATATATATATATATATATAATATATATGTTTACTTTAAAGATTTTATATATATAGGTCTCTCTCTCTCTCTCTCTCTCTCTCTCTAGCTAGCAAGGAGGGGGGAGGGAGCTTGCCATTGCCATAAGGGGAGGGGAGACATCTAAAGTAGGGAAGGGGGAGGGGGTTTGCCAGAGGAGAAGGGAGCGGTGTGGAACAGGGAGGGGGGAGGGGCTTGCCGGAGGGAGAGGCGGACCATCTAGAGCAGGGAGGGGGTCTGCCGGAGGGGGGGTGGAGGGGGGATGCCTGCACGCTGGAAGGGGTGGGAGGAGGGGCCTTGTCGGTGGGGAGGGAGAGGGGAGGGGGCATCTACAGTAGGGAGAGGGAGGGGGTCCGCCGGAGGGGAAGGGATGGGAGAGGGGGGAGCGGGTCTGTCAGAGGGGGGGTGGAGGGGGGTGCCTACTCGCCAGAGGCAGAGAGGTGTGAGAGAGTAGAACTCTCCCTGAGTAGGAATGAGTTTAGATTTTTTTTTATTTTTTAAAAAAATTTATAACATCAAGTCGCTCCGAGTGGGAGTGACTTTCATCTGCTCTGAATGGGAGCGACTTCAGATGAAAGTCGCTCCCACTCGGAGCGACTTCCCTTTGTGTTTCTCTCTCTCCACTCCCATCCTCTCTCTCTCTCTCTCTCTCCCTCTCCCTCTCTTTCTATCTCGAACCATCGCCTGAGGGAGAGCTCCCCTCCGGCAACCCCCCTCCCCCTGCGCTCTCTCTCTCTCTCTCTCACACACACACACACACACACACACACACCCCCCTCGTCCTCTCTCTCTCCAGGCACCGGTGGACCAGGCCAGCGATGCTGCTCCAATTACGAGGGCGGTGGCTCCGGAGATGGCTTCCCACGGGAGCGAGGACACCACTGGCGGTGGTGTGGTGCTAGGTGGGAAGGATCGCAGGATCACGTTCATCTAACCATTGGCCTGATGGTCACTATACAAGATAAATTCATGCGCTTGTAAGTAATGGCGCCAATGCCTTAATGTTTGCATAATCGCATAGAATTTTTTATCATAGGTGGAATACCATTGTTTTGTATCATTCAACTTCTCACTGAAAAGTACAACGGAATGTCTCTCCTAACTGAGGACTCCGGCTATCCCAATACTAGAAGCATCGCAGCATACTTCAAAGACCTTGGAAAAATTAGGAAGACGTAAGACAAAAGCCTATGTCATCCTCTTCTTTAGTTTCGCAAATGCCCTAGAAGCTGTCTTCGTCCAAACGAACTCTCCTTTCTTGATGAAATCAGTGATGGGAGCTGTGATGGTGTTGAATCTCCGAATAAATCGATAATAGAAAGTGGCAGTACCGTGGAAACTCCGCACGCGATGGACATCAGCAGGTTCTGACTACTCAATGATCAATCTCACTTTCTCCAGATCAGCCTATGATGACACTACAAACTTGAGAAAGAACACGAGAACTCATGAAGATGCACTTCTTCAAGTTGGCATAGACCTTCTCTTCCCTCATAATAATGAGCATATTCTGGAGATGGATCAAGTGCTCATCTCGGGTCTGACTGTAGATCAGGGTGCCGTCAAAGTATACCAACAGAAACTGCCCAATGAATGGCTTCAGCACCTAGTTCATAACTCTCATGAAAGTGATATGTGCATTGGTCAACTCAAAAGACATGACTTACTACTCATAAAGACAATCTTTGGTCTTAAATGTAGTCTTCCACTCATCACCAGAGTGATGTGGATCTAATGGTATCTGCTCCTAAGGTCAATCTTCGAGAACACCTTAGCCCCAGCCATCATGTCGAGCATGTCGTCAAGCCGCGATATAGAATACCTATACTTGACTTGAGATATGATTCAATAGCGTGGGGCATTAACGCCCTATGCATCTAAGACCTAAGACTGGTACGAAATTGGGAGTCCTCCTGAACCTCGCATATGACCATCAACTCATCAAACTGGCGCATGTACTCGGCAATTAAAAGAGATCCTTGACGAAAGGTAAGGAGCTGGTCCATCAGTCTATCCCTATACAACGTCAGGAGATACTTCTCCTTAAGCTTCTCTGTCATCTCAACCCATAGGGTAATAGATGAATGTCTGAGACACATCATCTACTGCTCGATACTCAACCAATAGAGCTTGGATGAACTAGTGAGTTTCATGCTAGCAAACCTGACCCGTTGTGCATTTGACATAACATACCAGTCAAAGAATTGATCCATGTCAATCAGTTAATCTAAAAATATGTTCAAGTCAATCCTTCCATCAAAACTAGGTGCACCCACCTTAACCATTGCGGAAATGTCACGCTTGTCACCACGAGTAAGTTGTCTCCTACCATCATCTCTCACGTTATCACCATTCCTGATGACAAGCTGGTCGTTTCTCCTAGCACCACCCTCAACTGCACGCCTATGGCCATCCTCTGGTCTCTCATGATGATCCCTAAAGAAGGCGTCGAACCAATCCATAAGAGTATGAAGGGTCACCTCTATTTCACTAAAACGCTCCTCTAAACGGGTCATCCTAGTGGCTAAGTTTCCATTAACCTGTTCATTAGCCTCTTGGGCCATTGTCCCACTAAGTTGTATAGGTGCCACCACAAGACAGACTCACTACGGTAAACACAAATGACTAGACTATGCTAACTATATGCAGCGTGGTGACAATGATGATGATTTTTGTATTTAAAAATATTAAAAAAATATGAGAAAAAAACTAATAATACAAATAAAATGAGAACCTAAGCTTTGATATAAAATCTAATGCAGGACAAGTTAAAGATGACTATATGTATGCAGACAGACGTCATGAAAAAAAATAAATTTAATTAATATGTATTAATTTTCAGTACAAATTATCACCATAAATATCAGGATTCAAACACTCAAATCACAGTCTCACAATAAGAAGTGGCACAAATAACCCTCAAATGCGTGGTTGTCTTTCTCCTGTTGACATGTAAATCAATCTCAATTTAGAATGTGGAGATAATGGACTTAAAAAGTTATAGATTATTGTTTGGGCATTGGTCCACGACAGATCAACTTGAGAACATTTTAGAGTCAGATGGGAAATACCTGATTTTGGTGACTACAGCAATGGGTGGGGAACAAAAGAGGGGTAGCTGGTCGCGGCGGTTGACGGAAGAGGGGAGAAAGAGAGAGGAGCAACTGGTTGCGGCGGCGTGCAGGAGCCAAGCCCCCTCGGGTGTCACAACGGGGTCCACTAGGTGAGGTCGGCGAGCTGGCGAGTAGAGTCAACGCTCTATTCTCTTACCTCCGACAGTGGCAGACGAGCTCGGTCGATGCGGCTATAGGCGAGGGGCGCTGCTATCTAAGATGACAATGGTCGACGATGTGGGCAACAATGCAAGTGGAGGCGTGGTGGGCTATTGCCCTGCTCGCTCTAGGTGAGGGTTAAATGGACAACACGCTGTGGTGTTCACGGGCACTCGTGGACCAGGCCAGCGGCGCTGCTCCGATCGTGAGGGTGGTGGCTCTAAAGATAGCTTCTTATGGGCGCGAGGTAACTGTTGGTGGCAGTGTGGCACTGGGTGGGAACGGTCGTAGGTGCCTATTGTGGTGGCACTGTTGGAAGGAAAGAGAAAGAAGGTGATGGTGTGCTGGGTCTTAGTGCATAGAGGAGGGAGAGACAAGGGAATGGGGTTTGAGTATGTGCAGAGAGGAGGAGACAGGGTGGAAGAAGGAGAAGAAGAAGTAGAAAAGTGAGATGAGGGGATTCGCCTCATGCCGGGAAGAAGAAGAAAGGGAGAGTGGCATCTCACCAGGAGAAGATCACGGTGGCATAATCACCTTATTTTCTCTAATCATTACATAACCCTAATTAGCTAAAGTTAGCACCAACAATTTATAATACCCAATGAAAAATTACAAGGAAGTTTAGAAATATAATAGTAAATGCATGCAACTTATGAGAATCAAATATTATTTAATTAACCCAAAAATGAATATTAATCTAAATGACGTTTGTTGAGTTTCTTGGATCTCTGACTATGTCTCGACTCACGATCTCCATCACTTTATTTGTCGAACACATCATAATAAGCCCGAGTACTATGACCATACTCGGTTTATTCGATTTGGTTACTCGATCGGTATAGGTGTTAGAGTTATTTGACATTACCCGGGGTTATTCAACGAAACTCATTGGGGCGAAATGGTCGAATGTCATAACCAAGGGCGCGAACGGCGGTCATGTGGCGAGACAGCCACGACATCGGACGTCGATGGCGGATGTGGTTGTACGGTGGCGTTCCTGACGTCATCAAGGGTGGCTAGCGGCATCTGATCGACTGGCAAGATGAGTTCACCGTTAGCAGAGCAGTTCTTGCGGTGCTACAGCATCGACGTCTGACGTCGGTGATGGACGGGGTTTGTACGTCGGTGTATGGCGACGTCTTCGATGGCGTTCGTCATCGATTTTGTTGTCATCTAGGGTGGCCGGTGACATTCTTGCTAGTCGTTAGTCTTCTTCTCCACATCATGTGTCAAGCAAGATAGTACGCTATCAAACCAAAAAGATCATATAACTTGAACATTCCACCGCCGATTCTGTATCCAACTTAACCTAACCGCATGTCAAACAGGGGCCTAGATGACTCGGTAAGGGACACTTTGATAATATGTTAGGATAAATCATCTGAGATGAGTCAGACTGAGTAATTTCTTGAGTTATTTCTTTTTGAGTTTGATAATTTACTCTTATCACGAGAGTAACTCCTTCTATGTAAAATAATAGAATATATTATTTCTAGAATAAGGGTCTTTGACCCTAACAAAAATTAAATAATTTAATCTTATTATCAAACTTGATTAAGAGTGAATAAATAAAATAACTCATTCTATTTACCCTTTATTCTATTATTAAAATCACTCCGAGAGCAGATCTCAATCGAACCAACTCGTAACGTACCGGGACAAACAAAGTCGAGTGAGTCCGTCGCTCATGGCCGACCCAGCAAGTTCGTTGACTCGAAGTTCCGGTCCGAAACCGGCGGAAGTGGCAATTTGCCTGACTTCGGATCCACGGTGGCGTCGCAGATCTCCATGCCAAAACCAGATCCGTCTTTTCCAATTCCTCCCCCGCCTACCCTTTATCAACGGGATCAGATCTCGGACCGACATCACCGCTCCTCTCTCCACTTCTCCCACAAACCCCCGTCGCTGGTTGGCCGCGCCGCCTCGCACCAGTTGCTCTCCGTTCTCTTCGCCGCAGCAGCAGAAGAAGCCGCCATGGGGGCCGTCGATAAAGGTAGGCGCGCCCCCTCTCTTCCTCCTTCCTCGCAACTCTAATCCTCTCGATCCCTGCTTGATCTCCTCTCCAATTCTGCAGAAATTTCTGTTGCCGCGGCCGGCTCCTTCCTCGCCGACAAGTCCGCCAAGGTCTTCGTCGCGGGCCACCGCGGCCTCGTCGGGTCCGCCGTCTACCGGAAGCTGCAGTCGCTGGGATTCCACAACCTCGTCGTCCGCTCCCACCGGGAGCTCGACCTCACCCGCCAGGCCGACGTCGAGGCCTTCTTCCAGCAGGAGCGCCCCCGGTACGTGGTGCTGGCGGCCGCCAAGGTCGGCGGCATCCACGCCAACTCCACCTACCCCGCCGATTTCATCGCGGTGAACCTCCAGATCCAGACCAACGTCATCGACGCCGCCTACCGGAGCGGCGTCGAGAAGTTGCTGTTCCTCGGGTCGTCTTGCATCTACCCCAAGTTCGCCCCCCAGCCGATCACCGAGGAGGCGCTGCTCACCGGGCCACTCGAACCCACCAACGAGTGGTACGCCATCGCCAAGATCTCCGGCATCAAGATGTGCCAGGCGTACAGGATCCAGTACAGCTGGGACGCTATCTCCGGCATGCCCACCAACCTCTACGGCCCCAACGACAACTTCCACCCGGAGAACTCCCACGTGCTGCCCGCGCTGATGCGGCGGTTTCACGAGGCGAAGGCCGCCGGGGCGAAGGAGGTGGTCGTCTGGGGGACGGGGTCACCGCTGAGGGAGTTTCTCCACGTCGATGACCTGGCGGACGCCGTGGTGTTCCTGTTGGACAAGTACAGCGGGCTAGGGCACATGAATGTGGGAAGCGGGAAGGAGGTGACCATCAAGGAGCTCGCAGAAATCGTGAAGGAGGTGGTCGGATTCGAGGGGGAGATTGCGTGGGACCATACGAAGCCAGACGGCACACCAAGGAAGCTTATGGATAGCTCGAAGCTGGCAGAGTTGGGATGGACTCCGAAGATCTCACTTAAAGACGGGCTGGCGGACACATACAAATGGTACTTGGAGAATGTCGTCAAACAGCAGTGATACTGGTGATGCTTTCAACTTCAATTGGACTTATCTCCCCTATACGGTTTTCTATGGTTGCTTAATCTTTCATTTCGAGATGTTAAGCTGAGGATTTTCCTCTTGTTTTTTAGGATATATGTCAGGCATATGTTGTAGTTCTTGTGTCCTCTGGTTTCCCTTGTTCCATTTTTGGAATAAGTTTGTACCAACAACAAAGTAATGCAATACCATTTCGCTGTGATGAAAGTTGCCTTTGAGGCTGAAGTTGGATCTGAAGATCTGTGGGGCTTTTCCTACTAATAGCTTTATATAAATAAATATTTTTGCTTGGAGGAGTCCTCATGCAAACAAGTTAGTCTCTTTACAAAATTCTACTTTGACCCTGCAATCTGCACTTTACAGATGAGTTGTGAACATTTGCCTCTATTAGATCATAGCTTTCAATCTAGTCTATCCTAGAATGTCGAGGATATGCTTATGATGATTATGGTGGTGCCAGCAAGAGAGTTATGAAGTTAAGTTGCAATAGCCTTCCACTTAAATCAATGTGATTCAAAAGCTATTTCACCAGTAAGATTGATGTATCATCTTTCAATGGGCTTTCATCAGTACAAGGACAAGGAGATAAAGAGGCTGTTGGGTTTGCTTCGATGTGCAGATACAATGGAATGTGTGAAGGGGAGTGTGGGCAATGAGACAAACATTTTTTGTTTATAGCTCATCATGATCCCTAGCTAATCTGGTGGAGGATTGCAGTATAAGAAAGCTTGTAACATCTTGCTTTGCAACTCAAGAGTTTATGCCTTGTTTGCAGAAATGCTAGTGGAAGAGAATTCCATTATTTGAGAATCATGCTGCTAAAGATACCTTTGAGGGCAGTTACAAAACTAGAATGTGCACATCCTAGCATTTTCTTCTTAATACTTTTTTTCTTCGCAAACTCATAAACATTTAGGAATTTTTAGGTTTGTGGACCACTATTTCTCAAGATAGAACAAAATCTTCACCAGTGAATGTGTGAAATGTTAACATAAAAAGAGGAAAAAAGAGGCTTTTTAATGAACTAGTCAAAGCAATGCGCTTCGCGCGTGGGTCGATTTTGAATTTTTTTTATGTTAAATAATAAAGAAATATGTCATGTTCTTCATTGACGAGACATGAACCAGAGTCTGGCAGAACTTTTCCTTCCAGTTGTTGGTTCAAAGGTACCTATTAACTGATCATTCATCTCAAATGCACATGACTTTCATGTCCTCTTCTGTAAGATAAGTTCATGCCATAAGTTACTTCACTGTTGCAGTAGTAGCGCATTTGATATTGTTAGGATACTATAAAGGTCTGTGCCCAGCTATATCGTCTTTGCTTCCGCAAGTGAACTTTGCATAATCCTACCGTGGCATTGTTGGATGGCTAGGATCACGGTAATAACAACATTCCTTTTCCTGCTATGATTTGGTAGTATTATTTAATTATTTCTAGAATGACAATCATCAAGCAACCTATGTTGTACCATAAGCTTTGCTGTTAATTCCCACTGCCCAAAGGTCTCGTTCAATGTCTCATCTAGATGTTTGCATCTAATTAGATCAAATGAGAGACGTTACTTACATGTTCAAATGATACTATCAACCTAACCCCCAAAAGATGGATCTTGAGTCAATGAAGCTTCATAAGTTTCACCAAATTATGCATGCACGATCCATTTGAACCCTTAACATCTCAAAATGACAGTGAAAGAGAGTGGCTTACCATGTAGTAGTTAACAAAAGATCCACCTTTCTGAATAAATCTTGCAACAGCGAAGGCCATGTCCTCAGCTGGTCGATGAGGAACTGGTGCTCCAAAAGCAGTGAACTTATTATTCCAATAATCAGATGGAAGGATAAACATAACAATCAACAATACATCTACCGCAATAAGGGGAATCCTAATCCTAAATAAACTGGTAATTGAAACTCAACCAGCAAATAATTAAATTTGGTTTCCCAGCATAAGGATATTTACCAGCCAGTCCACGCTTCAGTCCACATGTTGGGCTTGTACGGCGTGTTGGGAGAGAAGTAGTCACAGTAGAAGCCATCACAGGTGTTTATCTATAAAAAAAAAATCCATTCAAACTCATCAAAAAGCAGAGGCAAAGGTACCAGAAACTCAACAGTTTGAAATAGCAATACACTATGGATTGTGGATGTCAAATGCTTGGCAATAAGATAAATTTTAAAACACAAAAAAGACAGAATATAACATGATTCAAGAACTAAAATTGTTCTCAAGCTTAACTCCTAAAGAGATGAAAAGTATAAATGGCAAGAGACGTATCCCATTTAAAAGAATTCTCTTCACCAGCAAGTTTTGCAGGAACATCCGAAACAACGTATGCAATATAGCATTTACATTAGACAAAATAAGGAACATTCAAACACTCCCGAGAGAGAGAGAGAGAGAGAGAGTGAGAGAGAGAGAGAGAGACTTACAACTGGATCAGGGGCATCATCTTCTTTGCACATGACCCAGGGAACACCAGTGTTGAGGTTGACCGCCAACAAAACCCATAACTGTTGGGGGAAGCCAATATAGTAAGATCTACAACTCTAATCTTCTGTAAAAGACTATATTAAGTCCACAGAATGGGATGAGAGGTGTTGCATAACATGGGGTTCTGGGGAGGAGGGAAGGAGGGTCGATGCAGGGAGGAGGAGAGGGAGAAGGGAGGGGGGGCGTAGAGGGAACCCTGCCATGGTGAAAAGAGATGGGAAGGAGGGTCGGTGCAGGGAAATTCTCACTTTAGAAGCCGAGACTGAGAGAATGAGGCTCGATGCCTCATGTGTGTGAATGGGGGTCACCGCTGGTCGCTGGAGGCCAACGTATTCGTCCGCCTGTGCAAGCGCTAGACGAGCCCGTCGAGGTAGGGTTCGCTGCCGAGAGGTCAAACAAAATCCTGCTCCTTCGCGGTCACTTGGTCCACCTGAAAACAAATTCACATGCCAACCCCCTTGAAGAAAGGAAATCAGAAGTAAATGGGAAACCTAAAGAGTATCCCTTCCCCTTCTCCTCTCCCATCCTTCGATTCTCAAGAACAGAACTTCCAGCATCAATCAGAAGAGCTTGAGAAAGGAAGTCACCCGTGCATGACATGGGGTTTTGGGGCCAAGTAGGAGGAAGAAGTCGGGTGAGGAGGAGAGGGAGAAGTGAGAGGGGGCGTAGAGGAGGAACCCTGCCATGGCGAAAAGGGATTGGAAGGAGGGTCGGTGCAGGGAAATTCTCACTTGACAAGCCGAGACCGAGAGAATGAGGCTCGACGCCTCGTGTGTGCAAATGGGGGTCACCGCTGGTCGCTGGAGGCCAACGTAGTCATCCGCCTGCGCAAGCGCTAGACGATCCCATCAAGGTAGGGTTTGCTGTTGAGAGGAGGTCGCCTCAGAAGGGTTGAGCCGGCAGAAATTTGTAATGACGCATTTGAACCGGAGAAGGAACAAAAAAAGTCTCAGAAGGGTTGAACCGGCGGAAAAAAACCATCAAATTCTCTTATAATATATAGTAATAGATTGTACTCTGTTGGGAGCAACTTTTTGAATCCTTTTTTCTTCCTCCGAATAAATGGCTTGCAGTATATAATGCCACTGTCATTGGCTGTTTAACCTTAGAGGGTATCAACTATATATGCTAAAGTTGCAGTTTATAATATGAAGTTCTCATTTTTTTTTCCATATTCTCTCGCTATGTTAAATCTCTCATTCATTTTGTAGAGATGATGAGGGCAAAGGAAGGTGATTTATCTAAACCATTGGCAAATTAATATTATGCAGAATTAAACTCCAGACTCTATCTGTGCATCTCAACCTTCCTTTGGGGGTGTCTTAATTTGATGTCATTAAAGAAGATGGTTCCGGAAGCCTCCAAGATGTGTTTTCATAATCACATGGGTGGATATTTGGGATAAGACAGATTTCCTCCACTCTTCAATCTAAGAACCTGATTTTGTGGCAAGTCTCAAGCATATTGCTTTCCTTTTCTGGACCAACAATGCTCAACTACTCCATAGTTTAGTTCTCCTCCCAAGTAGAAAAAATGTGCCCTTATTTTGTAGTTTTGACTTTAAGAGGTTACCATTACAGTGTAGATGGTGACCATACAAATACACTGCCTTCAAAAAAGATTCTTGTTTCCTTCAATGAATGATGGCTCATTATGAATTCCAATACACATTTTCTTCATAAGCTCCATGAGAGTTATTTGTTTAGTTCATATCTTATATAAAGCAGGCTTAAAATTCCCGTTAGAAATGAATCCAGAGAGGAAAGCAACATTTGCACAAGTACATCATGGTCACTCAAATGGTGAAACAAGCATGAGGTGGAGGTCATAATCGTGAATATCTATTCATATGAAGAAGAAATCTTGTGGCAAAACAACTTTTGAGCTCAACTATAATCATGAATATCTATTCATATGAAGAAGGAATCTTGTGGCACACCATCTCTTCACATCAGAATTAATTGACCATCATGATTTTTGCATTTTAGATAAGTTAATGGCATTGTGAAAAGTATTAACCAAACTAAGGTACATAAATACAAAGCACTTACATAACATTGAAATACGAGCAAACACAAAAAATTGGACAATAGGCTATATGATGAGCAGATTGCTGATATGGTAAATCTAGAAAAACGAGTATTCGACTAACTCATGCACCGATCCAAGTAGCTGATATGAAAAGCAAGTTGCACATAAATGCTTGTTTCGACCAAGGATTACCTTTCCCTTTTTCCCAAAAAAGAAGCAGGTGAAGTGACCTAATGTCAGCAGGCTTCTTCTTTGATAACTTGTATGCCACTGAAATTGGATCAGGTGGAAAGTCAGAAATAATGCCTTAAAATGTGCTATGAAAAACATAAAAGCTGGCAGGTTTAAAAGTACATAAACAAATATGAATGAAAACAAGGCTATTCGAAAGTCCAAACTCCAAGACTAATTTCATCCGCAAGCAAAATCACTACACCAGCAAGAAGCACAATACAAACTTATAATAAATAGGATTGTAAACCTGATATGCCTAATTCAAAATAATAATTAATAGCACATTGGAATGGACAGCTGAGGAACTGAAAAGAAGTGCAGACAGATGCTAGATCATTTAGTCATGCAGTCCTCTTCATGGTATTGTCAAAAGGAAACAAACATCGATCGCAAACTCCAATAACTCCAGAACACATTTCCTCAGAGATCAGGTGGTCACCAATTTGGTGCAGTTCCATTGAAAAATATGGGAAACCAGACATGAGAGGTCAAGAGTGACAGAAATAACATGCTGACAAGAAATAGAAATGGGCAAATAATGAAGAGAAGGAATTCAAAAATAAAGATTGCAAGCATGTGCTCATAAAATTATGACGGCAACACTACTATTTCTGAAAATATCAAAGTGCTAGGCATGGATAAAAGTAAGCTCATCATTTAGTCATGCAATCCTCTTCATGATATTGTCAAAAGGAAACAAATATCCATCAAAAACTCCAAGAACTCCAGAGCACTTTTCCTCAGAGATTAATACCAAGATTACGAGGAATTGGATTCAGAATTAATCCCAAGAATAAGCAACTGTCATTTCTCATGTTTTTGATCAAAAGTGGAAACAATATTGGTCTGCCTTGCTGATAGTAATAGTGTATTTTATTGCATGTCTCACAGTTTCTGCTTGGCTTCCTTATACCATTGTATTGAGAGAAAAATATAAACTCAAGCAAATCTTTCAAAAAAATATGCATTATTTTTATGTTCATGTCCTTGCTTCATTTCTCACTAATAGCCATTTACATATATAATTATAATCATCTTCCTTTTCTCAAACTGTCTTGTTTTGAGGCATTTTTCCCCATCCTTTACAGCACTAAATCATGCAAACCATCTGCATAGATGATTGTATTCTTATATATACTCATATGTCTGTATGTAAAAGGGAATAGAACAAAATTTATTGAGTAATGTAACACCAGCTAACATTTGTGGTTGCTTCATCTTTCATTTTTTCTTAGATGCTGTAGGAAGCAGCTTACTGTAGCCAAGGATGCTAGACGGGTGGACATAGTCTGCTACAGGGTCTCTCTAAGCCATGAACTTCTTAATGGAACAGTGAAATTCCTGAATGTGCATGAGATTGTGGATTCGGCAGTGAAAAAAATGGAGGCAGAGATTGGAGCTTTAGATCATCATCATCATCATCAGAGCCTTGTCCCAATTAATTGGGGTCGGCTACATGAATCCTGTTCCGCCAAAGATTTCTATCAAGTGTAATATTCATATTTAAACTCAAGGAACTAATGTCCTTCCTAATAACATCGCACCATCTCATTTTAGGTCTTCCTCGAGCTCTTTTACTAGCATCCACTAAGATTTGGTCACATCTTTTAACCGGCGCTGAGTTAGGGCGACGAAACACATGTCCAAACCACCTGAGTCTATTTTCTCTCATTTTGCTATCAATTGGAGCTATCCCTAAGTCCTTACGGATGCGCTCATTCCTAATCTTATCTTTCTTAGTTTTGCCATACATCCATCTCAACATCCTCATCTCTGCTACACACATTTTGTGGGTGTGTTCCTTTCGTACTGCCCAACACTCGGTACCATATAACAAAGCAGGTCTCACAGCCGTTCTATAAAACCTCCCTTTGAATTTCACAGGCATACGACGATCACAAAGGACACCTGATGCACTTCTCCATCTTAACCAACCTGCCTTAATCCTATGCGTAACGTCATCATAAATCTCTCCATTTTCTTGTATGATAGATCCTAAATATCGAAAGCTACTACTCTTCGGAATGTTATGTCCATCAATTAGAACCATGTCTTCCTGAACCACTCTCCCATTACTAAAATTACAGTACATAAACTCTGACTTACTCCTACTAATTTTAAAACCTTTAGACTCCAAGGCAAGTCTCCAACGCTCTAACTTAGCATTTAGAGCATCAATACTCTCATCAATTAAAACAATATCGTCCGCAAATAGCATACACCAAGGGATATCCTCGTGCAATTGTTTAGTTACTTCATCCATAACTAAGGCAAAGAGATACGGACTTAGTGCAGAACCTTGATGCAAACCTATAGAAACGGGAAATTCACTAGTCTCCTCAGCAATAGTTCAAACACTAGTAATAGCACCGTCGTACATATCTTTAATCAAATCAACATATCCTTAAGAGATTCCTTTCTTTCTTAATGTCCACCAAATCAATTCTCTTGGTACTCGATCGTACGCCTTCTCTAAATCAAGAAAAACTATATACAAATCTTTTCTCATCTCTCTATACTTCTCTATTAGCTGCCGTAGTAAGAAAATAGCTTCTGTAGTAGATCTATTTGGCATAAAACTAAACTGATTTTCCGATACAGTAGTCATACATCGGAGGCGTTTTTCAATTACTCTTTCCCAAAGTTTCATAGTATGACTCATAAGCTTAATTCCACGATAATTATTACAACTTTGAATATCTCCTTTGTTTTTATAGAAAGGAACTACAACACTTTTTCTCCAAACTTCTGGCATTCTCCGTTCCTTTAAAATTTTATTAAAAAATTTAGTTAGCCACTGAATACCAATATCTCCTAGGTCTTTCCATACTTCAATAGATAAGCCATCTAATCCTAAGGCCTTGCCCACTTTCATTTTCCTTAAAGCATCCTCCACTTCTGACATCTTAATACGCCTGAAATATTGATATTTATCAAATATTGTGAACTCTTGAGTACCTTCTAGAGATAAATCCTTGACGGAATCTCCATTAAGTAACTTCTGAAAATAGTTATGCCACCTCCCTTTAATCTCAAGATCCTTAGTTAAAACCCTTTGATCTTCACCTTTAATGCACCGAACATGATCTAAATCTCTAATTTTCCTTTAGACCCAAACACGTCCTTGTTTGGATGGTTTATGCATAAAGATGGCACGTGGAATCAACAGACTGTCCTCAGTAGCTGAAGTTCAAAAACTCTCAGCTGCTGCTATCTCACTGGTACGTTCAATGCTTTCAACCGAACCTCATTTGCCCCTTCCTCCCAAGAACCCGAGTAAGCTTCTCTTTAGACCCAAACACGTCCTTGTTTGGATCTGGATACACAGAGTCCAGTTTCTATCTCTGATATATTTAAATAAAAGTGGCTTGCAGAATCTCCCATCCCCTCTACGATTATCATTTTTGAGGATGTGCCCTCCACACATCTTACTGTGGTTGTGGCTTCAGAAGAGACACCTTGTTAACTGGCATGGTGAGTTACTCTTTGTGGCATCAGAGAGCAGACATGGAAGATTATTCCGCAGAACCAACCTGCAAACTGATTACACAAGAAAGAAAAGTTATGCTTTCTGACCTCATGCCAGCAACCGAGTACATGTTCAAGGTTGTTGCATTCAGCCACTTGGGTGAGTTGGGGAAGTGGAAGTTGGAGTGACCAACAGCATTCGGAAGGATGTCACAATCAGTGAAATAGAATCTAATCTAAGGACTCTCTAAAACCAAACTTTGAAAGTGCCAAGGCAAACAACAGTGACTTGTCTAATCCCTCTGAGGGCAATGAATCTAACAAGATTGCCACATACGGGGACCTGGACAAGTTTGAAACATGCTCTGGTTGCTGTGAGAAGCTGGAGATCCCTGACTTAGAAAACGATTGCACTCTGAGGATACTTGCATGGGTGTGACACTTGGTAGAACTGAAGCTACTGAGCAAGAAGATTTGTCCAGCCATTCAGTTTCTGAAGCAGAGGAGGAACTCAGTTCCACAATTCAGACTGGCTCCCACAAGGATTCTACAAATTCAACTGATGCCAACCAGCATCAGATGTTCCAAAGTCTGAGAACGAATCCAACGTGCCACTTGGAAATGAGATGCAGGTGATCCCATATGGTCGATCTGAGAATGTCCCACCAGCCACACCCTTCAAGTTAATCTCATTTTCTTCCTAAGAAGCAAATTGTTATGTCGTCTTAGTTTCTTGGTTGCAATCTCCCTTTGTTCTCTCACATTTTCTGCTTGCTCTATTCATTAACATTATCAGAAGCATCTTACCATGTCTTCTTAGTTTATGGGTTGAAAGCCCTCCTGGTCTCTCAGTTCTTGCTTGGCTTCCTTGCACCATTGTATTGAGAGAAAAATATAAACTCAAGCAAATATTTCAAAAAAATATGCATTATTTTTATTTTTATGTTGATGTTCTCGCTTCATTTCTCACTTCTAGGTATTTACATATATAATTGTAATCATCTTCCTTTTCTCAAACTGTCTTGTTTTGAGGCATTTCCCCCCATCTTTTACAGCACTAAATCATGCAAACCATCTGCATAGATGATTGTATTCTTATATATACTCATATGTCTGTATGTAAAAGGGAATAGAACAAAATTTACTGAGTAATGTAACACCAGCTAACATTTGTGGTTGCTTCATCTTTCATTTTTTCTTAGATGCTGGAGGAAGCAGGTTACTGTAGCCAATGATGCTAGACAGGTGGACATACTCTGCCACAGGGTCTCTCTAAGCCATGAACTTCTTAATGGAACAGTGAAATTCCAGAATGTGCATGAGATTGTGGATTCGGCAGTGAAAAAATTGTAGGCAGAGGTTAAAACTTTAGATGGTTTACCCATAAAGATGGCACGTGGAATCATCTGAAGGTTACCAGATGGTTGGTGTGAGAGGGACACATCGAGACCAACGTCAGGGTGAAGTTTCTGACTTGGTTCAGTCTGCCGGCATGACTACAAGAGCATAGGGTTGTAAGTGTGTTTCTTGACACCATGATAGATGATCCTCCCAGTCTGGCAGGGCAGCTTGTTGATACCTTCTCAGAGGTAATATGCAGGAAACCGCCACCACCACTGCCATCTTTTGATGCAAAGTGATACATCATATTCATCCGGTTCAATTGTTGTTTTGTTGTTTGGGTGATTCCACTTTCCAAGAAAACATTATCATTAAAAATATTATGTGCACTTTCTTGCAGATTAAGAGTTTTACTATAAACATTTGCTTAAAAGGGTCTATGTGCAAATACAACTTTATATAAAATTTCTCCTGCCCTAGCTTGAAGGTGCATCTTCTGTCCCTCCACTCTTCATATCTTCCTCCATGCAGCCATCAGCTTCCACCTCACTGCAGCCAGACATGGCCACAGCCAGCAAGTGTCACTGCCAGCATTAATGACAAATCAGCAATAATAGTGACAGAAGCATCAGCCAGTGCAGCATCAGCAGCCAACAACAGTAGATCCATGGAGTGGTGGGACTCCCTCGCTCGATCCACAGTTCCACACAATTGTCTATTATGTGTAAGTACATAATGGTGAAATGTTCATTTGGTTAGGGTCTAACATATATCTATAAGCTCGTAAGGGTGAAGTATTCATTGTGTACTTAACGCACATGTCTATTATCTCAAAAGGCTATATTTTATAGGAACAGCAAATATTTACGTGAACCTCTTGCCTAGATGTGACGCATTAAATTGTAACAAATATCGAATCATGTGGACAATACCTATGCATATCTGTTGGGATAAGACTTATAATTGGTTGGTTCATTGGTTGATAGCAAATACTCACATGAACCTCTTGCCTAGATGTGACTCAGTAAATTGTAACAAATACCGAACCATGTGGACCTATGAATTTATCCTCAACAGGTAATTAGAATAACATAGGCCTAACCCAAAAGTGGGTTAAGTAAAGGGGGAAAAACATGGTGTCTTGCATGGGAAACTTTGGTTGATGGGAAAGGAAGAAAAGTAGGTCACAGATGGACATAATGTTGCGAGAAGAGAGAAACAGGCACCAGCGGTAGACAACTCTGTGGCACAGTGACTGTGGCATTCTGTCATATCTTTTGTGAACAACTAGGGCAGATAGTTTAGTTACACCACCTCTAGGTTCTCCGGCGATGGCCGGTGGAGGGGGAGGCCCAGTGCCTCCCGCCTCCCCACTGGTCCTCCGTTCTTGGCGCCGGCATGTGCCGTTGGTGCCTCTGTCGTAACCTCCGCAGCTCACCCCGCCCTTGGCCATGTCTGCTGCCTTTCTTGTGCTGCATCGACTGGCGTCGGGGTCGGTTCTGGAGGCCCCTCTCGTGCCCTCGGTGGTCTGGCAGCGTCCTCGTATCCCTGTTGCGGCCTCTCCGGCGACCTCCCTGGGGCCATGGAAGGTCCGCTCTAGCCAGCCTCTCGGCACGTATTTTACCATCTCCACACGCCATCTCCTGCGGGCTTTTATTCACCCGTCTCTTCATGGCCCTCCGGCCCAGGTTTCTCCCAGGCGCCCTCTCCGTCCTGCTCTCTTCCCCCCCCCCCCACCCCGCCGCTCTTGGCCACCGTCGCCGGTGGTCCCGTCGTGCTCTCTTCTCTGTTGATGCCAGTGACGGGATTCTTGCCCGTTGGTGCTTGCCCCCTCCCTAGCAGCGCCGCCGTTCCTCCTCCGGCCCACGGTGACCCTGGACGAACAGCCCCTGCCCCTCTCCTGGCTTCTGTGGCCCCCCTCCCTACCACGTTGGCTGGCCCTCCGTTGCCCTCCGCCGGTGCTGCCGGTTATCGCCTTGCTCCCTCCATCCTTGGCGGTTCTCCCGTGGGCGAGCTGCCCGCACCTGTTGCTGCTACTGGCGTTGGCGGTGCCGTCCCTCCCCTTGTGGTGGTCGGTTTCTCCCCCTTTGTTTCGGAGGTTCGTGCAGCCTCCTCGTCTGCGCACCTGCCGTCCGTGCCGCCACCGATGGTTGTCGGTGGCCCTCCGGTCGCCCCCTCCGGCGCTGGAGCCTCCTGCGGCGGTGTTCCCAGCGGACACACGCCCGCGTCTAGGTTTCCTGCTGTCAACGGTCGGGGGGGGGGGGGGGAGGTTTTGTGCCTCCCCCTCCACCTCCTCTTGGTGGCTCCTTTCTGTCGGCGGGGTGGGATGTCCCCGGTCTTCACCCCTCTCGGCTGGTCCCTGTGACGGCATCCCTTGCGTCGATCGAGTGACACGTTTTTGGCCATCTTAGCACGCCATCGATTACGTCTGCGTCTGGGTCTTCTCATGCGCCCCGGACCTCTTTGCCAGGGACTGCGCTCCCTCTGGCAGAACAACGCCCCTCGTCGCTCTTTGCTGCTGCTAGCGGTTTGACCGTCGTTGACCGATGTGGGACAGCCCGAGCTTGCGATACTCTATTTTCAGTTGAGGGCACCCGCGAGTTCTCTTCCACTGCTCCGGATGCTAGCCTCGCCGCTCCGGCAGGCGCCCCTTCAGTGCCCCCACGCGCTGCTTCTCCCCGGGGCTCTGCGGTGGGCTTGGTCTCTGTGCTTGGCCAAGCTGCAGCCGTCGCCTCTCCATCCCGTCCATATTGCCCCCGGCGACGACCTCACAAGTTGGAATCGCCGGATGCGGACCAGACAATCTCATCGCAGTTCGAGCTATAGACGTCATGACTAATTTTGTCTCGGGAACGTTGTTGGGCTCTTTTGGGTCGCCCTCTCGTTTGTGGTTCCTTATTTTGGTCACATGTTTGGCTGCTGATTGTGTTCTTTGGGCTTTGCCGCTGTGTTATTTTGACCCTCTTGTCATCTTTGGCAGAGTGTTCCCCCTCCCCGGACTTTGCTCGTCTCTTGTATCCCCCCATGTTTTGTTCCTGTTCTTTCTATACTTTTTAATGAAAAATCGCCTGTTTAGTGGCTGGGGTGGCACATCATGTCCCTTCCGCAATGAAGAGATGAACGGACTCTCTCGCTACCCACCTTGTAAGTATTACCTTTTAGTTAAAAAAAAACAAATGAGGGCAGATGATGGGATGAGAAAGATGAAAACAGGTGAGGATTCTGAGGAAGAAAGCACAAGGACTAGCTATTCAGGTGTTGCGTCGATGAGGTTTCTGACAAAATTTTATCAAAGAGGCATGCGATGGAAGATGGAGATGACAGGACTAAGAAGGAAAGGGAGGAGGAGATGCTGTGTTCATGCAGGAAAAACCAGAAGAATTTTCTTTCTCAAATATTGTCCAACAGGCTGAAATTGGAAAAGAAAAAAGACACATAAGTCAAGCAACAAATAAATCAAAGATAAATGAAGAACCTGAAATTGTTGTTCAACTAATTATTTTTTATATACGTTCATTTGACTTTTTTGAAAATTTCTAATGAACGTGATCCTTCATATTGCCTGTTCTCCAAAGAGAAGAGTCAACCAAAATATCGCCAAACTCAAAAGTCAATCTTTTCCATGTAAACATCTAACCATGATTTAGCCATCTAATTTTTATCCAAATCTGTTAACTCTTATGTTCTCAAAGTTTTCTTTGAAAGATGTTTTGTTATATTTTTTAAGCATATCTAACGGAAGACTAAACCTTATCCAAACTGGGAAAAATTGAAAATACGAAAGGAACCACCCTATATAAAGGACGGGGTGTGATTGACTGTTATGATAAGAAAAAGGATTTTTATGACTACACCCCTATAGAAGTTTGTATTTGCATATACCCCCTATTTTTATCATAATACCACGTATATTTTTAATCTACCCCGTATTGTTGTTGTTATACCCTCGTCGTAACTATCATTTCTTGAACTCGAAGAATGTGTGAGTTAAGAGGGACAATTATTAACCTGCCCTCAGGTTAGCATCCTCTCTCTCTCTCTCTATCTCTCCATGGTGAGCACCGGTGACAACAGAGGCCGCTGCCATGCCCACCTCCTCCCTGCTCTTCCTCTCTCCTTGAAGACGTGGGGATTGATGGAGAAGGGGGTGTCGGAGTGAGTGGAGGGAGGGGGGTTGGGGGCAGTTTTGAGATTGAGAGAGAGAGAGAGAGAGAGAGATGAATGGGGGGCCGTGACAGAAAAGGTTCCAAGCAGAGGGAGGTCCCGACAAAGGAGTGGGGGTGCTGGCATAAGGGTGTGTGTGTATGTGAGAGAGTGAGTGAGAGAGAGAGAGAGAGAGATGGATTGGAGGGTCTTGACGAAAGGGGGGTGTTGACAGAGGTGTAAGGGGAGGGAAGGGGGTTGGGAGGGGGTTAGAGAGAGAGAGATGGATGGGGGGAATCCCGACGTCGGGGCAAGATATCGATAGAGATAGAGAGAGAGGGAGGTGCTGGCAAAGGTGTAAGGGGGGTTGGTTGGAGATAGAGATAGAAAGAGAGGGAGATGGATGGGGAGAGTCCCGACGGAGGGGGGGGGGCGTTGGTAGAGGTGTGAGGGGAGAGAGTGGGGCTGCCCGCTGTCGCCGCCGGAAAGAAGGGAGTAGAGAGAGAGAGAAGAAAGAGATGAGAGGAGGGGGCCTGCCTGTCGCCCCCCCCCCCTGCTCACTAGAGGAGCTCGCCGCCGACGTGCAAGACTACAGTTAGTCTCTCTCTCATATATATATATATATACAAGGGCATTTTTGGTATTTCATATGTCCAAACGGTTTCCGTGCCATATTCCTCATAATATTTATCTCGCGTTGACGGCTTGGAATCGTAGGGGTATAACGGCAACAATATGGGTTATATTAGAGATATATGTGTGAATATGCAAAACATAGGAGGATTTATGCAAATACGGACTTCATAGGGGTATAGTTGTAAAAATCCCTAAAAAAAAGCCCAAGAAAAAGCTGAGAGGTCGCTAAGTATACATTGCAATTGCTCAGACATTGGAAAATGGTGAAAAACCAGTCATCTAGGAATCTTTTATTATATTGGCATCAACATTAGCCAACTCAGGCTTGACTTGGGTTTTGAAAACCAACTCTGTCAGACCGACTTATGCGAGGTAGATGTGGTTCATTAAAACCTCATTATGTATCTCCCTTATCAAATTGAAATGGGCTAGATTTCAGAATCCAGACTCCCCCCAAAATGAAGTCATAAAAATTTTCAATTTCAACAGAAAACCAAAGAGTGTAGTAAATATGAGATTTCGAGTTTTTTCCTGGTCTATCCATATTCTCATCTGACCTGTGTGATGGGAATCGAGACTTGGAAAATTGAAAAACTGGGTCAACTTGTATTGAACAGCATGTGTCGGCAAAGCATCATTGGAATGTAGGGTTCACTTATTTTACTCTCTGGGTACTTAAGTGTCTTCCCCTACTTCAAATTATCACATCTCCGTTCTTAATATAATTATAGAATATGGAATGCCGACTTCTCTGCATCCTCCGCTGATTGTTGCATTGAGATCAGGATATGTGTACCATCCATTCTGTTGCCTAGTTTCCATGGCAAATTTTATTGTACAAAGCTTCTAGATAGATTCTTTGTCCTCTCATGGGGACCTAAAGACCAAGCTTCTTTGGCCTTTTGTATCAGTCACAAATTTTAATGAATGAACATGAGTCCAGATGATGTTTTATGCCATGCTTCCCCTTGAAACATTCTTGCATCTTTTATGTCCTTATTTAGGTCTTGTAGCTAAGAATTGGCTTTCTCAAAACATTTCCTTTTCTTCCTTTGGAAAATTTGCCAGAAAGATGTCAGATATTTTAATTTCCTTGGTATTATCAGCCATTTTTCCCACGCTGAACATGAACAGCCAAAGAATGTTCCAGGGATATGTTTCAAAAATCATCTGTGATCCAATAAACCAATTATAGGCATCATCTATGAAGGAAATCAAAAACAAGAACTACATGTCAGAGTTTTACATTTTGCGCAATTCATTCAAGTGATTGCAACGTACTTTGGGAATAATCTGTTGCTTCCATACTTCATCCAGGAACTCACGCGTGCCACTGGCTCATAAACAATATGTTATCAGCTACTCTCCAATGCCACTTCCATAGTAAAGCTTGGTTTACAAACATCAAATAAGACAGTGTGATGCCTTTGAAAATCTTCTAGAAATCAGTTTTACTACGTGGGGGTGATGCTTGGGTGGTTCATTGACATCAACTTAGGAGTATCTGTCCAACCTTCGTCCTATGCTGTTGCAGAATTACTGTGACTGCTTGTGTGCCCAGGCTGGTGTTTGACGATATATTCAGAGCCTCTGCTGTGGACAACAAACATTCATCTTTATTACACTTGAAAGTGGCACGTAAGGAACCATTCTTGATGTAGTGAAAGATAGTAAGTGCTCAACATTTGTAGTTAATTGCAGAAAGTGAATCAATGGTAATATGTAAGATGATGACTTCTTGTGGTGTATATTGGAGTGTCATGTCTGCTTTATGGAGATTTAAGTGCCATTGCATCTGTGAAAAGTTTAATCATTGTCAACCACTGCAATCATCATAAATTGATGATCTTCTCAAGAAGGAAGCCTTATAGCTTGTTATGCATTCTTTTTTTACTATTACTGCGTCACATGGTCCCCCTAATTTGTATACATTTATCCTCTTTACGCTCCCCATGTACTATTCGATTGTGAAGGTTGAGACACCTTATGATCCTTGGGTTTCATTCTTATGATAATTCTGATCACTAGATAATGTTATTTTAAAAATTAGATTGTCCATGAGTCAAATGATGATATATGTGCTACGACTTTTGGAGGTTCAGTGTACATATACAATCCGATTACCATACAGTCAGAGATGTAAAGGAACATTTGGAGGTCAATAACAATATATATGGTTCTTTTTTTCTCACCAATCTTGTCACCCATCACAACCTGTCATTTGTTTATTGCTTCGAAATTTATTATGTTGCAGAGCGTGTATATTTTCAAATAATCTTCTTTCTAAATGCTCAAATCTTATGATTTGTTCCACGATTGAATTTATGTTTAGTTACTGCTATGTGCGCCTTGACAACTATGCGTTTACCCAACTTATTGAGATAGATGTTTATTTAGATTTTTCATCTTTTACACCGGTGCCTTAAGGCCGTCCTTGACAATCGGGTGGTCGGCCGATTAACCGACACCGGCTAACCGGTGGGCCCCGCCTCTCCTCGTCTTCCCCCTCACACAAATCTCTTAACTGACCCCGGGTACCGTAATCGACCCTTCGGGGTCGATTACGGCACCCCCTTACGCCTTTATCAAAGACGCCCTAATTGTCTTGAGGTGCCCTGCGTGTTTCATGGTGTGCTAAAATGCCCACAGTTGAGCCGCCTTTATTATACCCTCAGTCATGCTATTATCTTAGGCCATGTTAGATAACGGGTTAAACCCGGATAGGATAAGTTAACCGGGGTCGTGTGGGTTGTTCTTTGTTTGACATTTTTTTTCTTAATCAGAGTCGGATAGTGAGAGTTAAAGTGGATTAACTCGTTCTTAAAAAAAAAGTGAAATGAGTTTACCGTCCCCGAGTCGAACTAAAGTGTTTGGAGATATAAAGCCAAATACAACGTACATCTGTTGTTGATTGGATTGGAGGCGTTCAGGTAATTAATAAAGAGTACATGTTCTCTCGGACTTCTTGGAGTACCTTGGCAAGGACACTGGAGTTCTGAGGACATGACGAGTGAATACGGTCCTTGAAGTTGCGATGCCACAGAAACGCCATTAGAAGCATATATGCTTACGATGTTCCTACATTAGGAGCTTAGTTGCCATTGGAAACTATTTGAAGATCTTGATTGCTTTTAATGTTTCTTTTTTTAGTGATCTACATAGAATAGAATGTTTCGGGAGAGTGCACACTTTTTCAGATAAGGGTTATAATCTCACTCCACCAAAACAACCTAGGTAGAAATTTTATTAAAAAGAAAGAGATAAGACAAATGCATCGGATCATACCTTTGACAATACAAAAGGTATGCAAAAGAAATCAAAGGGCTAAAGTTCAGGAGAAGGATGTCCAATTTTATGCACATGTGAAAGATTAGCAAACTCATGCCAGAAGGAAAGGCAACGAGAGATTCAAGCATAATTAGCTAATATATCAGCAAGATGGTTAGCTTCTCTGTTGATATGTTGGATGATGATATGAAGAGCAACCACCAACTCTTAGATGAGTCTCATAAGAGAAGAAATCTACAGGGACAAACAATGTCTACAAGGGTGGAAGAGACACTCCACTTAAAAGGCATGCATGTGCGTATCTTGACAATATCCCAAACCATCAAGAAGAATCAATAGTCTCAATCTTCAAACTAGAAGTAAGACCATAACAATAGGTTTAGGCAAAAATAAGATCAGCCCTAGAGGCCCTAAGACACCTCTGCCTATAATTCTATGGGCTTGTTTGTTTGAGGATAAATTAAGATAAATCGGTATACCCCCACTGAAAGTTATCATATTCCCTTTGATTGTTCATATAAGATATTTCATGGGATAGGCTCTTATCCTGATTTATCTTGGGTTAACTTATTCTACCAAAAAGATAGAACAAGGAGGGTTAAGCTTTTTCACAATTCTCAAGGATATTCTGAATTATCTTATCTCCCAATCAAAATATTTTGGTGTATTTTATGGAATATCTTATCTGTGGTTTAGCTTATCCACTTAACCTATTCTATAATCAAACATGGCCTTACGTCCGTTTTGACAATAGAATAGGGCAAGACAGGTTAGGATAAGCTTGAGTAAGATGTTCGAGAGTTAAGTCTATTCGAGCCTGATAATTTTATCCTACCCGACTTAGAATAAGAAACCTATGAAATCTTACCTTATTTGATCTCGGATAATTTATTCGGCCATTTTAGTTGAATAAGTTATTTGTCCTTAACTCTCATTTACGCTACCTGACCTTGAATAAGTTACCATATCCGTGTGATACAACCAAAGGTGGATAAGCCTAGGTAAGATATCGGAGTCTTATTCCGTTATCAAAGTGGCCCTTAAAGACTCTAACAAGGTTGAGTTTGAAATTAGGAGCCTCAAGTTTCATCCACTTAATAATGGAAAGAATCTTTTATTTGGGGTATGGGACAAATCCTCCATTGATCAAGGATGCTAATCTGTTGGAGCAAGGGGAGGAAAGAGAATGAAATGTGAAGTTGTCATAAAATCATTCAAGTAATAGCTCCTAGTGACATCCTCCTCCCGTCAAATAAACATCCTGACGGTCGTATCTTCCATAAAAAGCACATGAATATAATTGTGGAGATAAAATGAGCAGTAGAAAATGTTCACCTGAAGTTTATGAAAATTACTTAATGTTGTTGGCTTAGCATCTGAGGGCTTAGTTGACATTCGTGCTGCACGTAGCCAGGAGACTATGAGGTCCAAGACGTAGCACGTAAAAGAAAATTCTGACTGCAAAGGTTGGTCCTTGCTGGCCACATCCGAACAAATGTATTGATCATCTCTTTTATTGCGCAGCGTCGGGACTTGGTATCAACAGCCAAATTACAGGTTGTAACTTAATAGGGTGTTTGGGAACACTTTTAAATAAAAAACTTTTTCTATCTTAAAAATTATGATGTATCAATTTTCTACTTAATTTTTAAAATTAATAAAAAGAGTCATTCAATGTTTGGTAAAAATGTGATAATTTAAAAAAAAAAGAAGGCTGGGCAGGGAGACCGTCAGCTTGGGGTGAGTGGAAGAAGTAAATGAGAGTTGGCCACCGCCCCCCTCCCCCTCCATATGCGGCCATGTGCCCGATCTCTCCCCGCGGCCATCTCCGTCCGCCACCCCTCCAGCTATGGCCGGTGCCAGCAGCCGGGAGGCCGAGGCCGCAGTCGCCAGCGCCGCCGCGGGGCCGACCGTCTTCCGCGGGATGGAGTACTCCGCCGTCCGAACCACCGTCGTGCTCGCTGGAGCCGGTCGGGGAGGGGAGGGGGATCCGCCGGAGCCGGAGGGGGGAGGGGCTGCGCGGGGGGGGGGGGGGGGGGGGGGGGCGCCGGAGCCGGAGGGGAGAGGGGGAGGGGGTGCGCGAGGGGGGGATCTGCCGGAGGGAGGGAGGGATCCGTCGGGGGGGGGGGGGGGCGCTGCCGGAGCCGGAGAGGGGGATCCGCCGGGGAGGGGGGGAACGGTCGGGGGAGGGAGGGATCCGTCGGGGAGGGGGGGCTGCGCGCGGGGGGGGGGGGGGTGCCGGAGCCGGAGGGGGGGAACGGTCGGGGGAGGGGGGATCCGCCGGGGAGGGGGGAACGGTCGGGAGAGGGGGACGAGCCACAGGGAGGGGACGCACGGGGGGAGAACGAGAGACTGCAGTTTTAAAAAAAAATTGGTCAGGAGCTATTTTTTTTTTGAGAAAGATTTACATAGGAGTAGATTATCTCCCTAAAATTTAGGAGAGTCATACCAAACACCCTATAAGTGAGTTCTCTCTTTATTTTTTAAATTTAAGAGAGAAAGAGGTAAAAAAAATGCAACCAAACACCCCATAAGATTCTGTAGTATAAGTTGGCGTTTTCGTCACTATTGGGAAAACCTCACGGGATATATACAACAAATATATATAACCAAACGAGTTCAGAGTGGGAGGACGTACCTCGCAGCGGAAACGAGACGTACACACGTAACAATGGAAGCGGAAACAGAAACACGTGTGTACCTGCTGTATCCGGGTACAAGATATGCTACCAGAGTCGACCCCTACCCGTAAATCATCGCGGAGTCACAAAGCCGGCTACTAGAGTCGACTCCAAGGGTCCACACTCCAAATCCAGGGACTATGGTGATGGTTCCCCCAGAGATGCAGACCGTACTCGTCACAGGACTAACCCGCGACTAATATCGTGCGGTCGGCACACCGACGCACTACCATCGTCGCTATTCCATCTAACATATAGATGAGAAGACGAGGAGAGAGAAGGGACAGAGAGAATCGAGATACGGGGCTGCTATAGTCATCATGGGCGCTATCGTCTCGAATTCTCTCTCTATACAACATGCACATATCCTCTCTCCTATACACTTATCCGTCATCTCACAAACATATATTGGCCTACGGAGACGAATTCCAACCATGGTACAACTCCCGAGGTCCTCGTACTCAACGGATCAAATCGGACAGAGTGACGTCGTCCACCGACCCGTCATCTCTCGTGCCACGCACACATAGTGTCACCTCTCTCTCTCTCTTTTATCTCTTTCCTCTATTATCTCTCTTATATTTTTCCTTTTTCTTCACTGCTTTCCTCAACCCCCTTGGGGGGTATATATAGAGGGGAAGTGAGGGAGAGAGGAGGAGATGAGATCGTGGGAGAGAGAGGCATCAACAGGAGGAAGATAAGGCGGAAGAGGATGCGGATAAGGAGGAAGAGGAGGCGCACGCGTGGGAGGGCGCGGTGGCGCCCTGCGAACGTGCCACGCAGGCACGTGCACGCGCTCGCGGCGGGCGCACGCGGGCGGGCGCACGCGTGGGAGGGCGCGGTGGCGCCCTGCGAACGTGTCACGCAGGCGCGTGCGCGCGCTCGCGGCGGGCGGACGCGGGCGGGCGCACGCGGGCGGGCGTGTCCCGGGAGCGTTGCGCGGGCGCGTCCCGCTGCCAACGCGGCGAGCCCCGCTGGCGGGGCGCTCGCCACCGTGGTGGCGGGCCCGGCGGCCCAATGGGCATTGGCCCATCAACATCTCCCACTTTCCCATTAGGGCCTGTCGTGCATATCCTTCATCTCACAATATACAATTTTTAATCGGTCTGCAGTTCTCGGTCATACAGAAAATGGAGCGTGTGACCTCCGCGAGATTTATCCAAACAACTTGGGAGCATTCCGTTAAGCCATCACCTAACTAGCGGAGTACTCATAACATCTCGGTATGTATCTCAGATATTTAATATTCACCTGATTTGACACTCTAGATCTCTCAAAAACAGGTAGTGTCAAACCCCCAAATGCTAAGTGCCCATGACTTTATCATCACACAGATAATAAAGTCTCATCGGATATGAGCTACTAAGCATGGTGAGATATAAAATGTCTTCCCTATGCTGCTAATGTCAATCCAATTCATCTTGACCGCTTTCCTAGACATGTCCCGCTGGACGGTATCAATCGTCGCCCAAAGTAACATGCTAAAGTAGCGACAACAATCATCTTTTTCATGACACAGCGCTGCAGGTCACTGGGGATACATAAGGAATCACACTAATGTGATTCATGAGCTCACACAATGATGAAGAGGGATCCATTCATCATTCTCATATGTGGTCATATTACACATGCGGTATGATACGCATGCTGCGGTGTTCTTCCATTTTCATGGGCGTGTCATTAGTATGATTAATTAAACACCGCACAGATATGTGGACACCAAAAATTGCATACATAGATATCCTGCTCGGCCCAACATCAACAACGGCACCGAGTGAAGAAACCCCGGAGAGACTAGTCACCTAGACTCCCCAAATATGCACACTGCCGTGAAGCCATCTCCGGAGTCACGACAGTGAAGAGAAATCAACCACCAAGAGCCCCACAATCCATAGGCCTCGAAGAAAATCAAACGGCCCACAACTCGTGCTCACAACGGGCTCAAAACTGCCCATTTAGCTATTCAACGGCACGCCCAAGGCCCTTCAGCGGCACGCCACTGGCCCCTCTCAGCGGCACGCCCTTTACCTTCAGCGGCACACCCCCTGGGGAGCCCCAGCGGGGGTGTGCCTCCAGCGGCACGCCCCCTGGGGAGCCTCAGCGGCACACCCCCAGGGTGCCTCCAGCGGCACACCCGCAGGGTGCCTCCAGCGGCACGCCCCTGGGGAGCCCCAGCGGCACGCCCCCAGGGTGTCTCCAGCGGCACGCCCCCAGGGAGCCCCAGCGGCACACGCCCTCCTGGCCTTCAGCGGCACGCCCATTTGCCCCTCCAGTGACACAGCCCTTGAGCTCTTCAGCGGCACGCCCTGGCAATCGTTCAACGGCACGTCCTCCTGGCCTTCAGCGGCACGCCCCCTGCAGCCGTTCAGCGGCACGCCCTCCTGGCCGTTCAGCGACACGCCCTTTGGGCTATTCAGCGGCACGCTTGCCATGTCTTCCAGAGACACACCTTTTGGCCCTCTCAGCGGCACGCTTGTTGTGCCTGCCAGCGGCACGCTGTCCAGGCTCTTCAGCGGCACGCTCCAGAAGGACGACGTGATGCCCATGCCCTATAGAGCCTTGGCGCGCAGTGAGCTGTCCGAGGTGTCGATCGGAGGCTGAGCCACGCATGCTACTCCTCTACCACCAAGGAGGGGGAGGTCAAACCCCATTCAATGCCCGTCACCTCCCGCCACCGTCGTTCGAGCCCGAACGCTCCCGCCGCTGGGGTATAAAACGCCCCCCTTCTTCGGCCAAAAAAAGCTAACAGAGGGGAGGGGAGAGGCATACAGACACAGATAGATACACGCAGAAGAGAAGAAGAGAAGAGAAGAAGAGAAGAAGAGAAGAAGGGAAAGAAGAAGAGAAGAAGAAGAGGGAGTCGTCTGCCCTCCGGCCGCTCCACCCACCGCCGCCGTCTGTGCGAAGAAGAGAAGAAGAGGAAAAGAAGAAGAAGAGGAGGGGAAGCTATGACTCCCCCCCCCCCCCGTGCTGCTCCATCCACCATCGTCCGCACGAAGAGAAGAGAAGAAGGAGAAGAGAAGAAGAAGGAGGGAGCTCCGCCGTGAAGCCCCGACGATCACCAAAAGGGAGAGAGCTGAGAAAGAGAGAGAGAGAGAGAGAGAGCATGTACTAGAGGGGAAGGGGAAGAGCAGCGAGCCGTCGCCCCTGCTCGACCCCAGCTCATCCCTTTCCTTTCCCCCCTTTGCTTTTCTTTCCTTCTCCTCCGTTGTGCCTCATGTTCCAGCGTTCTGAGGTGTATGTGGCCGGTTGCGGCCTTTGTCGGCTATGAATAAAATCGCTCTTTTGAGTTCTTTCTTCTTACCGTCTCCGTTGGTTTGAATCTGTACGCGTGTTTGAACGCTTCCCCCCTCCGCCTCCCGATCGTTTGATCCTTGGCGTGGGCTTTCGTCCCCCTCGTCATTGCTCTTTTCTTCTTCTTAGCATACCCGAGCCCAACACCATCCTTGGCCTTCCTCCCTTCTCCAACTCTAGGCCACCTGGCCAACTCTCAGCCTTCATCCCCTTGCTCAGCCACCCACCGGTGCACCCCTACCGCGGTGCAGCCTCCCCAGCTCCCAGCGGTACGCCCTGGCTAAGCCCCTCGCCGGTGCACCCTTCTTTGAACCCTTCGCCGGTACGCCCCTACGGGCCTTCCCCGGTACGCCCCGGCCAAGCCCTTTGCCGGCACACCCCGTGGGTCTTCCCCGGCACACCTCGGCCAGGCCCTTCGCCGGCACGCCATCTCATGCCTCCCTTGCCCGGCACACTTGCCCTTCCTTCTTTCCCGGTGCATCCCCCCCCAGCCAGTCCTAGAGTAGTCTTCCACTCGCCGTTCCCTCCGAGTTTTTCAAGATTTATAAAGGTGTTGCCGCTCACAGGCGCCCACCTCCAGTTGTCGGGTTCCGCCACCCCATGTGGGCGCGTTCCCTGTATCTCCCTTACGCTCGGGTCAAGGGGAGATGCTGCCGAATTTTTTATTAGAAACGATAACATATTAAAAGACAAAAGGGAGCAACAAACAAATGGAACAACCACACCTTAAAAAGGACTAAAAGAAAGCAACAAACAAACGAAAAGAACAACGGTGAAACGCGTTCACCAAGGCAAGGGAACCGTAATCAACATAAAGAGAGCCAAATCGAACGACAACTAAACAACTTGAATATTCGTCCTCATAGGAGAAAGAATGGAAATTGATCAAGAGAAGAAAATGAGAAACCCATGCAAACTTAATAAAAATCAGAAAAGAAGAAAATAAAAGCCTTAAAAGAACTAGAGGGAGAGTGGACCCTCATCGGTATTTTTCAACCTAGCCCTTCAGCGGTATACCCTTTTAGCCCTTCAGCGGCACACTCCTAGCCCTTCAGCGGTACACCCTTTTAGCCCTTCAGCGGCACGCTCCTAGCCCTTCAGCGGTACACCCTATTAGCCCTTCAGCGGCACACTCCCTCAGCCCTTCAGCGGTACACCATTTTGGCCCTTCAGCGGCACACTCCTCAGCCCTTCAGCGGTACACCCTTTTAGCCCTTTAGCGGCACACTCCCTCAGCCCTTCAGCGGTACACCCTTTTAGCCCTTCAGCGGCACGCTCTCCCTGCCTTCACCGGTACACCCCCTTTTGCCCCTAACGGCCCACTTTTCCTTCCAAAATAAATAAAAATAAAATATATAAATATGTCATGATAATGATAATGATAATAATGATAATAAATTAATAAAAATCATGATAAATAAATAAACCTGAATATATATATATATGAGAAATAAACAAAAAAATGTGAAATAATAATAATAATAATAATATGAAGATATAATAGTAATAATAATAAATAAAATAGAGAGATCATCTAGAATAAATACATAAAAGGGAAATAAGCAATAAAATATATATATGCACATAATTTAAAACCCAGATAAAAAAATGGTAAAATCCACGCTGCAGCCCCGTCTCTCTCGTGATCCGGTGCTGAAGGAACAACAATGTCGCCCTTCCAGGTTGGGCCTGAGTCTTGAGAATTATCCCGAAATGGCCATGGCCCGACCTCGCCTTGGGCTGACATTCCGATTAAACCGGACTCATTTCTCAGGCCGAATCCTTTCCGAGCCACTACTAAAATTACCGCACGCTCGGCAGACATTTGAACGGGTTCACCTCGGTTTTCGCCGCATTTCTATTAAGGACATGTGTCTGAACATGAAAAGACCCGTGAGTAACCAATATGGCCGACGGCTCCCTCCCCGACATGGTCGTGAGCCGGCATTGCTCCGGGCCGATAGCCCGTTAAATCGGATTCATTCTAATGGGATTCGTTCCCGTTCTTTCATTGAAACTGCCGTAAACTCGGCATACATTTGTACGGGATCGTTTCCATCCATGTAGTACTTTCAATATGGGCCCTTGCCCGAACATGAAAAGGTCCGTGAGTGACCGACAAAATCGGAATAGAATGAGACGGTCCTCGCCACCCCTGGACCCCTTCTATGGGAATATCAATAAGACCTCCGTGGGCCACGCTTAGACCTCGGGTCCGTCCCAATCGTGGTCGCCGTTCGGCTCATATCCTCGGTCTACAGCCCGCTCCCTTCGAACACGTTTTCGGTTTTGGAGTCTAGTCCTGGGACTCTCCCCCGTTGCCCTCCGGCACCGGAAATATTAATGATGCCCGCGCAAGCCTCGTTCGGACCACGGGAGGCGCCCCCGATATGGTCTTGACTCGATGTCACACCGGGCCAATAGATTTACCGGTTTCCTGCTACATTAACCGAGATTTAACCGAATGTTTTCGGTGTCCCAGAATAATAAACTTGCCATATCCTGGCATACATATGCTCCGATTTTCCCGCGATGATAGCACTTTTCCTGAGCCGGAAATTCGTCCGAATATTAAATGGTCAGCACATGACCGACATGACCGCGGATGGTTTTCTTCTCGCCCTCGCGCGGGGATTTCAATACCTCGTAATAGACCTTCCATGCAATTGATTTCTTGGCCATGAGGCCCTGAATCCCGGCGATTAATCAAGGGTGTTCCCTCGTATGGGGGATGTAAATGACGCCGTGACCTTTATGGTGCGGCGGGTTTTGGTCCCGACACGAACCACACAATCGTCTGACCGAGTCAGATCGAGCGCACCATGGGCTCTTCGGAGTCCGAATAAATTGTCAGTTTGTGACTGGCACGCCCACGCACTTAATAGACGAATCAACCATTCCCGAATAGACGAGCTTAATAAACGAACGAAAAGTGCGTCCACAGGATACCAGTCTAGTTGCGACTTACGCAGCTAACCCGAGTCACGCAAACCAGTCGCTCCCACTCAGCGCCTTCTTGCGACTCACGTATCTGGATTTTCAGGCTCCATGGGATTGCAATCAAATCCTCATGGCCGATCTGTGTTAGATCTCATCTTAGCCTCAGCTAAGGCGGCATATCTATGTTGTTTGGGGGATATTACACTCACACCTAGACCTCCAGGGCGGCGTAATATCAAATGCCTCATCATGCACGGTATCTATAGCGCCAAGGTGAATCGAATCACCCGTGTGAGAGGGTCGATTCTAGCCTGGTGACACTCTGACGATGTGTAAATCAACCATTCAATCCAAGGACACTCCTTTGGAGAATGATCTTAACTATATTAATGATGTCCCATCAGGATTTTTAACTAGAACAAATCTGTCAGATCAACTACTTCGACTCAGTCGAAGCTTTACTAACTCTCATACTAGATGTAATGATATTTTGCTATCTAACGTCCTTAGCGAAGGCCAATGCCCACTGTAACCTATACAGTTGTACACCATTATCTCAAGATGTATTCGTCAAATATTGTAGGACGTTTCACAATCACACTATGTAAGAACATAGCAGAACAAGCCACTTACTGTGCCTTTACTGAGAAGAAAAATAATGCACGACTGACCTCTACCATGAGATAACTCTACCAATCAGCAGGAACACGAATCCCGAGATGGACTTCTGCTTATGTCGATCATAAATCGACGTCGCATTGTTACAACCAATCAGTTATGGCACATCTTTCTCACAAGACATGGTTGAGTGTCCCTCTCAAATCTACAAAAGATGTGTGGGACCTATATTGTCCAGGTGACAACTAGCTAGACTCACAGTGTAACTAATACACTGCGGGCACACAACAGCATGTGTATCTAGCTTCCAAGCGTATAAGGCACCCTTGACACTTCTTCCTTTTCATTATCAATACCAAGCATGATTCAGCAAAGGGAGTATGAATGGGTGAGAAATTGTGCCGATTCAATTACTCTATCATTATAGGTCTCCTGAGACAACAGAGGATCCATTACTAATGATACTACACAATTTTCACTCCAAGCACATAGCTTGTCTCACCCATATAGGGAATCATACTCCAGATGATTATAATTAGCTATTTAGAAATCATTGACTTACAATGATAAATGGAGAAACACTTTCCTCCCACTCATTTGACATGCATACAGTGGCCATTGAAGATCTTCTCGAAACGAAACGAGATAATCACCTTATCCCACTGTCTAGACGATCATTTCAAGCTTTATGCTTGGGGCAACAAGCTTTGCGCCCTTACCATGTTGGCCTCAAAACCATCTGCCTGAGCCATATTAATTTTCTCGTCTAGTTCTCCATAGAAAAATTCAGTCAAAAACTAAAGATAGCTAATTACTGGCGAACGATGAACGGACCAAAATCTTGCCATCGGGGATAGTACCTCATCATAGACTATATCCACTCTTGGATGTAATCTTTCGCCATAAGTCGTGCTTCATATAATCGACCCATCTGCCTTGTGCTTATGTTTGAAAACCCACTAGTTTTCAATCTTTTCGCGCACACGGGTGTAAGGGATCTACAAACTCCCAAAAAAAATGTTGTGTCATGGAATCCAATGATGATGTAAAAAACTCCTGGACAAACCTGGGCTTTTCATCATTCTTTAGGCTCTCAAATGAGCACAAGGTCATCGAGCACAAGGTCATCAAAAATTTTTAAAATTGATGAGGGACATACCCACACTTGCCATTACATTCGAATCTTAATTTGTCTAGTGGTGTCACCAACACACTCCCACTGAGTGTGCACTCCCCACTGAGTGTGCAGTCCTCTGTAGGTGTACTCCCATTAGGCTGATCATTCATACTATTTTCGGCAGATACGTGGTGATCAGGCACGTGGTCGAGTCTTAATTTGTCTAGTGGTGTCACCAACACACTCCCACCGAGTGTGCACTCCCCATTGAGTGTGCAGTCCTCAGTAGGTGTACTCCCACTAGGCTGATCATTCACACTATTTTCGGCAGATACGTGGTGATCAGGCACGTGGTGAGAAACACATTCCCACCCCCTGCTGAAAATGGTAGGATATCAGACTATGGTCCCAACGAATGAGAATTAAGACTCTTAGCATTATTGCTATGGCAAGAAAATTTTCTTCCACAGGAAGACCATGATTTCTTCATCAGAGAAGGAAGAAACTCGACAATAATGATTCCATGACTCCTAGCCTTTTCAAAAGGCTTCCAACATGCTAGATCAGTCAAGCCCAATGCACACATAGGCATTGACCCTAGCACATGTCACATGACAAAATCCAGGTCCTCAATTTTCGACACACAAGTCGAATAAGAAAAGGAAGAAAAAGAAGACGATCCTTGTGAATAACGATCGAATATCGCATAAGCAACCCATGCTTATTTTGTCGGATCTTTACGGTGCCAAATACTGTAACCAATTAAGTTGTCACCCAAAGTGAGATTGACAATCATATTGTCAGTGGTCATCACATTAAATCACTACATTCTATATTGATAGCAGTGGACATCATTGTTACACATCGTCTAAATTTGCTACCAAAAATCCGAACCAATCACATTCAACTTTCTTATGCGGTGACATTGAAAGTAGACGCTAGACAACCTACAATCATCTCCCACACACATAAGATTATTGAATGAAATTAGAATGACTTCGAGCAAATTTTCTATTGAGAGAGAAACATATATTCTCATATAAATAAGCTGTAAATAAATGCGATCACATCGCAATAGCACTCAACCACGTGGCGCTAAATAAGCATGCTCATATATGCATTATTGTAAATATAAATGCAAAACAAATTTGCACATATATGCAAAACAAATTTGCATAATTTAAAAATAATATCATATATGCAAAACAAATTTGCATATGTAATATGTAAAACAAATTTATATTTATAATATGCAAAACGAATTTGCACATAAATAAATATATAAATATGACATATTATCATGAAACATATTCATGACTGAAATCTAAATCCGACTCCATGCTTACAAGAGTGTAAATTCAAACATATTAAAAATACACCTTGAGCATGGTCTAAATTGCACAAATGCAAGAAAAGTCAGAAATAGCAGTAAACCACCAATCTCATTCTCTTGGAGGGTTTCAAAACAAGGTATGGCAGTGATGCATAGTGGAACTACTTATTCCATAAACATCGTATAGCTATACAAAACAGTATACTGGAATTATCGGAACCCATCCGAGATACGATTTACAGGATGTCAGTCGGGTCGTCTCAACAGCTCTATTTGCCGTTGCCGTGGTCACTACCACCGGAAAGGGCAACAAATAGCCACTTTTATGCCAGTGCCTCTTTATCTATCAGTCCGAGGGATAAACGTCGCAATACACACATGCTCGTGTTAGCCCAAGAAAGAGAGGATACCATACCCGCTGATAAATTTATCGTAAATTAAACCGCGACAAAACTCTGAGCTCTGATACCACTGTTGGGAAAACCTCACGGGATATATACAACAAATATATATAACCAAACGAGTTCAGAGTGGGAGGACGTACCTCGCAGCGGAAACGAGACGTACACACGTAACAATGGAAGCGGAAACAGAAACATGTGTGTACCTGCAGTATCCGGGTACAAGATCGGCTACCAGAGTCGACCCCTACCCGTAAATCGTCGCGGAGTCACAGAGCCGGCTACTAGAGTCGACTCCAAGGGTCCACACTCCAAATCTAGGGACTATGGTGATGGTTCCCCCAGAGATGCAGACCGTACTCATCACAGGACTAACCCGCGACTAATATCGCGCGGTCGGCACACCGACGCACTACCCTCGTCGCTATTCCATCTAACATATAGATGAGAAGACGAGGAGAGAGAAGGGACAGAGAGAATCGAGAGACGGGGCTGCTATAGTCATCACGGGCGCTATCGTATCGAATTCTCTCTCTATACAACATGCACATATCCTCTCTCCTATACACTTATCCGTCACCTCACAAACATACCTTGGCCTACGGAGATGAATTCCAACCATGGTACAACTCCCGAGGTCCTCGTACTCAACGGATCAACTCGGACAGAGTGACGTCGTCCACCGACCCGTCATCTCTCGTGCCACGCACACATAGTGCCACCTCTCTCTCTCTCTTTTATCTCTTTCCTCTATTATCTCTCTTATATTTTTCCTTTTTCTTCACTGCTTTCCTCAACCCCCTTGGGGGGTATATATAGAGGGGAAGTGAGGGAGAGAGGAGGAGATGAGATCGTGGGAGAGAGAGGCATCAACAGGAGGAAGATAAGGCGGAGGCGGATAAGGAGGAAGAGGAGGTGCACGCGCGGGAGGGCGCGGTGGCGCCTTGCGAACGTGCCACGCAGGCACGTGCGCGCTTGCGGCGGGCGCACGCGGGCGGGCGTGTCCTGGGCGCGTTGCGCGCGTCCCGCTGCCACCGCGGCGAGCCCCGCTGGCGGGGCGCTCGCCACCGTGGTGGCGGGCCCGACGGCCCAATGGGCATTGGCCCATCAACAGTCACCGACATTAATATGTGTTTTAGAAGGAAGGCATGGACTATCGTATCCCCACGTAAGGAAAGTAGGAGGTGGTCACTAGCTAGAAGAGTAGTAGAAAGGCAGCAGGCTAGTCTAAAGGAGTTCTCGATGCTAAGGTCATGACTTCACACAAACCTATGGTGAGGTGAGGTTTAAGAAAGAAAATTTTACATACGTACTCATGTAAAGTTTGATTTTGTCAAATATATCTCTCATCTGAGTATATTATCATGAATATCCTTAAAATATAGATAATGTCACAAGTATGTCCTCGTCATAATTCTCGTGTTTAACTCGAGTTAAAGGTGAGTTAAAGAGTAAAATATATAATGTATCTTTAGTTAACAAAAAATTAAAATTAAAAAATAACTTTGATTCTCTCTCTCTCTGTGTGTGAGAGAGAGACGAAAGTCAGGGGGCAGTGACGGGCAGTGACATCGGCTACGAGGTGGGGGAAGATGGGGAGAGGGAGCCGGCGTCAGCAGTGAGGGAGAGGGGGAGGGAGAGGGGGAGATGACGGGGAGGGGGAGAGGGGGTTGATATTGGCGATAAGGGGGAGAGGGGGGCCTATTGCGAGGGGGAAAGGGGAGGAGGGTCGGCACCGAATGTGAGGGGGAGAGGGGAAGGGAGAGACGACGGGCAGGGGGACCAGCTGTGAGGGGGAAAGGGGAGGGGGGCCGGAATCAACTGTGAGGGGGAGAGGGGAAGGGGGAGACGACGGGGAGGCGGGCTTCTATAAGGGGAATGGGGAGGGGGGCCGGCAACGGCTGTGAGGGGGAGAGGGGAAGAGGGAGACGACGAGGAGGGGGAGAGGGGGGCCGGCACCGACTGTGAAATGGAGGGGGCCTACTACGAGGGGAAAAGGGGAGGGGGTGGGCACTGGTTGTGAGGGGGAGAGGGGAAGGGGGAGACGACGAAGAGGGGGGCCTGCTATGAGGGGGAAAGGGGAGGGGGTCCAGCACCGGTTGTGAGAGGGGGAGAGGGGAAAGGGGAGACGATAGGAAGGGGGAGGGGGAGATGATGAGAAGGGAGAGGGGATGGGGGCCTGCTATCAGGGGGAGAGGGGGGGCAGCACCGACTGTTAGGGGCAGAGGGGGAGGGGGGGCCGAAGCCGCCAGAGGGAGAGTTGACGGTAAGGTGGGAGATAGGGGGAGGGGGTGCAGGCGGTGAAGGGGGAGGGGGCTCTGCTGCGAGATCAGGGAGAGGGGGGAGGGGGTGCCGACAGTGACGGGGAGAGGGGGAGGGCTCTCTCTCTCTCTGTGTGTAATGGTGTTTTAGTCATTTCATTACACTTAACGACGATAGATGACATATTTTTATGCGGAATATTCACCTCTCGTCGACGGTAGTCAACTATAGGGGTATAAATGTAGCATTTCTCTCTATATCAAAGATATTTATGATAATATGCTCAGATGAGGGGTATATTTGAAAAAACTAAAGTTTATAGGGGTATATATGCAAAAATCCCTTTAAAAAATAGATACAGAGTGAGTATAAGGACTAGAACTTCGCTCTGAATGCCATTTTAGTACTTTTGTGGATGTGTAACTTTTTTTATTCTTATTTTATTAGTTTAGTTTGATTTGTCCTTTGTTGTTTTGCTTGTTACTATTATCATCACTATTGCAACAAGAGAAATGCTAGCCATCCTCTTAGACGGGCAGAAAAGTTACCCGTCCAATGTGTTATTAGTCCATGTCATTGGCACGTGAGTCCCACCCCTTAAATTTCTTAAATGCTTCTTAAATATTTATGTACACTTCTATCTATTTGTGACCCTTATTCATGTATTTTTCACCTTTAGATAGCTATTTTTCACCCTTAGATAGTTATTTGTCACCCTTAAATAGCATTGGAAGTCTCATTCGTCAACTTGGGATTGCGTAAAAATTGACATGAGTTGACTATTTGTCACTCTTGCATAACTATTTGTCACCCTTAGATATCTATTTTTCACTCTTAAATAGCTATTTGTCACCCCTAAATAGCATCGGAAGTCTCATTCGTCGTCTCGAGAATACGCGAAAATTGACAGGAGTTAGTTATTTGTCACCCTTATTCATGTATTTGTCACCCTTAGATAGTTATTTTGCACCCTTAGATAGTTATTTGTTATCCTTAAATAGTATTGGAAGTCTCATTCGTTACCTTGGGACTGCGCGAAAACTGGCAAGAGTTGACTATTTGTCACCCTTGCATAACTATTTGTCACCCTTAGATATCTATTTTTCACTCTGTTTTTTAAACAATACCTAGGCAGATCTGAACAGTTCTGCTAGGTAATTTATTGATATAATAAAAGGAAAAAGGTACAATCAGCTCGAGCCTACATAACAATACCCTTCGAAGAGGGAATAAGGAACTAAAGGAAAAGGCTCAACAGAAACAAAAGGTTATAGCCACCAGGAAGAAGAGATTGGAGCCCAACAAAAGCTATGAACGATAACGAGGATTGGGCTTGCGGCGCCTACGATTAGGGATCTCCCAACCAAGATCTTCATCTGCATCTGCAGGAATATGTTAAGCAATGTCAACGGTAGACGGGGGAACAACGTTGGGCTTCAAGGATGGTTGGGATGACACCACCAAAGAGGCCGAATGAACCGGTACGTGAGGAGCAGCAGCCTTAGCCAACACAACACCTTGAGCCTTAAGAGATTTTGCAGCATTGTCAAGCCGATGAGTCACTAGAGAGGACGAGGCAACTCCAATGGCTCCAAGAGGCTTCACAGGAGCAACAGGAAGAGGCGAGGGGGCAGCCATGGAACTACCAGTAGCAGAAGGTGCAGCCAGATCCAAGACGATGGCAGAATGCTTCAACGGTAAAGCAACATTGGCAGACTTACGATCGACCATAGGAGGTGGAGCCTTTGAAGTAGGGGCTTGCTGGAGAGGACCCGCAGCTACAGCCAAAGGGACACCAGTGGCAGCACCAGGAGCAGGCATTGAGGTAATAGAAGGGCCGCCACAGATAGGCAGGGCATCAACCTCAGCCTTGAGTGCTCGCAAAGCAGCTAAGCGAGCCAAACGTGCGGTGTCTTGATGAACGACATTTGCAGGAGAACCATCACCAGCCGTAGGAAGGGGCAATACGCCAGGCATGGACGGCGGGTCTGGAGGAACTACAGGTACATGCGCCACAGCTGGGAGCACAACAGCCATAGCAGAAGACCCGAGTTTATCTGTAAGGGACAGGGGGGCGTCTGAAGCCACATTTGGAGAGCGAGGATCAATAGAAGAAGGGCCCTCCAAAGGAGTGAGCCTGCTGGCGAGAGAAGCAGCAACCACTGGCGGGGGATCAACGGGCGAGACGGGGAGATCGCCTGAGGCCGAAGAAGATAAGGCCACAACAGGTGGCACAGGAGAAGAAACGACAGGAGGAATCGGGGCACCGGAAGAACCCAGCGCAACGGCTACCTATTTTTCACTCTCAAATAACTACTTGTCACCCTTAAATAGCATCGGAAGTCTCATTCATTGTTTCGAGAATGTGCAAAAATTGACAGGAGTTGACGATTTGTCACCCTTACATAATTATTTGTCATCTTTAGATAGTTATTTATCACCCTTAAATAACTATTTATTATCCTAATAATATTAAAATTTTTATTAAAAATATGTGTAAAACTAACAGAAAGTGGGGACTTACACACTGTATATGTGATCTAATGAAATATAGGACGGATAATAAATTTATCCATCCGCAAGGATAATGATCATTCCTCTATAACAAGATGCTTTTGGGCTAATTCGTGGTAGGGAATGTTCTCGCTCAACTAGCGCACCTAGGAACTTTGCACCTTCTGTATGGCAATCCTCTCACGGCTACCAATTGTTCTTGTCAGACTCAAAAGCATGAGAGGTCGACATCAAGTTAGCAGCCAGGAAAATGTGTATTTCTTTGGGACTCCCATGGTTTAAAGGCATACCCCCACATTGATGGGGATAAAATTATACGATTATGGTTATTGGGCATCTTGTGAAGTGCATGAAGTTAAGATCAAGGTTGGATATATCGGCACGCATCGTGTCGGTGATTCGACAAGACGATACAACATAGTATCATATATAACATGCACCACACACGTTCCCCGTTATCCTCTCTGTATGTACGTCGCTATGACAACAACATGGGCCAAATATAGTTTATCTGTACGGTTTAGACTTTCTACTTCCTCATGTAATCTGTTAGGTTTTAATATGAAATGATATGATCTATCCTACTTCCAACAAAAAAATAACATGCACCACACACGTTTTCCCCCCCCTCTCTCACGGAGCATCATCTCCTCCTCTATTGATTCTAGGAGGAATAATTAAAGTGAGAAATGAACCGTGCTTGTCACTGTTCATTCTTAATCTTTCCAGAATCCCCTCTCCCCCAACTCTCTTCTCCAGTCTCCTCCTTAGGTCATGCTGCGACCGACTTCACCCCGTCGCCATCTATGTCCCCGTGTGGTTGGAACCCGTCACAAGTCGTGTCTCCCTCTATCGTCGTTGTTACGTCGCTAAAGATTCAATATCTCTATTATCTCTATTGTGTCATTAGAACATTTCACCTCGCTATTCTCTCTCTCTGGTTGACCTCCTCCTTAGATGCCCGTCATCTCGGTCGAACCGCCGTCGACCTGGCACCGGATCGAACACGTAGTGCAGTAATAATTTTTGACTGACACGATCTGATTCTATGATATGCACCGATCCAATGTAGCACGGCAAACCTTGGTCAAGATTATATATGACTATCAGTGAGAAGTACACGAGCATTTATCTTGAACTATTGTGGGGAGGAGGGGGGCTGAGGAACGTATCCAAAAATTGGGCCACTAATAAATGTTTTGCTCGTTACCATGCGTACATTCAGAAGGATAGATTTTTGCGTGCGGAGTGCCCTAGTCTGTGGGCGATAGAATGTGTGTGTTATTGAAAGGCTGGAGGACATTTCACTGTTGCCGTACTGGGTTATTCGCTCGATCCTCTTAATTAGTCTACGCGAAGTTACACACCAATTTGATGAATTAATGCAGAAGACACATTTTATATATCCGAGAAACTCAATGGAATCATTAATGATTGTTAGTTGATGTAACTATTTACAAGTATAGATCTATTTATTTTGATATGTTTCAAAATGTGCGCACAAAATCGAGTTTTGATATCCGATAAGATTGAGTAAAACTGAACACATTTTCCCTGAACAAATAGAGTAATACTTGTTATAATTCATATTCGCAAAGGGATGTACACTGCGCCCTGATTGCTCTACAAGGTCGGGACCGTGTGATGCAGTTGAAACCGTGTGAACCAATAGACGGTGCACTTATGATGTGCAGCAGGTATCTCTCTCAATATCATGTCTAACCCACATAGATCATTAAGCCCCGCCTGATTTCAGGCGTATCCCGGGCTTATCCCATTTTTAATTCAAACTTAGCTCTTTGTTTTGGCACGGCGAATTTGGCTCGGGTTAAAATCGGATCAGATTAAAGTTAATCCAGATTAACTTATCCCACCTCAAAAGGAGGGATAAGATTAATCCTCCCACTCTTACCCCGTACGGCCCACCTCTCCTCCCGAGGACAAACATCACCCCACTCCCTCTCACCCTCCCTCCCGATCTCCCCCTCCCCATTTGTTGCCGCCTCCTCCCCCTCACCCTCACCTGTCGATCACTCCCCCGCCCTCTCTATCTCCCCCCCTCCCTCTGACTGGTAGACCGCAAAATCTGCCCCTAAATGAGTTGAAAGTGTGATTCTCCGTCGACCCATTTCAGATGGTGTCCTCTAGTGTGCAATTTGAGATAATTCAAGTTTGATTTGCAAAACCCCCAATTTTTCATGGGCTTGCTTGCTTTTGAGAGGAAAATGTTCAATTTTTTCATAATTTGATAAGAGAATCAATAGAGAATTTCTATTCATCTAGTCCGTTTCCCCACGATGTGATCCGATATGTTGGAGGCCTAAAATGGGTGATCTCCCTCTTGGTTGTCGACGATGCCTTCACCTCTCCCCTGTCGACCTTGCTCGCATTGTTGCCTCTCACATCATCGACGCCGACCCGGAGCACATCCGATGCCCTATCCTCTCTCTCTCTCTCTCTCTCTGTCTCTCTCTCTCTCACAGAGATTACAAGGTTATTTTTATAATTTCACATAAAAATCTTTAGAGTTTACTCACTTTTTTTTATCAAAACACATCTCTATCTATCATATTAATCCACCAATTTAACCCCAGTTAACTCACTTGTAAACAAAATAAATTGAGATAAAAGTAGGCTAAGTTAACTTAAATTAATACTAGTTAAGGGCACATTTGAGAATGTATCGAATCTTAGCTTTTGAGTCATAATCTCATACCATCTTTAATTAAAACAAACGTCCAAGGTGTGAGTTTTTGTGCGGACAAGAAAATTTAAGGGGAGAGATTATAAAAACAAAAGTAAGTCCCCTCCAAGAATCCTTATAAGTAGATGTACGCGTGATTTTGAGGATTTTTAATAATTATAAATTTTAGATGAATCAGATATTTGTAAGGTGAGAGAATTTTTGTGAGAACGAAAAAATGAGGTATGTTATCAAACGTGCCCTAAATTTAATCCGCTACCAAAGAGATCATCTCACTGCACAGTAGGAACCCGTTAAACATGTTTGCATCCGGATAAACACATCCCACCCCGCAAGACCAGGTTAAAACGAAGGCAAAGAAGCAAAGGGGACACGACAGTCCACCAAATCCAACTCCGAAGGTGCGAGGTACTCCCCATTTATTAGGCTTCAAGGTCACATCCATTTCTCTGCCAACTGACAACTACTTTGGCTATAGGCGACCGTGCAGACGAGTACGGCTCTTGCGTTTGTTTGTGTTTCTTTCCCCTCCCCAACGCATTTGTAGTAGCAGCAGCAGCACCACCACCAGCAACCCCATGGCCATCCATCCGTCCATCTCTTCCCACCCATGAGCAGTCAGTTCATTGTGGAGTACCAGACCAAGCTTTCTTCCGGCCATTTTTTGAGACGAGACATTAGAGCTGGCCCGGCCAAATCACCCCATTAGGCCTTTGCCCCCGCGGTATCCCCTACTTGAAGCCTTCTTCCTCCCACATATGCATTTCTTTTAATAAGGGATAAAAACAAAGGTGGTGCAAGATGTGAGCAGGAGAAGAGAAGGGGTCGGGAGCAAACGACAAGCTCCTGAGATCTTGTCCCGAACGTAGTACTGTAGTCTGCCTTGAGAATGGACCGAAGCGGGGGAGCTCACTGTGGCCATCCAAAACCGTGTCTCTCTCTGCCTCTGACGACCTCCTTGTTCACTTGGCAGGGTTGCTCGTGATCAAGATGGGCGTCTCCACTTAAAATTTTATGCAAAAGCAAGGCCTACCACACGGGATGCTATGTTAATCCGGTCTCTTTGTTTTGCCAACTGCCGCCGCCCACTCAAAAGAAAGGTGGAGGAAGCAAAGGAAAAGAGAAGGGAAGGCCTTGCAATCTCCATGGGTTGGTTTGGAAAGGTCGAGGGTGTAGAGAGAGAGAGAGAAAAGAGGACCTAAAGGGCCTTGGAAAAGATTGACAGTTGCTTCCTCCAACAACCCAAGCAAGCAAAAAAGAGAAACAGAGAGAGAGCAGAGCAGTTAATATCATGCCATGAAGAAAGAACACCATTTGTAGCTTCTCAGTGTTTTCAAGAAAAAAAAAAGATTGAATTTTTTTTATGGGAACACAAATGAGGAGGGGAAGAGTAAAAAGAACAGGTGGGAAGGAAAACAAAAAAGGGGGGGGGGGGGAGCAAGAACCCAACTTTGCAAGAAACAAGAGGAATTGATTGAGCCTTGTGCGCCAATATCACGACGTTACATTCGTCCTTCCTAACACAATCGCATGGTGAACAACAATAAAAAGAAAGAATGGCAACAAAGAAGCAAAAAGGGTGGGAATCCCTCGGAACCCGGCCGCCTCCCCCGATGCCCATGCAGCGGAGCCGCGCCCTCGGCGCGCTCAGTGGTGCACCCGGCGGCACCGGCAGCGCCGCCCGCGACCCCTGCAGCCATGCCCCTCGAGACAACCCCTCTCCACATGCTTATGGCCCCTCCCCGAGTGGCCTCTCGGCATTAACACCACAAACCCAATGCAGAGCGCGGCAGGAACACAAACAGGGAGTACGGAATAAGCGAGAAGGGAGAAAAAAGAACTCTACTTCTTGGCCGAAGAAGCTGTGGAAGAAGAATCCATCTGCCCCTCGACCCAGCCGTCTCCTCTTCCTCTTCTTCTCTTCTATGTCTTCGTGGGGGGCGCGAAATGCGACTTTAGACTGCGCAGTCCTCGCTACTGCCCCATGATCTCCATCTCTCTCTTCCCCATCTGGAGAACAAAATCAACACACAACACAACACAAAAATAAGGAGCAGGGTTTTAAAACAAATAGGAGAGGGGAAAGGAGAATAAACCAAAGTTTTCCTCAAATTTTAAAACTTTTTTTTTCACGCCTTTCCCTAAATGGCTGTCCACTGTACGGCTTGTGGCCGCAGTAAACGCCAAAATACCTGCCTTCCCCTCTCCCTCCGACCCTCCCCCTTTCTTCCCCCTCACCACCCAACTCTATGTATACAGTCTTCTCCGGCCAGCCCTGACACCCTCCCTCCATTTCCCACCACCCGTATTTGTTTACTATATAGACTACTACTATACTGCACACTCACCCTTTTACCGGGTTAACGCAATGACAGAAGGGTCCTCTTGGTGGGTTGGTGCGTAAGCATGCTCAAGCATGGGTAGGGGGGCGTTTCAGTAACTCCATGGAGGAAGAAGGCTCAGGGTCGTACTGCCCCGGATTTTACGTATCTATAGGCACCACCGCTGTGCTCTCGCAGTCGCAGGAGGACCCTGACCCGGTGGCGAGGAGAACGGGGAGGCGCCCCCCCCCCCCCCCCCCGGGCTTCCCACTCTCCGCCCTCTGCATGCCGTTGCACTCTGTCGTCCTCCGAAAGAACACTTTTTTTTTTTGCCTTCCGTCTTTGTTTATGTTATCTATCTATTTACCCCGTGATCCTGCTAGATTTCCATTTGATTTCAGTTTCCACAGTTTATTTGCGTATTGCATTGTCTATGTATGGGAGAGTAGTAGTAGTAGTAGTAGTCATGTAGAAAAGTGGAGTATAGAACGTGAAAACGACGGGAGCCTTTTGCACGTTAAGCTGGTCTTACCTGCAACCTCCCATGTGCGTGGCCTGCAGACCGAGAAAGACCACTGCAGGAGGCAAAACATATACTACTACCAGTATACAAGTTACCCCATCTCCCGGCCCCTCCCTTCCACCCACCGTGGAGTGGAGGGCCTTGGACGGGGATGGAGAGGAGGACCACTCCTCCCAAACCATGGGACCTCTCAGGCGCACTGGTCTCGACGAGGAAGGGGAAACGTGACAGGGAATGGCACGTTAAGATGGCACGTTACGAAACCCTAGTGAAGAACTACCGGGGTTTCTTTAAAGGACACAACGCCGAGGAAGGGAGCAACGGCAGGGAGGGGGGGACAGACAGAGGTGGGGGTGGTGTTGAGCCGTGTACACGGAGAAAGGTGTGTGGGTGGCTTGTCTGTAACGGTTTGTCCGAAGTCGGGTTTCGAGAAAAAATAACAATGAATTGGGAGGGGGGAGAGCAGAGGGTGCTTGCCAAGGAAGGGGTGCAAGAGTAATGGCAAGGGTGGGAAACATTGACGAAACGGCTGCGCGGAACCAGACGTGGAATGTCTGACGAGAAGTCTCAAAGACTTGAAAACGGAAACAAGAACAGGGAAGGGGAGGAGGGGATGGGAACTGCGTGTCTCTGTATATATATTATGTTACATGGAGAAAGACGGTAATAACTAAGTTGGTTCCTTGTCGCTAACAGATGCGTATGCCAATGTCGGTGTGTGCATATGTGAAAGGGAGAGAGAGAGAACAAAGAGACGTGGTGAAAGAGATATCACGAGAAAGACAGACCTGAAGAAGCACCAACCTTCCCCACCACCACCACCACCACCACCACCACCACCACCACCGCGACGCCAGCTTTTGGAAATTAATATGCACTTGGAATTTACTTGGCCTGTTTACAGGGACTAGCCAGTATAAACAGACACAGCAGGTACGTAAATGATGAGAAAGAAGAGAGCTGAGGTGCTTCAGTGGGTTCAGAATGGCCAGCACTTTGCCCCTCTCCTCGTGGAAGACAAGGTAATAGGACAGATTTATCGACACCCTCATCGGGAGGGAACACAAAAAATAGACAGTTGCCTCCTCAGTCTCTTCTTCCCAGACAGCAGAGGTGGGGGGGGGGGAGGGGGGGAGGGGGGGGAGGAGACACATACACAGGAACGAGCACACACAACGGATGGAAAGACAGAGAGAGAAAGTGAACAGAGTGTGAAAGATATCTAGAGAGAGAGAGAGAGACCCAAGCACAGCGCGCAGAGAGCGAGCTGATAACGGGAAAACGCCGAGGGGGGTCGTTTTCAGTCCGGATCCTGGAGATCTATCTATACAGAGTACTCTCCACCATCTCTTCCCCCTCCCCCCTCACACCTCTCTTTTTGTAACCTTTGTAAGCGAGCGAGAGAGAGAGAGAGAAAGAGAGAAGAGAACAAGCTTAAGCTAGAGAGAGAGAGCTAAGGGAGAACAAGAGAAGTTGACGGGGGGGGGGCGGTGTGACGACGGTGCAGTTTCGTGGAACAAGGGAAAGGGAAGCACCCAGTGTTTGTAGCACGGAACGGAAACGGGCGTGGAGCACTCTACTCACCTGCGCCTTTAAGCGGTGGAAGCGGCAAACCTGGATGACCCCGGCAACAACGGGCATAATTCCCATGGCCCCGGCTCGTGGCCCGTCCGCCACCAACTGTCAATGCTGTCGCCACACTCCGCCACCTTCCAACCGCAAACCACCGCCACCGCCACCGCCACCGCCACCGCCACCCTCACCTCTCCTCTCCCTCCTGCTCAAAGCCCTCTTCTGCGTAGCTGGTGAAGAGGAGAAAGGACGGGAACAGCCACCGGCCTCTCTCTCTCTCTGTCCCTCCCTCCCCACCCCACTGTGAGGACTTTGCAGTTTTGTTACCACCAGGTGCCCAGCTTAATGCCACTGGTGTGTCCCGAAACTGCGATCTTGCCACCCAGGGCTCTCCTCCACCCGCGCGCCCAACAGGGCCTCGAGACCCGGCACCTCGCAGGTGGCGCAGCCTCCGAAGCAGTGACTCCCCAACTGGCGAGAGCTGCCGCCAACGGGTCGCCGGTCACAGCGCCGGCCGCGCCATTCTTTGGTGATGTCTCCACTTCAACTCCCATCGCAACGGATTAAATTAACGGAAAATCGTATTGAGGCGGCTCCGACTATAATCGGCAGTTAACGGGGCCGGTCCCATTGCAGAGGCCTGCGCCGTGGGTTGCCCGTTATGTCCCAATCATTGACCGTCCGATCGTGATCACGACGAGGCTGCGGGGGGAGGGGCCCCAGAGGGGACCGCCGTCTGATTGGGCAAGTGGGCGTACCCCTCCTCCCATGCCCAGATCAACATCTGGACAACTGTTTTTGTCAGGGCCCGTTAGCCTGCCCCAAGGATGGCCCCATTGGGACCCTGCAACCGGTGGACCCATCTCGGGGGGACCATCAAATCGAGAGGTGTCCCAGGCCGTCCGATCCTGATCGGACGTTGGTCGAGGGACTCATTTTTTTTGGTTTTCGGATTAAACAGGCCGCGCCTCGTGGGCCGAGCCGCCGTTTCCGTTGACGGGGGTCCAAGAAGAGACCGGACCCAAGGGGGGGGGGGGGGCGGGGTGGGGGTGGCTGGTTGCTGTCCCTTGCGCTGTCCCGCTGTCTTTATCTTGTGTTTTCTGGCCCACCCACCCCCGACGGCTGATGCTATCGAGATGATTACGCTTTAATGAGTGGGAGATTTCTTGTCTTTACGGGGTGGAATAAAGAGCCCAACATGGAAATCTCGCAGAAACTCCCCCCCACACCATGGAGAAAAGCGATCACATTCCCTCATCTTTGAACTCCCACAAACAAAGTGATCACATTCTCTCATTCTTCATCTCCCTCTCTCTCCCCCTCTCCCTCTCCCTCGAACAAAGTGATCACATCCTCTCTCTACTCTCTCTCTCTCTAATCTAGAAGTGATCGCATCTCGCATTCTTGAGCCCTTCTCTCTCTAGAACAAAGTGATTACATCCTCTCGTTCGTCACCCCCTCTCTCTAGCTATCACTCCCCCCCTCTCTCTCTCTCTCTCTCTCAATAGAAGTGGTAGTGATGGTTGGGGAGCCGAGTCAGTTCCGAGTTGTGAGCACGTGGGCCGTCGCATAAAAATGGAGGGATCTGGAGTGGTAGAGGTCCAGCTTCCGAGTGTTTACTCGAGTGCCACCATCACCCAGGGACCCGGGGGTGCTCAATTGGGCTGCCTCGTCGTGACCAAAGAAAAAGAAAAGCGCTGGTTAGCGGGGGTGCTTTTGCTTTGTTTTATTAGCCACTCGATGTCCTGGTGTGCACACTAATAAATTAATCTGTGGTACCTATGGGATTTGGTTGCGGGGAGGGAGGGAGGGAGGGGGGGGGGGGCGCTCATGGCGCCGAGCCTTGGAACAGGAAATTGTGGATTGAGGTGTGTAAAGAGTGGAAAGATAGCAGTACGGTGAGATTATTTGTACTAGATTAGATCTTCCTACGTGGTTTGGGTTCTTTTCAAAATAGAAGTACGTAGGAGGAGTGGAGGACCCGCTTTTGAGTTGCTTCATCCCTTTAAACATTTTAAACAAGTCGTGGCCCTATAATTCTGGATGAGAAAGGTTTGCTGTATATCTTAATGGCGCGTTTGATACCGCGATGGGGAGAGATTTTCATGATTTGAAATTTCGGACTGAACTCCATCGGCATTTTCCGACGAGGTAATATGACTTAAGTTTTTGTGCGAATTAAGATTTTCGACAAAGGAGAGAGATAGACACGATCGCTCAGTGTAAGTGAAATCCGCATAAACTCTCCCGAGATAACTTCTCAACAGAGGTCGGCGTATTCTCAACACACAAATCCCCATTTTGACCTTGTTCAGGTGATGTCGAGCTTCCCCCGGTCAATGAGTTTGTCACCACGAGAGAGCTCTCGCAGGTGGCCATCATCGTCGCCGTCGTCGTCGACCTCGTCACTCGCCTCCACCGCCGGACGTTGCCGGTCACCGGTCACCGATCACCGGGCGTTTATCGCCATCGCCGATCGGCCATGTTCCCAAAATCCCAGGGCCACCGGCTGCTTTTGCGTTGCGTATTTGCGGAGAAGATGAACAGTAACAAGCATAACTGTTCATCAGACATAAAATCAGGGTAGTTGCTACGATACATACTGTAGCATTCTCAAAATAGTGTTCATTTAAGTAAAGTAGTTAAATGAGATGTAAAAAATAACTAAATGAAGGGTAAAAAGTAATTAAACTTTTCACACCAAAAAAATTCTCATTTCACCTGAAATGGCCTCATCTCACTCAAATGAGATTTTAAAATTTTCAAAAAAATCTATGGCATGTTGTACATTGTACGAAAATATAGATTTTCAAATATTTTGTAGCACCAAACGCGTCCTAAGTGTGTTGCATACTCTAGATGTGCAATATCTTTAAATTTTTTATTTTTTTAAAATTTTTAAATGATCTCTAAGTTATTTTAACTTAAAATATAATCTACGTCGTAATCCGATTATCTAAAAAAAGTATAAATGAAATGGATTAATTTTTAAAAGAATGGACTCAATATTATTTATTCAATCAGATTTTTTTTATTTCTTTATGGATAATACAATAACGATGTAATTTATATTTCAAATTAAAATAGTTAAGAATCACTTTAAATTTTTTTAATATAATTAAAAATATTGCACACCCCGAGTGTGCACCATCTCGGGGTGTGCAACGAGACTTTCTCGTTCCTGATAGCTAGCTTGGATCCCCGATGTCACTTTGGCTAGGGTAGTCCTCCAGTGGATAGGGGTGAGCATTATTCGGGTTCAACCCGAAAATCAAATTGAACCGAACAATTTGGTTCGGTTTGATTTGAGTTGAAATTTAAAAAATTTTAGTTTGGATTCAAACTTAACCGTATTAAAAATTTGGTTTGATTTGGTTTTGAAGTTCAAGAAATCAAACAAAATCAAACCGAATCGAATAACTCGAATTTAAGAATATTTTTATCAAACTAATATAAATATATATGTAATTATAAATCTGAATTTAAAAAGTCCAGTTCCTGCTATTCTAATGGAGTTTCTGACTTTATGAAATATGTTTCAAATCACCTTCTAGTTTACTGTAATTGAAGTTCTTAATTTTTTATGTGAAAATATTATGGAGTTTGTTCTTACAAGTTACAACTTTATATGTTATTTTTTTAATATTTACTTTATTTGGTAGATATTCTTTTATCCTACCTTTCTCTAATGTTATTTGAATCCAATCTAATTTATAAAATGGGAGATGGATATAGTTCAAATCGAACCAAACCGAATTCATTCGATTTGATTTGATTTAGTTTCAAATTAATTTGATTTGATTTGATTTGATTCAGATTAAAATTTTAATTCGATTCAATTTATTTTAAAAAAAATTCTCTTAAAATCAAATCAAACCAAATTATGCTCATCCCTGCCAGTGGGGGGCATGTCAACACAGCCCCATTTGATGTCCGTCCAGTTAAACGAGGCCTCATCGTCGACAGTTGGGTCATCACGATGAGTCATCATGGGGGAAAGTGATACTATGATTGCCAGGGCCATAATTTCTTTCGAGAAGGCAAAGGGAGACAGGGACATGACGTATAGATGTAGTAGAAAGAGGGGTGCCCAACTAGTTTGGATTGAGAAGGCTTACGTAACTCCATCGAAGTAGTATTTCAATCTTGGGCCAAACCGGGATAATTTTTTTTTAAAAAAAATTCAACTCAATTGTCATTGGGTTTGCACATCTTAATCCTCCAATTTTGAAAGTTGATGATCATAATACCAGTAAATTCTGTAGATTTTAAACTTTGAGAGCATTCCGAGTACTAAATGTGCACATGACGAGAAATGGCTTGGTTTTCCGTAGTTTTGGGCTGAAAATTGAAACCACGAAGGAAAATGTCACGAAGTTGATAGAATTCTGAATTTCAATAACGCAAAATATATTTCGAACGTAAGAGAAAATTGTCCTAAATTAGTATTTTCAGACCCCGAACAACAAACATCTGAAAACTTACCCAATCCAAATGTAGTAAATATATATTGAACACACGAGTCAACACAATCAATAACTATCAACCCCAAAATTGACATTTTTTCTCTCTCAAAGAATTTTTTTAGAGAGGGATAAATTAGCGGCCCGAAAGATATGCGGCTTAATGCGGCCCAACTGGACCCGCAAAGCCCAACAAATGACAGCCCCATTATTAGACCCACTCATCAAGAAGTCCAACTCACTCGGGCCGACGTAGCCCACGAAGCTTTCGAGCTTTCTGGCCCAAGAACCCGAGTAACGGTACTTACCTCCTATCACTCGGGGAATGTCAAAGGGTCAACCGGACGTAACTGACCGGGGGGAGTCCGGGGGATTACGAGAAGGGTAAACGTCCCCGAGTGATGGAGAGCTCACGTCCGAGGGATAACGCCCCCTAAACTCTCTCTCTTCCCTTGCCCCGGAAACAGGATTAGTCACTATATAAATCTAAGGAAGCCCTCCGGGAAGGTAAGTCATTCGGAGCACTCTAACCATTTCATTAGTGATGAGTAATCTCATGTCCATCGCCCCCTTTTCCTCCTTCTCACTCCATTAGATCTTATCACTGTTGACTTAAACATCGGAGGATTTTCCTCGGGATCTCCACCCCCAAGCCCCTTGATTGTTTCCTTTCCCTGTTTGCAGAAATCGAACTCGAGATAGTTATCCATCACGATCTTCTTTGATCGGACGGTATACGACTTGACACGAGATCAAGCCTCTTCGAGATCGTACCACCAAGGAGAGATTCCTCTACCTCATGAAATTACAAAGTCCAATTACCAAAGTGCATGCCAAATTATTCATCTTTCATCCGCTGATCATTTCAGCATATGATGCAATGAACTTAAACTTATTGTGTCTCTTCCTTGGTAGTCTATCACCCATTTCTTCAAATCTTCTTGGTTAGCTACACAAGAACAACAACAACTTGCTACGGGAGACACGGTAAGACGACTTGTGCATTTAAAACTTGTGTACACGTCCAAAGCATACACGATCAGGAGAAACCCACCTAGGTGGCTAAAATTCCTGGACGTGGTGCACAGGAGTAAAAGATTATCCTACAGCGGAGTCCCAGACGCAACTACGTTGAGTAGCGTGAATGAGATGGGACTCGTTTCTTTCATCAAAGACGGAATCTAGATCAAAAGATTGATTTGATGGGAAAAAATCCTAATGCTACGTGTACTAATAAATCTAGAACGATCGGATAACGCAACGAAAAATTTAATCAAAATACAATCACATAGAACATCAGATTTACGTGAAAAATTCCTCCAATGTGAAGGGGAAAAATCACGGACAAACCACAGGAGAAAACCTCACTATGAACAATAATGAAAGTACAGATAACTCAAGTCTCTTGCCAAGACTTGAGTTGGAATTACAAGAGAGAACTGTGATTCAATATAACTGAACTCTCCTACTTGATCACAGCAGATTTTACTGCAAACATGATTTTCCCTGTCGTGAGAAACCTGTTTAGTTGATGAAGATCTTCCCTTCTCTTGTTCTTCTTCTTCTGCAACACCTTCTTCCCGGAGCTACAGTAACCCCTCTTTTGCTCTCTTGATGGCTTCCTTGAAAAACACCTTGGATCTAGGTTTTAGACCCCCAATTATTGCAGCCGAAACACAAGTTTTTGGGATTAAGCCAACACTGATTCTGAGGGATATGGGTGGCCAACATTTGTCCCTGACGCAGTGTTTGGAAACGCGTTGCGCCTCTTCGGATTTTTCAAAATCCTTAATAAATATGGCAAACACAGATACGTATGTGCAATCATTTGGATGGATGTGCCTTGGCTTTTTAGGAAGAATTTAAAACCAGGAAGATCGCTTCGTATGCTGGATCTTCTTCTGCCGCGGCGTGGATGCCCCCACGTTTGGTTCTTGTCCCATTTATTAGGAGTCTTGAAGTCCCGAGTTAAGAATGGCGTACATCCATCGAAATCTACAGGTGTTACATGAACTCATCCTCCCTTGAAGTAATCTTCTACTAGTGCTTATTCATGTTTCCTCACGAGATGGGGACAAGAGGTCAGGTGTAGATGCAACCGGTCTGTCAGAGGAGTGACTAGGTAAGAGCAGGAGCACTTCTATTGAAGTTATACGGTGAGTCGGTGACAATCTGTGTGTAAAATAACTACCTGTGACTCTTGAAAAATTTTGAAGTGTTGCACTGTGGTCCCTTTTTTCTATCATATATTCCTACCAATCTGGAGTACGCAGAATCGGTTGAAAATGCAAATGAATTGAGCATGCTAACTTTTATTGAAAAAAATTGGGAAGTGGGGCTCACCTAATTCTAACTTGATGTGTAAATCAATCTTGACATTGGATGGTTCAAAAAAAATTTTAAAAAAAAATAATGAGGGTGTGTGAATTATCATTTTTACTATTCACACGTCACACTATTTTTTTTTTTTGAGTCTTTTAGACCATTGGATAGGGCGGTGCCGTGTATGACAAGTTAGAGAGGGGGTGAGTCTCACCTTTCAACTATTTTTTTTTAAAAAAAAAACTCAAATGCACCACCGTGGGGGTGTAATCAGGGGTGGGGTGTAGCAAGCATTGCTCCCTTGCACTGTTTTAAGGTGCATGGTTGTGATGTATTGCTTAACATCTTTGTTGAACTCCATCTTGCATGGATGTGGAATATGTGACAAGCAATCAAAATTTATGGAGCAGTTTGAGAGAGTATCTTAAGAGAGTAAGGATAAGTGAGAAGGTGGATCTCAACTTGGCCATCTTCTATGCTAAGTAATTATTTGGCTTGCAATTATTATATAGAGAACTGTGTGAGGGACACACTGTCATGGTCTCCAGTAGATCCACCGGCATTGCTTAAATTAATGGCATTTCCACTGCTGGGGATCATGTGGTTGGTAGAGTTAAGGTCATGTGGGAATTGTCAGGAGAAATCTATATATGACTGCTTTAAGGAGAGAAAAAAAACGTTTGCTACTACTTACTCACAATTCTTCATTTTGATGTACTTTTTACAAACAAGTCATGCTCTTTTATTGAAAAAAAAAAAATCAAAGTCTTCAACAATAATATAAAAATCAACATTTACTCGTGTACATTTTTTTTTAAAAAGTCATAATTTGGGAGCATAAGCTATATTTCTGCTATCAAGATTCATGATTGGAATATGGCAAGTCCCACATAAACCTGGCGGTTGCTCCGATGGACATTAAAACTATGTTTACATTAAAATAGGCTTAGGTGATTTGAACACATGCATTAAGTAAAATATGTTTACATTAAAATAGGAAATAATAAAAAAACTCAAGAAAGACCTGAAATAAGATGGTTCGATGTGATAAAAGAGGATGTAACTTTTCCAGATATAAAGTATGAACAGTAGAGTGAATAAAACAGTGGGACAAAACACTGCATGATTGTGGTCAAATAACTGGAGTATGGTTGTGACAGTGATGTTGATGTTGCATTTTTTGTAATATAATTTTATTTTATTGGAAATTAAGTTTTAAACATCAAAAGTGGTCATTTATTTCATGAAAGTCTCACTATTTTTCTGACTCGAAGTTTTTTTTTTTTAAATTTCCTCGGGCAATTTTGTTTTCTTTTGGAATTCTGACTTGGTTACCTCGGTGGAGCTAAGAGGTGGGAAGAGCCCGGAGAGGTGATGGAAATAAAATAGGAAAATTACCAGCTTCTCTCTGTATTTTGAGCACGCCATTTGCTGGGTGTTGGGGAATTCAAATTCACATTGACCGTTTGGACCAACTTTTAACTTGTGCAGGAATCCCAACAAAATTATTCAGCGTTTCCCCGCAAAATCTGATGCCTGAACTTTTCCCGAACAAGGACCCAACTTTATTTTGGACAAGAGAGAAGAAGCAGTTGTTCGAATATCACATGGAAGAATGCTTCCTCACCTTATTTCATCTTATAATTTTAGCTGAGCTGATCAAAAGCAAGGACTTAATTACCTTGAAGCTTTCTTTATCATGCTTGTTATCACACTTAATTAGTTGATTGGATGACTTTAAATGAGTGTGGAAAGTTAGTTTCAAATTGGCCCGTCAGTTTCCAACCGTCCCCGTGCTTCTTCTACTTGTTTTTTTTAACTGGGGTCATCAAATGAGATCTGATAAGTGATGTGTATATAACGGAGAGAGAGAGAGAGAGAGAGAGAGAGAGAGAGAGAGAGAGAGAGAGAGGTTACCAAGTTTGGCGCGTGGAATCCCAATGTTGAGGGCGCTAGTTGATTTATGCAACCAGTAAGGTCTCCCAACTTGACGTGGGGACTAAGCCCCAAAAAATTTTCATGTCCCAATTTTTTTTAGGGTTTTTTGCATATTAGTCCCTACAAATTTGACGAATTATTTTTTAATCTCTAAAATCTTACTATTGTTTAAAAAGCCCTTAAAATCATGTAACTCTGGCAGAAAGGTCCATGTAGTTCGTCGACGTTAAAACAATTAGATATTCGACGGAATATTCCATCCTTCTGTTAAAAAAGTTGAAAAATCATAAACTACCCTTATCATAACCCTCTCCCTGTGAAACCCTTCACCCCACCACCTGCCACCGCACACCCCACCGCCCCCATACGTAGCCGCAGATGCCCCACCGGTCGACACAGACGCCCCACCGCCGACGCCCCACCGGCAACCGCAGAGCCCCGCCGCAGACGCACTGTCCCATGTGTGCTTTTTCGCGTCTATTTCTGATTTTGAAAGTGGAAATATTTTTCCCTTCTCTCACAAATTAGTTTCTGCAAGTTCTTTAATTTGCATTGAAGGCCATGTAACCCTTCCAAATCGGCCCTTGCCATCACGCCCCTTGCATTTCATGGAAGCGTTTACCAACCAAAAAAGGCCATTGGGATGCTCTCTTTTTAATAAGAGGAGAAATCCTGAGAATCTGGTACCTCCATCACGAGATCCATTCTATGACAGCTACAACAATAACCCGCCAGATCTCTTGGTCTCTGCCCCACCACCGCTGGCCACTGCATTTACATATTCGCTGACGAGATGCAGAGAGAGCTAGTGGCGATAACTATAGCAGCAGCACGAAGAAGATCATGCCCACCTCTCACCTGTATGTCTGGGTGGGCCCCCCATCTGTGTTGAGATGTTCTTGTCTCACTTATACCCCCATATGTCACATCGAGTAAGAATGAGTTCTTCCCCAATAAATCAGAATATCTACTTCGTTCAAAAATCTCAAAAAAGTGCTTATGATAACTAGAATAAGATTAACTTTTGGCTATTATTATCTGTTATTTTATCTATTTCCCGAATAAATTGATTCTACTCTTAACAGGAGAAGATTTACTACCAACAAAAGTACTCTCTCTCTCCCCTATGAACTGATGGAAGTGCTTTTGAAAGTTGACGGAGAGGTCGACCCTCCTTGATGGAGAGGTCGACCTTTCATGGCAGTGGGCTGATAAGTTTCATCTATTATCATTTTTCTGAAGTTATCATAGTTGAATATACCAACAATAATCATGCTTTGCTTCTTTGTCACCCAAATGAAATTATATGGATTTTCTCCCCCTCCACAGTCAACTCAGCATGGTTTATCTAGTCTAACTTCTACTTAATTTTAACCGCAAAAGGGATCATCATCTCTTTCTTCTGTCATCTCTAGCCTGTGAACTGTATTAATTCCACAAACTGTTGCACAACCCTCCACTCATCCAGTTGTAATAATGGAGAGCAGACAAGGTTGCCAGACGTGCATGCATGTTTTAAATCGGGTCATCCGCAGCTTGACATCTATATGCATCATTCTCCACAATTTGGTTGGATAAAAAATGGACCAAAATGCAGCGATTATACTGGAAAATGGCACAATGGTTTTGCTTTTGTACTGGTAGTACCAAAGTTTCATCAAAAGGTTACAACATCAATTGGTTCTGGAAGCCCAGAAGTGTCGACACATCTGATGGAAGTGTCGACACTTCTAACATGAAGCCTCGAAGGAATTGGTTCTGGAAGCCTAAAAGTGTCGACACTTCTGATGAAAGTGTCGACCTCTCTCAAAGTTTCTTCTTCAGCACGATGGATCCTTCTGCTTTCATCTCTAATGGGTCTTGGAGGGCCGGGGAGGGGGGAGGGAGGCCGGAGGGGGAGGGGAAGGGAGGTCGCAGGGGGAGGGGGGAGGGCGGCCGGAGGGGGAGGAGGGGGCCGGAGGGCTGGGGAGGAGGGGGCAGGTAGCAGGGGGGAGGGAGGCCGGAGGGGGAGGAGAAGGGAAAAGCTTATGGTGGCCTCGGCGATGACAGCGTGGTGCAGAGCATGGGCGACACTGCTTCCGCGTCCTCCGTAACAGAGATCCCCCTTATGGTGGCCTCGGCGATCTCATGCGGAGGAAAAAGCTTTGGCTCGTTCTCCTCTGTGAGGTCGCGGTGTGCATGTGCTTTGGGTTTTTCACCATGGGACCAACCGCAGATGCTATGTTTCTCTCAGATATGCCGCTCACGGTATGGGCGAAAGCCCATATGATGGCCCTGGCAAGTGGAGGGGGACGAAGATACCGTGGTCCCTTCCATCGCCCCGGGAGGAGGAGCCACCGTTTCTTGGGGAGCTCCCCGTTTGATCCAAGGATGAGGAAGCTTCCCGCTAGCCATGGCCTACCTCTGATCCCTGGACCTCGTCGTTTATTCCGTCGATGGCCAATGATCGACCACGGCATGCACAATATTATTGGCCAAGGGTTGGATGAGCTTTTTACTGAGCTTTTCAGACGCCGGAAGAGAAGGGGGCTTTTGATTTCAGATGTAAACTGAGTTTGGATAGGACCCATCAACTGGGTCGGTGGCAAATGCCGCTAGTTCAGCAAAACTTGATCTGGATTCGGACTCCATTTACCAGTTCCAATAAAAAATTGAATCTTGTTCTACTGGATGCGCGCAAATTTAAGGACTTTTATGTGAAAAAACTTCAAAAACTTAACTATTCTCACCTCCATGCCGGTCTTAAGATTTTAGATTTTTATCCTTGTCGGACGACAAAATCATCGGCATGCATCCGGGCAAATAATAGAAACATGGATATTCTACACGGTTCTACTCTCTCATCTTCCATGATATGCCTTCAGTATGCATGGAGCTGTCTCGAGGGGTTCACTACCCTTGCATCATCACAGGTTACTCCATTAGAATAGAGGGGGAAACTGGGAGAAATCACAGTTAATTCGATGGTATCTAATAGAATGCAGCAGCACATCCGAGCCATAGAATGCCCAATCTACCAATTTTGCTCTTTGATCCGATTGCCCTCCTCCCCTCCCCATCGCTAACTGCCACTCCACCGCGCCCACGGCCTCCCTGTGCCACACCTACAACCGCCCCTCCACCTGCACCCCCCTTTCACTTCCGACCTCCCTCACCGTTGCCCCTCTCCCCACGTCGCCGGCCAACTCCCCACCCTCACCCTCTCTCGTTCTCCCCCTCTCTCACCCCACACCACGTCGTCGATCTCCCGCCTCTCTTCTTCCTGCTACAACCCCGCAGCCTCCCCTCCGGCCTCCACTCCGCCACCGGTCCACTCCGCCACCGGTTGTGGCCACGTAGCCACCAACCCACCCCCGACAGCCTTCTCCTCCTCTAACACCACGTCGCACACGCCACCGCGGCAGCCCCCTGCCACCCTCACCACCTCTACACACCTTCGACCACCTCCACCACGGCGACTGCTTCTGGGCCTCCTCTCCGTATGGCGGCGGTGCTACAACAGGGAGGAGTCTAGGATGGGGGATCAACAACGGCGGAGAGGAGTCCAGGGAGGGGGAAGAGAAGAGGATGACGGGGAGGCGGCCGCGGTTGGAGGGGAGAGAGGCCGAGAGGGGGAGACTGGGAGGAGGAGGCCGGAGGGGGAAAGGGGAGAGGTCGCAGGAGAGGGGGGAGGGAGGCCGGAGGTGGAGAGGGAGGGAGGCCGGAGGGGGAGGGGGGAGGTCACAGGGGAGGGGGAGGGTGGCCGGCGGTGGAGGGGGAGGTCGCAGGGGAGGGGGGGAGGCACCCCTCTCTCTATCTCTCTCTCACACTCTCACACTTAACCCAGGGGTAAGTTAGTATTTTCATTACCTTTAGTACGAGGTAACTATAGTTTAGTTAACTGAATGAATGGTAGGGACTTAAACGTGTAATGACTAAGATTATAGGGACTATTAAAATAATATTCAGAATGGAGGGACTAATAGGCAATTCACTAAGTTTATAGGGACTAATATGCAAAAAACCCTTTTTTTATCTTGTACTCAAAGAAAAATACTTTTGTGAATAAATGGGGGCTTATGCCTCACTCTAAGATAGAAGATCTTAAAGTTCACTCTAATTTTTTTTTAAAAATAAGTATTTGCATGTCGGCGGTGTAGGAAGCGTTACTCAAATAAAAATGAGTGTTTCAACTTCTCCATCCATTTCTACTTCCAAATCAGCAAACATAGAAAGTGGCACCATATGGGCCTACGTCGCATTATAGTGGTGCTCGTTAAGGGCAACCCATGGGGGGTGTGGACCCAAGTCCAACTGGGACTTGGGCAGCCCGTAGCTGACCCAATCCCACTAGACATGCGATTACATGCACTGGGACACCCACCATCGTCTAGCCACTACCCTCTCTTGGTCTCCTAGTCCCACCGGGACTACACGCCTTAGTCACCAAGGCACTCCTCTCCAAGTCCAAGTTGGAGTTTTACCTCCACACTTCGTTAAATAAGAGGGTAGGGAGAGAGAGGTGCCAATGCATTGTTGAAGCTTCATGCGCCCAAGAGAGGAGAGAGCTGCCCCCATGCTAGTTCCCCAAGGAGGAGCATCGCCACACTCCCCATGCTAGTTCCCCAAGGGTAGGGAGAGAGTGGGTCGCTCTTCTCCTTGCTCTGCTATGTGTGTGTGTACGTGTGTTATGAGGAAGGGAAGGGCATGCTACTACCAACCTTGCTTTGTTTGCCATGCTCGAGAGAGAGAGAGCACCATGACCAAGGAGGCAACGGGTGCTCCCCCAGCGTCTCCATTCCTCCCTTCTCTGCCTTCCTCCCTCTACTCAATGCTGCCAAGAGGAACAAGAAGAGAAGGGATATATGCGTCCTTGTCTCGTGGAGGAGCCAATGTGTATCAATCATATGGGTGAGTCGTCATCCTACAGTTATCTCAACTTTGACTTCTAAGAGGACATCACCCTCGTCTTTAGGTTTTGGAGAGTGGATGTAAAGCGTAGACTCAAGTAGCTTACTCCACCTCCACGACACTGCGTAGATCCGTCGATTCCGCTTTGCTAAGGTATGTCTCACACTTGGCCCATGTTAGTCTTGTTATTACTCGATATTTATCAACAAAAGGAAACTAAAGTTTTCACTTCTATCAACTCTACACTGTTAATTAATTCTATATCACCATTATCATCTACTTCCAAGTTTCAATGAATATCTTTTAAGAAATAAAAGTTTAAAATTTACAAGGCAACAAATTCTATAAAATCTCAGGGTCTATTTATCTACAGCAAAGAATCATTAACCTCGAATTTAGTAAATGTTATAGTTTACCTATTTTTATAGCCATTGGATGTGAGAGAGATATCATTCAATGGTCTAAATTTTATCTATTTTTAATAATTTATATTATATATAACTTATACATATGTACACACACACACATATATATGTTTTACTTATTGAAAACAAAAATGAATAATTGAATCCAGAAACAACTACTTCCATTTTTATTCTTATAATTATTGGAGTTCCACCTTTTGTTTCCTATGTACTATCGGATGCACCTTATCGGAGTTCTATATCAATTATCTAATTAGAAAATAAATCAAAAAATTAAAAGTTGGGCGCCTACCCTCATGTAATTCTCTAGTTTTAAAATCTTGGGTTTAAAAATCGATATAATTTTTATTTTAAAAAATAAAAATATTTTGTTGAGGTGATAGTATGATAAAACAAAATATTGTATTTACTGATTGTAATTTCAACTCATCTTTCTGTAATTTTGATTTTCCTATAAACATCTACCTTGACCCAAAAGAAGCAAATCTCAGAAAAGATGGTTACAGTGCAAGAAATACATGTGACTATTCAAGATCGCATACATGTGGTGACATATTGGTGATAATGCAAGAGGACAAATGATTGTGAGAAGTACTTATGTCCATCCACAAGAGGGGCATGTTTGGAGGCTAAAATGATAAGATATTATTTAAAATGGTGATATCTATATGGAAAAATTAATTAACACCTCGTATCATAATGGGGACATATTTCTTGGTCCGGAAATTGTGCAACATGCACCCCTTACTTTGTAGGAGCCTTATTTTCCAGTCCCTATAGTCACATCACCTTCAAACACATTTCAAAAATAGCTAATCTCTCTCTCTCTCTCTTCATTTTATCACTGATTATTCCTCTTGATACCTAATATTTATATGTAGTTAGGCCCACATTACTGCTACTGCATTACCAGTAATGTGTTATTAGTAACGAGGTATTAATAATCCTGTCCCTAATGGGTGGGTGATGGTGCCGGAGGGTGACCCTCTCTCTCTCTCTCTATACACTTTCCCTCTCTATGCCTCTCCATTCTTCCCATCTCTCTCTCTCTACGTTCTCTCTCTAGGTCACTAATGATGCATTATTCATAAGGCATTTCCAATATGACTAGAACCCCTGTCTAATATATGCCCTCACTCTCTGTACATTTTCCCTCTCTTTCTCTGTTCTTCCTCTCTCTTTCTATGTTCTCTCTCTATGTTACTAAGAATGTGTTACAATAATGCATTATCTGTAACACACTACTAATATAAGTGGAAACCCCTAAGGTGCTGTCCCCAAAATAATTACTAATAACGTGTTACCATCATGGCTACCGCATTACTGATGATTTACTAATTGGGGCGGAGGGGGGGTTAACATTCTAGGGAGAGAGAGAATCTCGAAGGTTGGAGAGTCGGCGAGGGCGAGAGAGAGGGGGGGAGATAGATTCCCAAACACAAGCATATATCTGATATGCAAATGAATATTCAGGTACGGCTTAAAATCAACCTTCAAGTCCAAAAGATGGATCGTTGATTCGGTGTCACTCGCACCGACTCGAACATACTATATTGGATTTGAAAGAAATCGGTCTCAAATCTGTTTTGGATTGATCGAGTCGAGGCGAGTCATCACTGTAACAGTCGGTCAATAGCGATCAGGTCGATTTAAAGCGTGTTTGCGCGGTAGAAAGGTGGATCCATCGTCGGAGAAGCTCGAGGAGGTGAATTTGATTGAATTTGAGACGTTTCAAGATTGATTTGACATGGAAGACGGGCACTACCGATCGGGTGAGAGGCTGTCGGCATGGGGGAGATGGCTACTGGGGTTGGGGGGTTAGGGGGGAGGGATCCACAAGTAGGGGGCCACCAGAGTGGGAGAATAAAGGGGCTGTCCAGCTGACATTGGGGGGGGGATGATTGGGTGGACTCGGACCGCATCGGCTCGAGTTAACTCGAACGTACTGTATCAAATCAACGTAATCTCAATCTGATACGAATAACCGAGTCCATGAACTTTGGTCCAAAACACACGTTCTATCGCGTCCATTCCTCCTAGAGTGAAGGACATTTATCAAGCTAATGATTCCACTGTAGACGGCAAAAGAGTGTCGTCCACCCTCGTCAAGAAAAGAAACAATACAATGATGCAGAGTAATGATGAGAAGGTGATTGCCAGAGAGGTGGAGACGGCAAGGGACGTCCACCCTCGTCTGTCCTAAGAGATGGAAATGACGAGGTCAACTCAAGAAGAGAAAGAACATAAAGGAGAGAAAGAAAAGAAGGATGTGAAACGAATTCCGGTGCGTGGCGGAGATAAGGGGTCGGAAGACCCTCTCGCGCAAACTAACCCCTTCCCGGTAAGCGTGACTTACCGTTCCACGAGCAGTTTTCCATATACCAGGAAATCCGAGAATCTAAGTAACAGAAATGGGGAGGCACGAAGACTCAGAAACTGCAGCGGTGTATCGTTCTCCAGAAAATTACAAAGATAATACGAACCAAGACATACCACAACAAGACATTGGTCTTTGTGGGGTTCTAACAGTGATGCAGTAATATCAACACTAATGAATATATATGTACGTATTAGGACCACCGCGAGACATTGGCCTTACGGGGTTTTTATTGCAATATAGATAATAAACATGAGTATATATACATAAGACCACCGCGAGATATTACTCTCCGCGGGATTTTTACTGTAATATATATATAATAAAAGGCTTCGCGAGGAATTACTTCCGTCACGTGCACCTTCGCGAGGAATTACTTCCGTCGCAGGGTTTAGACAGAAATTTAAAGAAATAAAATGACGGAATGAAAAAGGTTTCGCGAGGAATAACTTCCGTCACATACACCTTCGCGAGGAATTACTTCCGTCGCGGGGTTTAGATAAAAATCAAAGGAATAAAATGACAGAATAAAAAGGCTTCGTGAGGAATTACTTCCGTCACGTACACCTTCGCGAGGAATTACTTCCGTCGCAGGGTTTAGACAGAAATTTAAAGAAATAGAATAACAGAATAAAAAAAAAAGGCTTCGCGAGGAATGACTTCCGTCACGTACACCTTCGCGAGGAATTACTTCCGTCGCAGGGTTTAGACAAAAATCAAGGGAATAAAATGACAGAATGAAAAAGGCTTCGCGCGGAATGACTTCCGTCACGTACACCTTCGCGAGGAATGACTTCTGTCGCAGGATTTAAACAAAAGAGAAAATTGACAGGAAAGAAAGTGGGAAGGGGATGTGATCGCCAGGGGCTGAGAGCCCCACAGGGAATGTCTGATCGCGTTTGACCGCTGAAGCGGGAGCAGTGCGGGTCCTCTCTTCCTCTTTAGTCGGCCGGCCGACGAAGAGGGCCTTCTTTGGTTACCCGGATTTTATTATCCCTTTTTTTGTTTTACTTTTTGTTATTATATATTTTTTTGGGGGGTTTTGTGGCTTTTATTGTTTTTATGTTCTTATATCTTTTTTTTAAGAGAAAGGTGAGAGAGCAAAGAGAGAAATCGGGTGATAGATGGTAGAATAAGGTAGTACGATATAGGAAAAGAATGCTAAGAAAATATAGACAGGATGAAAATTTTATTTTAGATAAGACAGAGAAGAACGGAGATGGAGGTTTAACGATATATAATGCTAATAAGGGAGAGGAGATAGACTTATTGTTAAACGAAACGTAAAGGAGGATGAAGATGAAAATTTAACAACAAATGATAATGATGAAGGAAAGAACTAGAATAGACGAGAGAGACAGTGGTCGGGTACCTCAAAAGGAGGGATGACCTCCTACTCTTTTGGTCGACGGAAGAAGCAGGCTCTCCGACTGGTTAACCTTGCACGGAAAACAAATGAAGAGAAACAACAACGAGATAAGGACGACGGTGGTGTAGTGTCAATTCTTTAGAAGCTGATATTGAGAATAACATAAGAGAACACTAACCTAATTGGTAGTATTTGAAACCCCTTTTAGACATGAAAAGGTAGATAGATGATATGATGAATGAACACGAAAAGGGACCTCTTAGGGAGAGGGGTGCAGTGTGAACGACAGATAATGATGCATGCAATGCAATGTAACTAGCGAAACAAAAACGAATAAGACGACGTGGTGAGAAAACTTATTGGGCGGCCGATGACGTGCTCGCGGAAGCTTCTCCGAGGTGAGGATGGCACGAGCGTACGCTGAGATGTAACATGCTCTCGTATATTCCGACGTTCGGGAACTCGACAGGGCCTTCCCGGTATCGGTGCCGCCCTGAAAAGGAGAAAAGGAGGGAGAGAGAGAAAAGAAGAACTCTTTTTTTGAGATTTTTGTGCTTTAGTTTTATTATATAGTATGTATATATGTAGAGGATATATATATATTAACTATATAAGATATATATATATATATATAGTATACTTATGTATATATATGTTATATCTAAGAGAGGAAGAGACGAGGAAAAGAATAGGAGTGAGAGGGAGAGAATATCAGAGAGGGAAAGAGGAGATAAAGATAAAAATAAAAGAAAAGAGATGAGATGAGAGAGTTTGAGATAGAGAGAGGGGGAGGGAAACTGTGAGAGGGGGAGAATGAGAAACAGAGAGAGGGAGAGAGAGAGAGAGACGGTGGGGGAGGAGATTAAAAAAAGAAAAAAAAGAAATAAGAGAGAGGGATCGAGAGAGAGAGAAGAGGTGGTGAGAGGGAGAGAGAGACGGTGGGGGGAGGTTAAAAAAAGGAAAAAAAAAGAGTGAGAGAGAGGGAGATCGAGAGAGAGAGAGGGAGAGAGAGATGAAGACACAGAGAGAAATAGAGAGTGAGAGAGGAATAGAGAGAGGGAGTGAGAGACGGTGGGGAGGGGCTAATAAAAAAGAACAAAAAAAGAAAAGTGAGAGAGAGGGAGAGAAAGAGAGAGAGGGGGTACGAGATAGAGAGAGAGAAAGCGGGAGGGAGAGAGAGTGCGACCGAGAGAGAGGGAGAGAAAGAGAAAGAGAATAGAGAGAGGGGGAAAGAGAGATAACGAGAGGGGGAGAGAGATGGTGAGAGAGAAGAGAACAGAGGGGGGAGAAAGAGAAAAGAGAGAGAGGCCGGCGTGAGAAAGAGAGAGAAGAATACGAGAGAGGGAGAGAGAGAGAAATCCAGAGAGAAAGAGTGAGAGAGAGAATAATAAAAAAAGAAAAAGATGAAAGAGAGATCGAGATGAGAGAGAGAGAGAGGGCGTGAGAAAGAGAGAGGAGGAGAGGGGTGACGTGGGTGCCGCGGCGAGCTCGCCGGCAGGGGGAGCAGACGACGACGACAGTGAGAGGTGCCCGACGGCGACGGTGGTGGATGCTCGGACGGCAGCGGCGGCGTGGGGGTGCCCGGAGGTGTGGAATGGCAGCGGTGGTGAGCGGTGCGTCGGACGGCGGCGGAGAAGGCGGCTGGAGACGGTGACGGAGGCGGAGACGGAGGCGGTGACGGAGGCGGAGGGCGGCGGTGCAGAGGGCCGTTGCGGCCCCGGTCGTTCAAAGGGGGGCACGGGCGACGAGGCCCCCCCTGCGAACGTAAAAAAAACCATTTTTTTTGTTTTTTTTAAACGCTAGAGAGAGAGAGAGAGAGGGAAGAAGAGTGGAGATGGCGGTGGCCGCGGCGGTGCACGGCGAGCGGGGGGCGAGGGGAGCTCCGCGGAGGCGAGCGGCGTCGACGGCGGTGCCGGAGCACGTCTGCAGCGGTCCGGAGGCGGGAGCGGCGGCCGAGGCGGGCCGGAGCGAGACAGGGCGGCCGGACAGGCGGCGGGCGGTGGGAGCAGCGGGAGCGGGGGCGACAGCGGCGGCAGGGGGCGGTGTCGGGCGTGCAGGCGGAGGTCGCGCGGGGCAGAGGGTGACGGAGGCGGAGACGGAAGCGGTGACGGAGGCGGTGGTCGCACGGGGCCCGGACGGCTGGAGCGGGGGCGGTGTTGGGGTCGCGGGCGGCAGGCTTCACGGCGTCACGGTGCAGGCGGTCCCCTGCGGCGTCGAGGGCATGCAGAGTGGGGGGGGTGTCGCAAGGAGATGAGGGGGGTTCACTGGCGGTGAGAAAGGTGAGGGAACGAGGAGGGAGAGGAGTGGTGCGGTTGTGTTAACAGGGTGGCGAGGGGCGGCGGTGCTAGGCTGGGTTGAACGTGGTAGTGAGAAGGGAGAGGGGAGTGGGCACGATGGTGGCTACGTGAGGGGATCGGTGCAATCGGGGAGGGCAGCGGTGGTGAGAATGGAGAGGGAACCGAGGGTGGCCAGGGGTGGAAAAGACAACGTGACGGTGGCTGGGAATGGATAGGAAAAGAAAGTGGAGGGGAGATGATGGTGGCCGACGGGAGTGTCTCCACGATGGTGAGATGGGGGGTGCCGGCTGGAGGAGGGTGGCTGTTGTGGGGAGGAAGAGAAAAGGAACCGGGAGGTGGAGGTGGCAACGTAAGGAAGAGATGGCTGCTGTCCTCCGTTCATGCAAGAGAGGGGGGGTATGTGTGTATTCTCATGGGCTTCCCATGGGGTGGTGTGTTACGGAGAGAGTGAGAAGGAGAGAGAGAGTGTGTGTGTTAAAGAGGGGGGGGGGCAAGATCCGAGAGACCCGGGAGGGGAGTGAGGAAATAAATTATGTAATAAAAGATGGGGCCATGTTCATTAAATTTTATTTATTTTTTTTAGAACAAAAGTGGGCCAAGCCCATTAGCACACATATATATATATATATTTTTATATTTTGAATAGGAATGGGCCAAACCCATTAGCACAAATGTTTTCTTTTGATATATTTTTTTGAATAGGAATGGCCCAAGCCCACACGATGAACCTTCCCCCTTTTTTTTAGGATTAAAAGATGGACCAAGCCCATTAACATTTTTTTATTTTGTGTAGGAATGGTCACAAGCCCATTAACAAGAATTACCATTCAAGAAGCCACAGATTATTAGATTAAATTAGAGATTACTCAATTAACTTAACCGTGCGAGCTGCTTTGGGGCGTCTTAGTGTAATACGGGATCTGCTCAGCATAATGCTAAAAATGTCGTGTCTACAGCTGCCCCGCCTTGGCGTCTGCTTTGCAGGGGAATGACACGGAGTGGAATGAAAATAGAAGTGTAATGAAGTGGAGTAGGGAGTGGACTGAAAAGTGGATGCCAAGGCGTGATGAGACACGTTTTTAACACTACGTGATTGGAATCTTTCCTGAGTTTCAACAAAACAACCTTGAAGAAGGTCCTCCGAAATCAACGACTGTTTGGCTGGACATAACAAAATACTAACAGAAAGAGGGACCAACTTCTCGGTGTGGAAGTACCTGAGTCGTAGACCCGCAGGTTTCACCTTGGGGAGCGGTTACCAGCCAATGTGGAAGTGCTGCGACCAAGGTAGGTCCAATGGAGTAAATAAAAAGGGTAGCTGATAAATCCAAACAAAGGTCTCTTTCAGCCAACCTGCCCAAGATGGTTTCACAGAAACTCAGTATTTGATTCAGAATGGAATATCCCGTATTAGTCAAGAATTTAAGCACAGCGGCCCTCACAATCGAGTTAAATGAGTGATCTTCCACAGTGATATCAAAGTCCTACATGAATGCATGCTGGGTTTAAAAGAAAAATTAAAACAAACTAAAAGTAGAAAATAGCCAAGGATAATATTGTTAAGTTGCTTAGGACGGGTCAGGATACCGATTCGATGAGACGATACTGAGCCGGGGCCTGTCTATCCACGCACCGATTCACCGAATGGAACCATCGTTCCCATGCTATCACAACCTAACGGCCTATCCGTACGTCCTGAACTCCTCTAGAGCTATCACTGTTTTTGTTAGAGGGGAACTCAAACTCCAGATTCATCCAAGACATAAGGTCCTTGACGTGCTCTAATAGCGTAGATATCATATAGTAGGATGCATGACACAGTGGGGTCAGTCACCGGGGTGACTGATGGTGGGACATGGTAGGGCAAAGGCGCCCTCTTGCTTTCTTATTTTGTTCTTGGAACCTGCACCGAACAGCAAGCAGTGAAGAATGATTTATTTCATAAGAAGTAAAATTACATTCAACTGTACAGGACCTCCACACATCAATACAGGAGCAGGGGAAAACACGACACAAATCAGACAAGATTTATTCGGTTAAAATTCACCACGGTAACTTGTCATAAATGCTTTACATTTACCTTTTTACCCTCCTTTTCACTATAAGTACCCCTTTGCTCTTTAGCAAAAGATCATCCATTGGTGGTTCGGGGAGTCAAGCTCTTTTTGAGATGGGAGAGAAATCCTGCCCTTTTGAGATGGAAGGTGGGCCTTCCCGCCCTGCCAAGAGGAGCAAGTTCGGCCGCGAATTCAGGGGTTGACCGA
>JAHNEJ010001460.1:0-233112 GCA_022559845.1 Amorphophallus konjac | reverse complement strand
CGCCCAGCTCCCCACGCCGTTTTAACGGCCTGCCCCTTTACCTACGGTTATGGCGCCGTTTTAAGCTTTTTACCTACGTTTCAGGGCGCCGTTTCAAGCGTTTTGATCCCTGTCTTCGCATGCATTGCACCGGTTTCGTTCCGAATCGTGTCGTCGCATCATTCTAACCCCTTTCCCACTTATGGGATGATTTCTTATGCTAATCACAAAGGGGTGCAAGTCCTTCAACTAATAATCATCATGTAGTTCCCTTTTCCGGCTTCGACAGCCCGATATCTCGGCAATTAATCAAAGGTGTTCCCTCCTCGTGGGGGATGTAATTAACGCCATAGCCTTTATGGTATGGCGGACTGCTGGTCCCGACCGAACCTCACATTCGCCCTACATGGGTCAGGATGAGCGCATCATAAATCGTCACGCATGTGACTGGCACGCCCGCGTCGTCAATCAGTCAGTTGACTACAAGTCAGTCAATTGGTCGATCGACCCGCGAAATAAATGAATGAAAAATACCAACGAAAAGGAGCGAAGGAAAAGACGGTCGAAACAGCGGCGCCTCGTGATTTGAAAATGGGCGCGTCCAGGTGCCTGGACGTTTTCATAACTTTGATTTTTCACACACGACAAACTGTCGATCGATGGGCGGGGCCCCGTGAGGGAGTTGATGGAGGCGTCCAGGGTCCTAGACGCCTCCAAAAAAATACTTTTTTATTCTTGTTTTATTTTTTTATGCCAGAGCTGACATTAAATATTTTTTATTTTGATTTTTATGGGGGCGTCCAGGGGCCTGGACGCCTCCATTAATATATTATTTTTTATTGGGTTTTTGTATTTTTGAAAATAAATTAAGGGAATGGGGGCGTCCAGGGGCCTGGACGCCCCCATGAAGGCCCACCCGGGTCCTCTGGCGAGGCGCTGGCGGCTGCCCGGCAGACACCCATCCTGACTTCGGAACCTTTCGATGCGTTTGACTAGTGTTGATGCCGTCCGATGCTGCGACAGGACTAACCGGATGCCGAAGAGGCGGGAGGAGACCCAAGAATAGGAAGCACTCAGGCGATTCGAAATGCAAAAGCCGTCGCGGGGCGTTGTGTAGCAATATGAGACTTTCTCAATAGGCGTCAGGAATAGCGTGTCTACAGCTGCCCCGCCTTGGCGCCAGCTTTGCAAGGGAGTGACACGTAATGAATGGCATCGAAGTGGAGTGCAATGGAGTGGGAATGGACTGATAAGTTGATGCCAAGGTGTGATGAGACGCGCTTTCGACGTACTGTTTGGAATTTTTCCTGAAGTTTCAAAGAGGCGACCTTGGAGAAGGTCCTTCAAAGTTCAACGATTGCTCGGACAAAGAGCAAATAAGGGAGGTTGAGATGTGCGCTCAAGCGCGAAAAATAAAGGAGACCAACTTCTCGGTGTGGAAGTACCTGGGTCGCAAACCTGCAGGTTTCACCTTAGAGGAGCGGTTACCAACCAATGTGGAGGTGCTGCGGCCAAGGTGGGTCAAACAAAGTAAAAGAATATCTGGGTTTTTGTCCAGCCAAGGGTCTCCGTTTGGAAGAGCAGCGTAGGGCCGCTTCAAAGAAACTCAGTATTTTGTTCAGAATGGAATATCTCATATTCTTGAAAATCGGAACACAACGGCTTTCTCAATCGAATCGCTTGAATACTTTCCACAATAAATTCAAAGTCCTATATGAATGCATGCTGGGTTTAAAGAAAAATTTAAAACAAACTAAAATAGAAAATAGCCAAGGATAATATTGTCAACTTATTAAGGATGGGTCGGGATACCGATCCGATGAGCCGATACTGGGCTGGGGCCCGTTTATCCACGCATCAACTCACTGAAATGGAACCGTCGTTCCCATGCTATCACAAGTTTACGGCCTATCCGTACAGCCCAAATTCCTCTGGAATCATCACCGTTTTTGTTGGAGGGGAACTCAAATCCCAGATTTGTTCGGGCCGCAAGGTCCTTGACACGTTCTAGTAGCGTAGGTATCATATACTATAATGCATGACAAGGTGGGACCAACCAACGAAAGGTGGGTCAGGGGACAGGACGAAGACGTCCATTAGTAAAACCTGCACAGGCCAGCAAACATCAGAAAGCACATAGTCATAACAGAATCGCACCACAACGCAAGGAGATCTAGCCAAAATCCTGACAATGACTACTGATTGTGACATATTCTGTCCTGTAACGCCTTTACCACGTTGTTCACGCTTCACGAGGCTTGTTCTGGACTGGAGGGAATCACAGTACACGGGGGATTTTGTCTCTCTTTTTGCTTCTTTTGGGCGCGTCCAGGCGCGAGGACGCGTCTTTACCTTTGAATTCAAATTTAAGGCGTCGGGTGGCCTTTCTTCGTCCGTGCCTTACCCGCAAACGAGCCCGCCCCCTTTTTGTCTCCCCCCTCTCTTGATCGATGGAGTTTGGTGGGCCCAGCCATAGCGAAGGTGGAGAGGGACGAGGGGCTCCTCACCCCAGGAGGGATGTGCAAGAGCCAGGAACGACGTCCATGGAGGAGGAAGGGCCGCTTCGGACACCCGAGGGACCCGCGGGGCTTAAATGGCGCGGAGAGGGGTGGATACGGCTTGGTGAGTGCCTTGGTCTCCCATCCTTTGATTCTTTTGGAGTTTTGAAGCGAGCCGTGAGGGGGGAAAGGGTTCGGTGAGTGTTGTACTCACACGATGGGCGCGTCCTAGATAGGGGACGCGTTCTTATCGACTGATGTGGTCCCCCTTTTGATGCAGGGTATGGCGAGAATCCCGGGTTTGGCTGACAAGTGGGCGAGTGCAGATGAGCCGAGCCGTGTCAGGAGGGAGAGTCGCGGCAAGGTGAGGCTCGAGGACTGGCACATACATCTCCCTGGACAGCAGGGGAGCGTACTAGTGCAGGACAGCGCCGACTTCCTACGTCAGCAGAGGGAGAGGGAGAGTTACGTGGGGCTCCCCCAGGTTGGGGACACGCGTGGCATCGGTGGCTCGCGTGCCCAACTATCATAGGTTAGGCGGCAGCTGGCCGTTGCTCAACATGAGCTGTCACTCTTGGTAAGTTTAAGTATCACACTTTTACCTTCAGATTCGGGGTTTTACTGACGGCCATTGTTTGTTCTATTCCAGCGTGCCCAGCAGGCGGCGACGGCAGGCGCGTCTTCCAGTTTTTCGGCCTCTTTGCTTGAGATCGCCTCTCTCCGGGAGCAGCTTGCCGGGGCGGTGGCCCGTGCGACCCGGGCGGAGGAGGAGCGTGACGCGTGGGTGGCGACTGTAGCGGAGTCGCGGCACCGCGGTGAGGAGAGGCCTTCTCCAGACATCTTGGAGTTGAGGGTTCTTCTCCAGATGACGAGGGGAGAGGCCGAGAGAGAGAAGGCTGAGAGAAGGGCTGAGCGACAGCGGGATCAGACCGAGAGGAGGACCTTGGAGACTCAGGTGAGGGTGCTCCAACTGGGCCTTCAGGTCACGGTACAGAGGCTAGGAGGGATGGAGATGCTCTACGAGAGAGCGCGAGAGTTCGGGGAGCGGCTCCGTCAGTCCAGCCGTTTGCTTATAGTGGCTTCTTTGTCGTGCCCGAGGAGGAGCACCAAGCCACTACTGCAGATCAGGCGCCAGGAGGCGATGCGAGTGCGACTGCACGAGGATCCGAGAGGCTTCCGAGGGACCCTCACTCCAGAGGGGAGGAAGGGGGCGCCTAGAGGGATGAGTGGCAGTGAGGATTGGCGAGCTAGTGGACTTGCTTCCTCTTTATGATGTATTTGACAGCTATATAGAATTATGGAGTGATTTGATTTTCTACTGCTTGTTTGTACTCTTGTGCATTCCTTCTTCTCCACACTTCCTCCTCCTTTGCACTGTTCCCATGTGACGCGTCTGTCGAGGCTCTGCTCTGAACAGAGAATCGTGTCTTGTTGTGACCATTTTTCACAGGAATCTACCGTCGAAGTCCATGATGACGGCTCCAGTCCCTTCTCCCGGACGACGTGCCGAATTTCACGGATGACCTGTAGAGCATCCTATCTAACATATGTGGCACTGTATGGCAGGTGCCTTATTATGAGGGCTATTGGAGGCAATCTTGCTCGGCGATCCTCCCCTTTCTATAAATTCCCGCTCTTTCATCTTCCCCGGCATATCGTGAGCTAACTCACGGAGTATCAGTTCTCACAATAGGGGAGGGGACTCGAAATTCTGAGATCTGGATGAAGGGTGAATCTTCCCATTCCTCAAAGAGGAGCAGGTCCAGTGGTAGCAGTCCAAGAGGCTCTCAGATCTCGAAGGGCATTTCAGCGAGAGGACCCGATCACGACTCGTAAGCTGAGTTCTCTTGCCCTTTTTCCTGTTCTTTTCCTTTCTGACCAAATTCCTTCTCCATTCCTTGCATGTGTAGAGTGTGATGAAATCACAGATTCTATGGGAGTTGGTCGTGGCAGCGTACCGAGGTCTCCCAGATTTTTAGAAAGCCAGGCTGGACGTGATGGGATTCGGTACCTTTCTTCGGATCGAGCCAATCAAGCTCGACCTGGTTCTGATCCAGGCCTTGTGCGAGAGATGGGACCCAGTGAGTCGGGCATTCCTGATGCCCTGGGGGCACATGGTGCCCAGCTTAGAGGATGTGGTCAGGATTACGAGCCTGAAGGAGGAGGGCGAGGCAGTGACCGGGGTCACTTATGCGGATTACCGAGAAGGTGCCCAGAAGCTACTGGGTTTGGACCTGGACGGTCGAAAAATAGATTGGTGGCCAGGGCGTCCCTCATGGATGCATTAGGGCTCGCAGATACTCGTCGACGGGATGACGAATCCTCAGAGGAGTTCATGGAAAGGATGGAAATAGGATGTCGCGCCGTGTACTACACGGATTTCAGCAACTAGGAGAGATGCAACATAGATTTGAGGAGATTTCTCCTCTTCCTGTTGGGGAAATTGATACTAGGCTCGAAAGGGGATGGTATCCAATGTCGCCTCTTGGAGCTTCTATCAGACCTCGAAAGAGTAGGGTACTATGCTTGGGGGGCTACCATGCTGGCGCACTTGTTCGCCGGCCTGTTCCAAGAAGCAAATCGTGAGATGGCTGTGAGTGGTTTCACACCATTCATCCAGGTATTTTTGGTTTTGTTTATTTTATATATATATATATTGTTTTTTGCAAGGTGCTGACGACATGTGTTGAGCAGCTGTGGAGCTATTATTACCTCCCCATGGGGAGAGCTCGGCATTGGCTACCCGCGATGGTGCCGCTAGCTCGATGGTGGGAACCAATCATGAGTGCGGCGCCCCTAACCTATCAGCTGGCAGTGCTAAGGTGGGAGCTACAGGAGTTCCCTGCGGCGATGGTAAACTGGAGACCCTACTTAGACATGGTTGATGCCGACCAGCCGTGGGTTCTAACGAGTCGTGCCCGGTTCGGACGGGAATTGTGGATGCATTGCCTGAATGAAATCGAGCCGCTTCGGCTACGATTAGTTATGAGGACTCTGGGACTGGCTCAAGAATGGGTGGATACAACTGCGCCACCTCGCGTCAGGAGAGAGACGCGAGGACCAGCGACCTATATTGACTGGCGTGTGTGGTTCCCCGAACAGTATGAGGACTGGCAACGGGGTGGCATGATTGTGGAATCGTAGGCATGGGATAGCGAGGATTTCCTACGCCTTTACAAGGCCAGGTATGCAGAGCGGTTCCAACCCTGGGAACTTGTGGAGGTAGGTCTCCGCTTTCCACTTTTCCTCTCTCCTCTTTGTGGAAATGCTGACTCCTACGGTTTGCAGGATGTCCGTGACACCATGATAGCGAATCTACGAGTTCGCTTGGCAGAGACAGAGCAACAGTTGAGTGATGCTCACGGGGCAATGAGTATCTCGGTAAGCGCGTGGTGCATGCTCCCAATTAAAGCCCTCGATTTCAAGTGTCGGCTGCTAACCTCAGGTGGCTATAGCACGCTCAGATTGACGCGGCTTCCTCAGCGATGGGAGTAGGTGGTGCCTCTTCCAGTCTGTGGATTCCCTCCTCAGAACTTGACTTGCTTCACGAGCAACTTGCCCATGCTACGCAGCGTGCTGCGGAGATGGAAGGGATGCTCTCCATTCAGGTAAAAAGTCTCAGTGTTGAGTTCCCCTTATTCATGCCTATCCGCAAATCTGAGGTGGCGCATCTGGCAGGAGAAGGAGACAGAAGAAGCGCTCGCCCAAGCTGCGCAGAAGGACACCAGAATAACAGAGCTAGAGAGAGAGCTACGGTGTTGCCCAGACGATGATTCCTCTAGGGAAGCCATGGAATTGAAGATTACTCTCCCGTTGGAGAGGGAGGACCGCGAAAGAGAACGGGCAGAAAAAGAGAGGGATGCAGAGAGAGAAAGAGTCAACAGATTGACTGAAAGGGATGCAGAGAGAGAAAGAGCCAACAGGCCAACAGATTGACTGATGGAGGCCCAGTTGTTTGAACTCCGAACCAGTCTAGGTCTTGCTGAACAGTGGCTGAGAGATGGTGAAGAGCGCTACCGGAGGGCACGAGAGCGTGGCTTTCGTGTTGGTAGCTTCTCTATCGCTGCCGCGGATCACCGTCGGGGTGCGGAAATAGGAAGGGGGGTGCAGAGCGGTAGGGGTACCGCTTTCCGTAGTTGGGTAGCACCTTTGAGGGCATTTTGCCCGGAGAGTAGTGGGACAAATGATGCAGAAAGAGAGAGTGGAGCTTGATGTAAGGAATCTATTTTGAGAATAAAATGCTGGCCTTTGGATCTTCACCTCTTTCTTGCTTCCGGAACTCCTGCGTATATCACTTAAGCAAACAAGTTAAAATACCTGTTCTGACTTGGCCCCTTGCTCAATAAGCAAATGGTCACATTGACTATCCTTGATAACTGGTCAAGGGGCCAAGCCTTATTTAATGAAGGCAAGGAAGATGCGGTGATGATGGATGCGACAGACCGGCATGCGAATGCAAGTGATATTAAAAGACGAGATGTTGCATAAAAATGTAATCACGCAAAATGATTGTTGGCATTTTTGTTGTTTTCGAGAACGCTTTTGGTTCGCACATATGTACACACACACACACATTTTTGTTGCTAACGCCTGGCAAGCACCCAAGAGACATCTCACATACATGAGAACAGGGGTTTCCTGCCAACCTCCCGGGTATCCTAATGCACATCTAGGTTGATTTGGGCCCCTAGACCCCTCGGATGAGAATCCCGCCGGCTAAGACTTACCCTGATGACAATACCGCCATGCCATGCTTAGGCTCCCAGTTGCTTCCGACCACAGGGATTCACCCAAAAGGTGTTCGAGGTAAAGGATTTGCCCGGCCCGGGTCTATTTCCTCACAACTCTAGATGGTATAAGATGGAACACCCTGGAACCCCAACGACCAACCGCGCGACGCTGACCCGGAATCAGACGCCGTCACACCCATAGGTGACGCGCTTGCATTGGCCCAAGCCTGAGGTTAAGTAAGAAGACATCAAGGTGGTAAACACGGGTCTTGACCAGCCAGAAACACAAAGACTCCTTCGCAGCGATAGCTTTTACTTTTCGAAGTAGGCAACCATATGTGTTTATAAAATAAGGTCGCAGACCTACGCGGGTTTCACCCTTCAGAAACTCCATCGAACCTTCATCTTTAAAGGGAGAAGGAAGTATGTGGGGGGGTAAACCTCCTGAGAGGACCGACAAAACCATTAACCCGGCGAGCGAATAAGGGCCCGTTAACTCTTCCCCTTCGGACAACTTCAGACCAAACCTCGAGCATTTACATTCTGTGGCCCCTTTTGTGGATTCAGACTTTTGCTTTGAGGGGTCCCATTTATCGCATCAGGCACGGTCACGGCCAGGTTTTTCTCTTGATTGATTTTGATTTTTGGTGCTTCTTGAGAGAGATATTGACGTTGAGGGCTCTCTTTCATGCGCCTGCGGGGACACTGCCCTCTTCTCGTGCTCTGACCGATGCTCGAGGAAATGGATCCTACTCTCGCCTTGAGGGGTTTGAGTTTTGGTTTCTTATGCTCAACATTTTAAGGGCGCCGGCTGTCTCATTTGGTCGAAGAGAGAAGAATAAAGATTACGGCTTCCGGAGATCTTCTAGGTGGGACTCCCTCGTAGGTGATGCTACCGATTCTTTTGAATAAGATACATAAATGAGCACATGTTGGCTTCCTTCGAGCGAGCATAGGCAGACATGGCTGGAGAAGGATCTCCATGGTTCTGGCAGACCAAGACCCGGTGCTTACCAAACCCTAATGGGCCCTATCCTATCATGAAGGTCAGATGCAGGGACTTAACTATATGGTGACTGCCAGGCATAAGCATTTTGAATTTTCATATTTTTAATGGTTTTTCAAAACTTTTTTGATTGTTTTTGTTGTTTTCTATCCTTTCATTTTTTTGGTGTTTTTGATGTCAAACTAAGGGTAGTACTTTTTAAGATAAAGCCCATTCCAAGGGTGAGATAATTCGGTTCCTTCGGCATTAACTAGCTTGTAGGCGTTGCCCGGATACACAGCTTGAATTACAAATGGTCCTTCCCAATTGGGTTGGAGCGTAGAGCGCGGCCCTCCAGGTTTGACAAAAATTCTTTTGACAACCATTTCACCGATTTCAAATTTTCTCTCGACGACCTTCTTTTGATAAAAGCGAGCGAGTCTATTTTGGTACACACGCGCATGTTCGGCGGCGGCCAGCCGTTTCTCATCCAAGAGTTCCAACTGGGCGAGGAGTGAATTACGACGTTCGTCGAGGGGAAATTCCTCGTCTAGTTGTACCCTGAGAGAAGGGATCATAGTCTCGTACGGGACTACCGCTTCCATACCATAAGTAAGGGCAAACGGAGTCTGCCCGGTGGGGGTACGGATTGAAGTGCGATAGGCCCATAGGGCTTCAATAAGTTTTTCTGGCCAGTCTGAAAATTTACTAGACTCGCAGGTTTTCTTGATGATTTTGAGCAATGTTTTATTGGTGGCCTCCGCTTGGCCGTTACCCTGTGGATAATAAGGTGATGAATGATGCAATGCAATTGCGTACCTTTTGCAGAGGTCCTGAAGGTCCTGAGAGATGAACTGTGGGCCATTGTCGGTGACGATTGTGCTCGGGACGCCGAACCTGGAGAGGATGTTCTTCATGATGAATCTGCAGACTGTTGATGCCTTGATTTCTGCGTAATCTTCGGCTTCGGCCCATTTGGTGAAGTATTCCGTCGCAGTAAGGATGAAGGATTTCTGCTTAGTGAGGGAATTAGGATCACCTAAGGGACCAATGATGTCGAATGCCCACATGGAGAAGGGCCATGGGGAGGATATTGGATGGAGCGAGGAGGACGGTGAATGGATTTTATCGGCGTGAAGTTGACACTTGACACACCTACGGACATAGACAGCACAATCCTCCTCCATGGTGGGCCAGTAAAAGCCCTGCCGAATGATCTTCTTGGCGAGCATCTAACTATTCACATGGCCACCGCACACACCCGAGTGTGTCTCTTCTACACATTTCCAGACCTCGTTGTCATCAAGACATCTCAACAGAACGCCAGTGAGGCTCCTCCTATAGAGTAGACCCCCAACCAATGTGTATTTCTGAGCTACCCTTCTTATAGCCTTCTTGTCTTTTGTGGTAGCTCCTTCAGGATAAGACTGATCTTGGTAGTATTTGACGATCTCATGGAACCATGGTTTCTCCTCATCAGCCAGTTCTTCTTCGGCTTCTGCCAACATGATTTCCCTCTTCTCAAGGATATCTTCATGCAGGATCTTCCTTGCTATCCTGTCTTTGATGTTTACGTACGAAGCATCATCGACTGCGGGGGCATGAAGCTTGTAGATGGAAATAGACTTGAACCATCTCCCTAGAGGGAATCTCAGAGAGGATGCCAATGAGGCGAGAGCATCGGCCAGAATATTCTCATGGTGAGGGATATGGATAAAGACCAGTTTGGTAAATAGTTTGGCAAAGGCAGCAGTGTGTTCTTGGTATGGCTTGAGTTTGGGATCGCGAGTGCGATATTTAGTGAGCACCTGGCGAAGGATGAGTTGACTATCACCTACGACTCGTAATTCAATGAGACGTAAAGAGTGAGCGAGTTCCAAACCAGCTAGGAGAGCTTCGTATTCAGCTATGTTATTGGTAACTGGGAATTTGAGCTGATAAGCTAGTGGGAATGTGAGGCCTTCGGGAGATAGAAGGGCAATGCCGATTCCTTTTCCTTAAGAATTCAGAGCTCCATCAAAATATAACATCCACATTGGTTCTTCAAATTGAGTGACGGACATTAGTTCCTCATCTGGAAACTCTGACTGAACATGATCGAACTTGGGGAGAGGATGGTGGGCGAGATGTTCAGCTATGGCATAACCTTTGATCACCTTTTGCTGGATATAGACGATGTCGAACTGAGAGAGAAAACTTTGCCAGCGTGCTAGCCTATCCGTGAGGACGGATTTCTCCAGAAGGAATTTGATAGGATTCATGCGAGCAATTAGATGGACTTCGTGGGCCAAGAAGTAGTGCTTCAATTTCTGTACTACCCAAACAAGGGCAGCACAAGTTTTCTCCATGACGGTATACCTCTGTTCACAGGGATTGAGGAGTTTAGACAAGTAATAGGTCGCCCGTTCCTTGCCTTCTTCATCGGCTTGTGCGAGGATGGCTCCCACGGAGTCGTCCAAGACTGAGATGTAAAGGATCAGAGGTTTCTCTGGTTTGGGTGGAATGAGAACGGGTGGACTAGCCAGATATTCCTTTAACCCCTCAAAAGCCTTCTGACATTTAGAATCCCAGTGGAATTGTACTCTTGACTTGGTCAACTCGTAGAGAGGTCTACATCTTTGTGAGTGTTGGGACACAAACCGACGAATAAACTGCAACCTCCCGATCAATCCTCGGACTTCCCTCAAATTCTTAGGAGGTGGCATATCCCTGATGGCCTTGGCTTTATCGGGATCTATCTCGATCCCTCTTTTACTCACAATGAACCCCAGCAATTTACCCGACGACACACCAAACACACACTTCTTCGGGTTCATTTTTAATTGGAACTCCCTTGACCTCTGCAAAACCTTGGCCAAAACTTCTGGATGTTCCATCCTGGTCCTCGACTTCACCAACAAGTCATCCACATACACTTCCAGATATATGTGCATCATGTCATGAAATATGGCCATCATAGCTCTTTGGTAGGTAGCTCCAGCATTCTTTAACCCAAACGGCATGACCACATAATAATATGTTCCCCAGGGGGTAGTGAATGACGTCTGTTCCTGATCCTCTTCTATCAAACGAATTTGGTTATATCCTGAGAATCCATCCATAAATGAGAGGGTCTCATAGCCTGCTGTGTTATCGATCAGCACATCAATGTGAGGCAAGGGAAAATCATCCTTTGGACACGCGCGGTTGAGGTCCCGGAAGTCAATGCAAATCCTGACTTTCCCGTCCTTCTTCATGACCGGGACAATGTTCGCCACCCATTGAGGATAAAGAACGACTCTAATGAATCTGGCTTTATGGAGTTTATCGACCTCTTCTTTCATTTTCAAAGCCATCTGGGGGTGGAAACGCCTTAACCTTTGCTTTACTGAGACGGACCCTGGTTTTAGGGTTAAACGGTGCTCGACCAGGGTTGAATCCAGTCCCGGCATGTCCTCGTAGCTCCACGCAAACGTGTCCTTGTATTCTTTGAGAACCTCGATTAGCGCCGCCTCTTTAGAGGGTGATAAGTTATCACTTATGAGGATGATCCTAGGGTCTTCCTCAGTTCCCAGGTTGACTTCTTTGGTGGATTCTTCTACGGCGTTTGATGGTTCGTCGAATCTCCTCATTCCACTAGCATATGAGCCTGCCGCATCCTCATATTCTTCACCCTCGTCTTCAGCAGGGGATTCTTCATCCGTGATCTCGTAGACTCCGTACCCCTCATCGATTGCACAGCCGCCATCATATTCTGCTTCCGGGAGTTGGATTAGATTTTCTAGCAGTTGAGGGATGGAAAGGAGGGCTTGACACCTGGCGGCCAGATCCAGAAGGAACCGACGAGGGACCCGCCTACCCTTGGACTTCTTCCTAGGTACTTCCTTAGACGCGCTATTCCTAGACTGACGGACATTATTTACAGAGGAAGGAAAAGATGAAGAAGAAGGTGAAGAATGTACAGGGGAAGACCCCTCGAAGGAGGGGTAGAAAAGGTCGCTCATCGGACCTTGGACGGGTGGTCCGCGAGGCGGTACGCACCCGGGGGAGATGTAGGAGGTTTCCTCGACGAGGATGTGTTGTCGAGGAGTTTGAAAATTGACGTTTTTTTTTTCGTTTTTGTTTTTAATGACAAAGCAGTGAAAAGAGATTGGAGGAGAGAAAAAGGTGGTTATGGCTAGAGGGTTGTACGGCTCATAGAGCAGATCATGGTTGAAGACCCGGCGCGGGTTGAGGAGCCCGCGTAGATACGTAAGCAGAGAAGAGGATCTGGGAAGATCATCAGACAATCGTCTGGTCCAGGAAGAAGATATCAGCAAAGACTGAGATGAGAAGATGGCGGCTACCGAGCCGTCGATGGCAATGTTGATGACGGATGAAGATCCGCCAGTGACAGAGTCCTTCTGGCGAGGACGATGGTGGTTTGGAGTCTTGACAATAGTGGTGATGTTTTTTGGCACTTCAGAGATCAATGGCGGTCCTTCAAGCTGTGGAGACGAGAACATCCTTTCCAGGGCAATGGAAATGTCCCGTATGTCGAACCATTTGTCCCATTCGCATTCCAGTCCTTTGGTCTTGCCTCTTTTGACGACCCTCGGACATTCTTCAGCCAAATACACAGCATGTGACGTCCCATGCGCTTCTTGCGGATAATCTCCCATCTGGATGACGGGCCCTTTGTTGAAGTGGTTTGACAGGGTCCATGTGAGGGGCTTCCAATCTGTCTTGAAGGGTCCTTTGAAGCCTAGTCCGAACCTATGGTTCGGCTTAATTTCCTTCGGCGGCTTGAGCCTACCCTGTAACTACGCGCCCAGGCCCTTGCCCTGTTGGTAGCCGATATTTCTCATGATCTCCCAACCTTTGGAGTGAAAAGCGAGACATGATGTTGTGGTTGCCCTGACCGGCTCCTTCGGTACTAGTGGGACGTGGGAGAAGTCACGTACGTCCAGCAGTGACAAAATGGGCCGATGAGACGGCCAAACAGAGGGCAGCGAGGTGTTGATAGCATCCACTGTGTGAAGGACAGGTGTACTGACCACTTTAATGATCCTCCCATTGTAAGGAAACTTCAGGCATTGATGGTTGGTGGAAGGCACAGCATCCATGGCTTCAATGTAAGGGCGTCCCAGTATAGCTTTGAATGTGAGGTCCATGTCAAGGACATGGAATTCTGTGAGAACTGACATAGGGCCGAGCTCTGCCTTTAGAATAATCATCCCCTGCGGCGGCCTTTTGCTATTGTCATAGGCCGTGACTGTGATTGAGGATGGTCTTATCTGTTCTTCGTTGACCCCACATGACTGAAGAGTGTCCATGGATATCACATTTATGGACGCACCCGTGTCTACAAGGCACGGGTTTATGGATACTCCATCAATTTTTATTGAAATGCAGAGTGCATATTTCCAAGCTTCCTTGGGAGCGAGCTCGTAGTTGTGGAACATGATGGCTGGCTGCGTGTCTGTTGGGGTCATGACGGTCGCAATCTTCTCCACAGGGAGGTCTTCATTAACCATGACCTTTTGAAGGTAGTCCATTAATGCTGCTTGATGGGACGTAGACCTTTGAAGCAGCTCGAGGATGGAGATCCGAGCGGGTGTCTTGTCCAAATGCTTCAAGAGGTCATACTGTGTCCCAGGAATAGACTTCTCCGGCTGTTCTCCATCATCCTTTTCTTGCTGAGACTACCCGGGATCCTGACTGTTGCGGGGGAAAACCCTGTGGAAAATTCTTCCACTCCGGAGTACCATGGCCTGTGGATTTTGTACCTCCATGGGGGTGGCAATGGGTTTTATCAGAGGTTTGAGGGGTAATGGTGGAGGACTGGTTGATGAGACAGGGGTGATGACGGGAGCCGGGATTCTAATGAGGGGTTTGTTAGGTGGAGGTATGGTGGAGGTAGAGGGGATATCACGTGGGTTACGAAGGATGAGGGGTCTGGATGGTGGAGGTGGAGATGAAGTGGAAGCGGGTAGGGCTTGAAGCGGGCCATGGTTTTGAGGTGGGTGATGGGTAATGAGTGGTTTTGAAGGCATTAGCGGCGGTAAGGTGGAGAAAGACGGGGCTATGTATGGTTGACGGATGATAAGGGGTTTAGAGGGCATGGGGGAAAATGTAGTAGGGGTGGATGATAAAGCGGGGGGATGAGGGAAGATGAGAGGACGTGGAGGCGTAGTGGAGGGTGTTGGCTGGTAGGACATCGGGGTACGAATGAGGGGACGTAATGGTAACAAAAATGGTGAAGGCGATACTGAGGCGGGTTGGTGAGAGAGGGGCACTACTCGGGCAAGGCAAGGGTGTTGCGTGTCAATAGGATTGGTGGTGGAAAGAATGGAGGTACTCTCCGGGTGCCACACCTGCTCTCTCCCGACTTCCGGGAAGGAGGAGATGGGGTTAACCTGATGATTAGGCTGTTGGTGCTCCGATAGTGGGTTTTGGATTATGCCCATGTTAGGCTGTTGTTGTGGCGCCTGCTGGGGTTGCTGTTGTTGTTGTGGTTGTTGTTGCTGCTGCTGTTGTAACTGCTGTTGTGGCCTCTGAGGAGGTCTCCTGGCCTTGAGAGCGGCAACGTATCATCTCATCTCGTCCCAATCTATTTGATGTTCATCATTCATATCGTGGATGTAATCTTTGAAATGGAAACAGTAGTCTACCGTGTGTCCAGGCTGCCTGTGGTAGACACAGTATTTGGAGGTATCAACATTCGGGGGCCACACGGGCCTTTCTCTGGGTAGGGCAAGTTGGTTTGACGCCATGAGGGCATTAAAAATGTCCGCTAAGGTTTCTGGCAACGGTTGGTAGTAGGCTCTCTTGGGAGCAGCCGGCCTCCTTTGTTGCTGCTGCTGGCCATAATTCCCAAGGGGTGGAACTTGGTTGTACTGGTGCAATGGTTGTTGTTGCTGGGGTTGAGGTTGTTGTTGCTGGGGTTGAAGCGGTGGAGGTGGATTATTCTGGGGCGGGTCGTTTTGGAGTGGAAGGCGAGGGGGAAAAGGGCCTTGTTGGAAGGGAAGTCGGGGCATTTGTGGGGGTCTTGGGTTGGCTGCAAAATCAGAATTGTTGACCGCGTTCACTTGCTCATTTGTGACGACCCCCTCCGTTGCTCCTCCTGGGATACCAGCGCCCGTTTTTCTGACCACCTTGGGCTTCGGCGGCTCAAACATGTTCATAATGGGGGAGTCTTTTAGCTGGGTCTAGATGTACCGGGCCCTTTCATAGAGTTCCTCCATTGTGGTGAGCTTATTCATAGCCAGGACGTGTCTGAATTGTGGAGTTGCGTTGGACACGATCATCTTCACTTGTTCCGGCTCCGAGAGGGTATCCCTTATTCTTTCAGCCAAAGACCTCCACTTATCAGCATATCAGACAAAATCCTCATCGGCCTTCATCTTTTCCGCTACTAGGTCGGTAATGGAGAGGGAGGGACTGACCCTATCCCGATATTTCTGCAAGAACCTTCTCTGTACTATCTCAAAGTTCTCGGCCTCGCGGGGCTGCAAGGAGTAAAACCACTCTAGTGCCGAACCATCCAATGATCTCTGAAAGAGGTAGGCCAGGGACCTCTGATCGTTTTGCCAATATGAGGACTCATACAGGAAGTCCTTGAGGTGAATGAAGGGGTTTCCGGTACCATTGTACCGACGGAACGTAGGCATCTCAGAGGGAGGAAGATGAATGACTGGGAGAATTGGCAAAGAAACCTCCGGGGTGGCTTTCACATCCACCATTCTTTTGAGATTTTGAAACTGCTCGTCGATCCTGTTAAACCTATTGAGGAGCGATTGGGTGAGCTCCTCAGGAGGTGAAGGTGGCACTTGCCATTGGGGGAGAAATTGTCTCCCAGAAACCTGAGGGGGAAACCCCGAATGAGAGAGGGGTGCCGGACCACCGACAGTTGGCCCCGGCTGAAGCGATAGGTGGGGGGCAACAGGAGTTTGAGATTGCGAAGGGAATTGGAAGGAGGGCGGTCGTTGGCTCGCTTGCCCTTGAAGCGAGGGAGACTGGGTGGCTTGCGCCAGTGAAGGGGAAGGAATGGCCTGCACCGACTCCTGGAGAGGTGCGATGGCCGGAGTTGATTCCTGAGGTGTAGGGGAAACATATTTCCCCTTCAGAATGGCCTGGAGGGCCCGAAACTGTTTGGGGGTAAGCTCAGTGTTGGCAAGGACGCCCAATAAGGAAGAGATATCCTGCGGTGGGGATGTGTCCCCGACAATAACCTGCACTTCATGCGAGGGGTCATGGGAAGGACCCGAGTCCATAGCATGGACCCGCGGGTCAGCTGACAAACCACGGCCAGGGTGGTTCTCCTCGAAAGACTCGTGAGCCATGCTCACCGTTTTCCCGGAACGCAAAAACATACACTAGCAAGCAAATAGCAAAGATTAACAAACAAGTGGATGCCTTTACGCCTCTTTTGTGTTTTGATTTTGATGATTGTTTTTTTTTTGGTGTTTTTAGCAAGATCCGAAGTTCACACAAAATAGGGACCCTAGTTTGTTTTTGTTTTTCACCGCCGTGTCAGCTAGGGTCTCTCGTCTCACCACGAATGATATGACTAACTCCGGGGAACTTCAAAGGTACAACCAGCCTAGTGAACGAAGAGGAGATTCTTCGATGTCGGGGACTTACGGAGGTCCCAGTGTAGGAGATTCTAGTCCGTTGAGAGGAATTCTCAAACGGAGAGTCCTTCCTTCACCAGGAGAGGGTGATCCTTAGAAAAAATAAAAAAGAGATATAAAAGAGGAATGGATGTATGCAATGGAATGCTGACAAAGATAGAGAGTAGGAAAACAACAGAAATAACAAAGAAATAACAACACTCAATCAATGCTAACTAACAGTGCTGCCGTGAGCACAACGGGAGCGCGCGAGGGCGCCAAGGTGGAGAGGCACGGGCGGTGCCGAACTTGCAAGGGTAGCCGAAGGGAAGCAGTAGAAGTCCCACCGTGATCGCCAATCTGTGAGCGACGTCACGTGGTTCGGAGACGGAGACGGAGAGGGCGGAGCGCGCGGGGCTCCTCTTTTGCTTTTGGTGATCTTGATGCTTTGGGGGCTTTGAGCTGCAACACAAAATAACAAGAGAGAAGAGAGAAGGGGCCACCACGGGAGGTTGCTCCGGCGGGGCGAGCGGGACAAGCGATAGGTTAAAGATAAGAGAAAGAGGGGCCACAACGGGAGGTTGCTCCGGCGGGGCGAGCGGGACAATTATGATGCGGGAATTAAATAACAGGAATTGAAACGGCCATTGCGGGAAGTAACTCGCCGCGGCCTCGAGAGTATAACAAATATGAGAGATAGATATGAAGAACAACACACCAATAACGGAAATTTAAACGGCCATTGCGGGAGATGACCCTCCGCGGCCTCGAGAATATAACAGAGGTAAGAGACAGATAAGAAAAATAACAGATAATATGATGACGAAATTTAAACGGCCATTGCGGGAGATGACCCTCCGCGGCCTCGAGAATATAGCAATTATAGCAGACAGATACGAGAATAAGACGAAATATAAATGACAAAATTTAAACGGCCATTGCGGGAAGTAACTCGCCGCGGCCTCGAGAATATGAAGTGATCGCCAGGGGTCGAGGACCCCAAAATAGAGAGAGATCGCGCCTACCTCGAGAGCGGGAGACGGTGGGTTGCTTCTTCCTCTCCGTCCGACCGGCCGGCGGGGAGGGCTTTCCTCGGCTACCCTTGCAAAACAACAGATAAAGAACGAACGAGATTAGAAAATGGCAGTGTAGTAACAATTCTTTTGCAAATGAAAGTGACGAAATCGTGGCCAGACACACACCTGGTTGGTGTGGTTTTAAACCCCTCTCGGACTCGAGTAGGAGGAAAATGTAATGATGAGATATGAGAGACGTAGGGGAGGAGACACCCTTGTAAAGGGGGATGGACGATGCAAAATGATGAATGCGATGAACTAAAGAGAAAAGAAAGGAAGAGATGGCTTATTGGATGAGCCGGTGGTGAGGTCCGGCGGAGCTCCGGCAGCGCGGGGATGATGTGGAAGTACGGTGGATGGAGACGACCCTCCTCTCGCGAGCCTGGGCACCCGAGAAACCGGCGGAGCCTCCACCTACAAAAGAACCCACGGGTTAGAAATGACTCCGGTAGCCTCTGGGCTCCGGCAGCCTATCGGATCACTGCTTGGCTCCCTCAGAACTGAGGGGGTGGGCCTCTATTTATAGGGCTCCGGAGGGTGGAGGCGTCTAGGACCCTGGACACCTCCATCAGGGCCGAATTAATATTTTATTAATATTTATTTATTTTTTTTGGAATATTTTCTTGGGGGCGTCCAGGGTCCCAGACGCCCCTATGACTTCCACCGAATCCCACCGACAGTCGCACGCGGTTTGATTCAACGCGTGGTTTTGTGAGCGGCGCCTCGTGATTTGAAAATGGGCGCGTCTAGGTGCCTGGACGTTTTCATAACTTGGATTTTTCACACACGACAAACCATTGATCGGTGGGCGGGGCCCCGTGAGGGAGTTGATGGAGGCGTCCAGGGTCCTGGACGCCTCCAAAAAAATACTTTTTTATTCTTGTTTTGTTTTTTTATGCCAGAGCTGGCATTAAATATTTTTTATTTTGATTTTTATGGGGGCGTCCAGGGGCCTGGACGCCTCCATTAATATATTATTTTTTATTGGGTTTTTGTATTTTTGAAAATAAATTAAGGGAATGGGGGCGTCCAGGGGCTTGGACGCCCCCATGAAGGCCCACCCGGGTCCTCTGGCGAGGCGCTGGCGGCTGCCCGGCAGACACCCTTCCTGACTTCGGAACCTTTCGATGCGTTTGACTGGTGTTGATGCCGTCCGAATGCTGCGACAAGACTAATCCGGATGCCGAGAGAGGCGGGAGGAGACCCAAGAATAGGAAGCACTCAGGCGATTCGAAATGCAAAAGCCGTCGCGGGGCGTTGTGTAGCAATATGAGACTTTCTCAATAGGCGTCAGGAATAGCGTGTCTACAGGCCGGGGTGCTTAGTGATCTTTAGCAACCGTCGATCCAGGTTTGGTGGATTCCACATCCTTTCAAACATTTCCTTCCGGCTCGAGGGCTGGTAGGGAGGAATTTTCTGTTTTCTGACCATTCTGGCTGCCTGGTCAGTCATGTGGGGGAGTCCCGCGATGGGGACATGTGGGTCATGCAATTCGTCAGGGAATCGGCAATCATCGTCTTCCCTGACCAGCTTCTCCCCGGCAACATAGAAGATGGTCAGTGGCCCTTCAGGATTAGGCACCTCGAAGGTTCTCAGTTGCTCGGCTGCTTGGCATTCTATTTCTATCACCGGCTTGACGATCTCTGGCGGGACCCTGACATCTTCTAGCAAGTCTTCGAGGCAGGGCGCCCCAGGTGTGGGGTAGATGGCGAGAGGGGCTTCCTTGAATACCCCTTCTTCTTGTGCAATAAATGGTACATGGGGGAGAGCAACACAGCCCGGGGGCGGCGGAGGAAACCAACCGCCTGACTCCATCTTCTTCTTTCCCTTGTCTTGGGCAGCTTGAGGAGTTTGCTTTGCCTTTTCTAGGTATAGATTGGCATTTGACAAGTGACACTCAAACACCTCGAACGGGTGGAGGTCGGCAAAGATTCTGACTTCCTTCCCCTCACAGGGGTATTTGATGCATTGATGCAGGGTGGAAGGCACCACCCTATTCTGGTGTAGCCAAGGTCGGCCGAGCAACGCCTTATAGGAAGTGTTGGAGTTGATGACGTGGAACTGGACCTTGGTGGTGAAGTCATCAAAGGTCAAGTTGAATTCTGCAACCCCCATGGGCACCTCACATTTCTGGTTGAAGCCGGCAATCTTGACATTTTTGACCTCGACCAGGTGTACGTCAAAGTAGTGCTTCTGGTACACCCGATAAGGGAGTATGTTCACGGCTGCCCCTGGGTTAATCAGGACCCTGTTGATGGGCTGGCCATTCAACTGCCCTTTCATGTAGAGGGGTCTGTTGTGACCACAAGTCGGCAGGAGCATGTCATCTTCTGTGAAGGCCACAACTACTTTAGGTGCTATCTCTGCCAGGCTAGCTTCAAGATGTGCCGGGGTCTGGAGTGCGGCGATGATGGCTTGCCGTGTTTCTTCATCTAGAGACAGCATCTCCCACACGGTGAACCAGGTCGGGATCTTCTTGAGGTGCCTGACTATCCGCTCGGCAGCCCGCACCTTGAGTAATTTCATTTCCTCGGGCTTGTCGCGCCTGCCTCCATCTTGGGGTTGGGGTGCTTGATCAGGGGACGCCTGCTTTGTGGGTTCTGCTGCAGCCTGTTGAGCAGGCGGGGCCTGTTCGGCCTCCTCCGTTGCTCGCATGAATTCAGCGAGGTTTGGGGTGCTGCTGAATTCTTCCTCTGGTTGAGTAGGGATCGCCGCCGGTGGAGCTTGGGGACTGCTTGCTTCTCTGGTCGGAGGAGACCTTCGGGAGTGCGCCTGCCCGCCTGCTCGGGCTAACAGGAACTCGACGAATGAAGGGGTACCTTGGCTCTTGGCCCCTCCGGGGTAGAGACCCGACGGGAGAGGGATCTCGGTGCCTCAGACCTCATGGCTGGGGACCTGGTAGGGTTGTTCACCCCTGAGCATGATGTTGAGGTTGTCCTGAGGAGGGCGCCCCCACTTCCTTCCCGACCTGGTGGCGTGCTGGGAAGTGGACGCCTCAGCTTGATTCGCCTCTGCCGGTTCATGGGGCGGGTCTTCTTCTTCTTTCTCTTCCAGGGAAAGAGTGGTGTCGAACAGCGCCGAGAGGGTGTTGCAGGCGAGGACAACCTCCTTCTTTTTCTTGCCCCTGGGTCTTCTCTTCTTCTTCTTCTTCCCTGCCATAGCCAATGGCTACCCCTGGGGAAGCTCACCCCATAGGGGAGGCTCTTTTTCTGTTTCAGCTTCTGTTCTCGGAGTCAGCTCGAGTGATTCGAGCTCTTCCCAGGGGACATATTCTTTTAGTTCCACGGGTTGGATTTGGGGCTGTTCATAATCATCAAGCCCATCAATGATAGCCTGGAGCCTTTCAACCGCCGGGCTGGTCTTCTGGTGCATCCGCAGCGGGACAGAGCTCTTTCTGTTGTGAGTGGGCCGCCTCATGACCAGCCTGGGGGCCGTGTCATGGCGAACCAGGCTCGCCAGTGGTGGTGCAGGCAGGGGTGTCACATCCCTTAGATGAATTCCTGGGGCGGACCGAGGGGCGCGTGCCTTTCTATTCTTTCCGGGCACCGTCTGCCAACCCTCTTGATCTTGAGCCGGGGCCAGGATAAAAGTCTCATAAGTGGCGCGGGCACAGGCTTCCGCCCACTCCTCAGGCAGCTCCTGATATAGTGAGATCATATTGACGGTGGAGGCTATGCTGGGCAACTCGTGCGACTGCAGAGGGTCTACTTTGTGTTCCCCCATATCCAGCTCCCCGTTCTCGATTAAGGACTCAATGACGTCCTTGAAGACGTAGCAGTCTTCAATAGTGTGCCCGAGCACCCGGTGATATATGCAGAAACGCGGGTCATCTTTCTTTTTCAAGTCGCCGGGTCTTTTTGGCTCTGGCAGTATGATTTTGTTGTAGCTGGTCGCCCATTCGAACAGGAGCTTGGACTTGTCTCGGGAGAAGGAATATGACTTGTTTCTCATCTTCTCCCTCAGTGAAGGGCCCTCCCGCCATTCTGTGGTTCTGGGCGGCAGATGGTTGGCAGCTCCCTTGGCTTTCTCTTTCTGCTTTTCAAAAGCCTGGAAGTCTAGTGTGTGAACCTCAGGGGGAGCTGGCTTCTTCTCGGCCTATCTTGCTCTCTGGCCTGACTTGGCTGGAGTGGAGGAGTATCGGGCCAAGAATGCCTCGATCTCTGCTACCACATTGTTCAGGTGGTTAAATGTCTTGACCTCAGTGCCAATCATCCTTTCTAGGATTTCTTTCTTCAAATTCTGCTTGCAGATCTGCACCGCGTCCTCCTGATGCGGGGGGCGCTTGCATCTCATACTAAGGTTCCTCCATTGATGAGGACATCACCAGCTTTCCACTTTGTACGAGGATCCCGATGCTCGCCAGCCATGCTACATTTTGTTTGCCACTATATTTCGAGTCATTTGATGTAATTTTCATTTTCTTATCATGTATTTTTCCTTTTATTTGAGTCTTATACCTGGGTTAGGTAGTTAATTACCTAAGTCTAGAGTCATTAAGTTGGTTAATGGGCCCAATTATATGGGCTAGGCCCAGGGGCGCCCCCTTCCCCTTGGTTAAGTGTTAGTGTGTTAAAAGTTAAGGACTTATGTGAAAATGTGAGGTTCCTATAAATAGGACCCCAATCCCTCAGTTGGAAACTAATGAATGAATGAAGTATTGATCAAATTTTAGCCACTTAAGTGCTCTTCCCTCTCTCTCTCTATAGCTCTCTCTCTCTACTTCCCTCTCTCTCTAGGGGGCGGCCCCCTCTCTCTCTCCTCCCCTCTCCCTCTCCCTTGGGCGCACATGCCCCTTCCCCTTCCTCTCCTGCCACCTCAGTTGCCACATCACCCTCCCACCCCTTCACCTTCCCAAGGCCCTTAACTCCACTTCAATTCCCCCTCTTCCCAAGCAATCCTTCCTATTCCCTATACACCCTTTCACCTTCCCAAGGAAGACTTCCTCTCCCCAACACAACCTTTCCCCTCCCCTAGACAACCCCTCCATCTCCCTAGACCACCATTAACACCACTCAGTAACCCACCACCCAAATCAAGAATAAGCCCCTCCCCATTCCCCAAGCCATTTGCGCCCCCCACCATCTCACCATCTCCACCCTTGGCCGCACCCCTCTCCCCTTCCCTCCACCTACCAGCTGCGACCCCAGCCACCCCCATCCCACCCTCCGTGCCACAGCCACCATCCACCATCCCCCACAACCAATACCCCCGCCCCTTGCTGTATTGGCCCCCCTATCCAACCCCATTCGCCTTCATCAAGTTACAGTTCGCAAGTTACATAAAGAGGGGACGACTTGCAGCGGCGACCACGATTCCTCACGGCGACACCAGAAGACGTACCATACATTTCTGGAAAGGTCGTCCAGTCCACTAAGCAGGCGAGGAAGAATCATACCATTCCGAGTTCGGGCTGTCCGGGAGAGCCATTCTCCCCCGACTGCGCCAAGCTCCATCTGCAGAGCACCTGAGCTCAACCAGAAGCTGAACCACGACTAACAGTGGAGGATTCAGACCGAGGGTCCTTCTTCAAAGTTCTTCCTCCACCTGTCCCCGACTAGAAGCAAGAAGAAGAACCACATTCGGCGTCCGGGAGCCAAAGTTCCGATTTTTCCCCTTCAGTCGCGCGGGTCTGCCTCCCCCAGTCTGCCTCGACCTGCTCCCACTCATCGGCATCCCCCAATCCACCCTGACATCGGACGGATTCCCCGTTAGTTTTGCAGGGTAGAGACTTCGTCCAAGGTTCCAACAACTCCAACGGTTCAAGATTTGGCACTCGGGAGTGGCCAGGGTAGCTCCTGCAAGTCACTATTTGTGCCAGATAGCGACTGTGGCCAGAACCTGCCCCTCTATTCGAAGCCCGACCCGGACCGGCAACTGCAGCAGAAGAAATCGAGGAAATTCAGGGCCATCCGCGTTCCAGATACGAGGAATTCCACGCTGGTCTTGCCTCCATAAAAATTCAGGAACGCGATCTACATTCCTGGAACCATCAGGCAGTCAGCCGTCGCTGGTTGCAAGTGGGAACATCCTCGGCGTCCAACCTACCTTTCCCCGACGGTTCTCCCTTCCCCGCCTGGCTGGCTTACCGCCCCTCCCTGCGGGAGGTAGTGTTTGATTGTACTTGAATATTTTCCACCCCCGAGATCACCCTCCTGCGCGAGGTGTAGTGATTGTACTTTTAAACAGGACTGAAGCTTCATCGGCGCAGTGTGCGGGGAACCCACACTTCCCCGCTCGCCCTCGTCTCCGACCGGGGTTGGTTTCCTCAAACCAACTAGGTGAGCTCTGCCCTTACCCTTTTATTCCTGTTCATTTCATATTTGCGAGACTTATCCGCTGGTCGGAGAGCGAGTGCCCGATCCCGGAGCCACCATCTTAGTGTGGTCACCGTGGCTAAAAGTGAGCGAGTGACCTAGTGCCCTCAAGGCACCCGGCCGCCCTTGTTTGTGGGCTTCATACCTTCGGGAGGGACAACCTTAGCGGTGCTGGTCCTCTAGCCAGCCAGGGGCTAACTCCACCACCTCGACTCGACATCACCGAGTCACCACGGGAATCGCGTGCGCACGGTGTGTTGGCCACTCTCTAGTTGCTCTCAAGTCTTGTTGTTGCTATTGCGAATTAAGTACTAGGGGTCACAGTCTATTGCTGCCATATTGTGTCACATCAATTTGGTATCAGAGCAAGTTCTAGACTTGTCTCTACTAAGTCTTGTCCTAGGGCACATTGCATTGAGGTCATCCGAGCATCCAAACCATGTACCTCACCAGGCACCCCGATGACTACTTCATTATCGGGCCGGAGTTACCCCGCTTCGATGGGTCCCGAAACCCTCACACATATAGGAAATGTGAGACCTCCATGGATAGATACTTCCACCATTATTACATGACCGAGGAAAGAAAAGTGCGCATCGCCAAGGCGACCCTTGGTCCCTTCGGCGAGACAGAATGGAGAAAGCTGGAGATTCGAAGGGGGATTGAGAGACAAGAGCCCATACACTCATGGGAGGAGATGAAGGTAGAACTTAGGAAGATCCTCATTCCAAGACCTTCCCACTCCTCCAACTCAAGCACCCCTAACCCGAGGAGCACTCCCACTCCCCTTTTTCCTCCCAGTCAACCCAAGACCTCCATTAGGACCCAAACCCCACCACCCAAAGGACCCCTAGAGTTATTGGAAGAGATAAGGGTTGAGATCAGGAAGATCTTCACTCCCCAACCTTCCCACTCCCACCTTGAGAACCATAACCCGAGGAGCACTCCCACTCCTCCTTTCTCCACCACCCAACCCAAAATTCTCCATCAAACCCACACCCCACAAACTTCCAAAAATCCTCCTTCCACCCCTCTCCAACAGGAACTTAAGGAGGTGACCGAAGACTATGAGGCTCCACTAGGTTGGGAAGAAGAATATGAATCACAATGTCATGGGTTAGGCCAAGAAGTTCTCATCCCAGGTGGAAGAAGCATCATGGCCCACTCCACCCCCACCATTCAAACCCACGTGGACCCCATATCTCCATCTTCCCCTAAAAGGGACACGCCCCCCAAAATCAATCAACCCAATCCTCCTCAACCCACCCATCTTCCACTACCAACCCCAATCCTACCCCAACTTAAGTCTCCACTCCTTCCACTCCCAAACCCAATCCAAGTTCGAACACCCTCACCACCCCGGGTGCACCATGCCCCAACCTCCATCACCCCATCCCCAAAATACCTTCCCATTCCCTTGGAGAATAAAGCCCCCACACCCCAAAGGGATGAGAATGTGATGGAGGTACATGAGGCCTCCCCCGATTGGGAAGAAGAATACGAGTCACAATGTCATGAGTTAGGCCAGGAAGTTCCCATACCATGTGTAGAAAGCATCGTGGCTCACACACCTGACCACCTAGAAGAAGAGAACACCATGGTCACTATCCCAACTGTGGGGGAAAAACCTGTCCAAGTTGAAGAAGAAACCTCGCACGGTGGTCTTCACCCTACACCACCCTCCCTAGCTGGGGCCGAGCTCATCTTAGAAAAACCTCTTTTACGTTGGCTAAAGGAGAACCCAATTAGAGATATCAAGGCCCATGTTTGCCCTCCTATAGAACAACACCTCCCCATAGTACCCATCAACATCTCACACACCACAATCCAATCCTTCTACAAGGTTGAGTGTTGGGATGACTTCGTCAAAGGCCTAAAGTGGCAACTTAAGCTGACTTGTTTGTTGACCATAGGAGCGGACCGACCCAAGAGCCTTGACCTCATCCACCCATGCATCGGGTCTATCACCGCGGTCTGCACCGTTGGTAGCTACACTAGTGACATCCTTCTCCTTCTCCCCATGGAAGAGGAACCCATCCCGGTCCACTCCCCCACCATCTTGGTCCCTAGGATATTGGCCGATCTACCCACTCACTACACCGGCCCGATCAAGTCATTAGAGGAGGATGACTCCCCACCTTTGGTTGACTTTGAGGACCTAGAGTTCCTTCCCTTAGGTGATTCTTGCCACGTGTACCCATGTGACCCACCAACAACTCACCCTCCCCTACCAGCACCCACCATGTTGGGCCAAGCCCATCTCAGCCAAGACCCGGGTTACACCATGGGAATCATGACTTTGGGCAATATTCACATATGGATTAAGGACGTGCCTCAATCCATGCTATCCACCTCCTTAGATGGCTACGACCCTTTTGAGTGGAGGCTTGCAGGCCACCCCACCGCCCCACACAAAGAAGTCACCTATGAGAAAGGCATTCCTAAATCTTGGCACATCACACCACTTGGCATGAATAGAAAGTTGGGTCCTTTCATACATGACACCCACATGTCAAGTCGGATGCATGACTGGCCCAAAGGTCCTCCCTCATTCATCATTGATCATATGCATGTTAGGAGCATCTACGGGTGTCCAGGTCCCCCGGCATTCATCACCACCTTATATGATAGGTTCTCCTACAGATACCATGGCCGTCCCACCATTGTTATGAAGACTAGACATGATAGGGCCACTAGTGGTTGCCCCGGTCCACCTAAGTTCATCAAGGTCCACATGGCATCACAACATGATAGGTCAATTTACGGTTGCCCCGGTCCACCTTTACACACCAAGCTTTTCACACCCACACCGCATCATAGTACATGGCATACGCATACACGCAAGCAATTCGCAATGAGCGGTGAGGTTCACAAGAGCGGATAAGAGCTCGCGAGCGCCACTTGGAATTCCAAGTAGGCGATTTGGTGATGATGGCATCGGAGTGGCTCTACCCTAGGGTCACCTCCCATTCGAGGGCACGAGGACTTGGACATTTCCCAGTTCCTAGTGGCTTTGGCAACATAGCTTATGGATTGAACTTACTAATGGGTTATGGGATATACCCCATTTCTCACGTGGCAGGCCCGGCACCCTATATGGGCACCGCGGTGAATCCTAGTGAGTGCTTTGAGCCTATACCTTCCATTAAGAGGGACACCCTGGAGAGCTCCCACAAAATAGCCTTGAGAGCCCGACGTGTGTAGATTCTATTTAAAATCCACTTAAAGCAAAATACGAAGAATAAGATAATAATAATCAATAAAATGATAGGGAGAAAAGCATGCACGAGGTGCACAAGGGAATTTGTGTGATCGCCAGAGGGATTACCTCAATAAGAAGAACAAGAGATCGCGTATACCTGGTGGAAATTGAGATGCGGGATGGATATGGATTTCCTCCTCCGACTTCAATCGGCCGGCCGATGAAGTGGATTCTCTTCAGTTGATTACCTTGTAAAAAAAAGACAATAAAAGACAGACAAAAGAGAGGGGATCAGCCAAGGTGCAGATAGTATCAATCCAAACTAACACAAAATGATGAAAAAGGCATCAACAGCGCACCTCTTTTTTTTGTTTTTTTAAACCCCTAGCAGGGAACTAGGGAAAGGATATGAAAAATGATGCTTAATGCAATAGAATAACTAACGACCGGATGATAATGAGAAGATGTTAAGAGGAGATGAACATCGAAACAACAGATAGAACCCTGCTCTCCCTGACGAGAGTAAAGGGAAAACCGTGGAGATGCTTAAACGGATGCAGAAAGGATGAAGGCAACAGGCGCTTGATTGGATGCAGAGAAGGATGCAGAACGTGCCTGTTGAATGATCAACCTCTTAACCCTTTGAGTTGTTAACCTTTTACACGATCAAACGAGATTTTCTTTTATAGCTTCAATCGGATATGATCAAACAAGGAAGTGATAAGAACGGGTAATGAGGCATCCTGGGAAGGATTAAGATCGAGCAAGAGTCCAGGGATGGTAGGGAACTGTGAGGGAAAGACAAAAAAAGGAAGGACTCTGGAGTGAAACACGCCTTAAGACAGGGCGTATAATTATAAATTGACGACCTGTCACAGGGCGTTTCTTAAAACACGACCTAGGAAAGGCCGTTTCTTCCTGGATTTAATTTTGGAAATAAAAACTTTCTTTATTTGAAACACGCCTGAGATAACGGCGTTTAGTGAAAACACGCCCTGAGGAAGGACGTTACTTAGAAAATGCTTTTATTTTGAAAATAGATAATTCCAGAAATTAACGGATAATACCAGGAATTGACGCCCTCAAGTATGGTCGTCCTTTCTTTTGAAACGCCCCATGACAGGTCGTTACTTTCGGAAGTAACGCCCTTCGTCAAGTCGTGAATCACGAAAAATGCATAAAATTCACAAAAAATAGAAAAACTTCATGTTATAGGAATATTGAAGTCCGCTTGGGGCGTTACATAATAACATGAGATTTGATCAACATAACGTCAATTTTGGCGTGTCTACAGCTGCCCCGCCTTGGCGTCTGCTTTGCAAGGGAGTGAGACAGAAATGTAATGAAGTGTAATGAAAGAAATGAAGTGGAATGAACTGATAAGGAGACGCCAAGGTGTGATGTGACACGCCTCAGAACATTAAGCATTTGAAATCTTTCCAAGATTCTGAGTGAAACAATTCTGAGTGGTTCCAAGGAAACATCGATTTGTTGGATAAAAGGAGATTTAAGCTAAGTAAATAAAGGGATGTGCGCGTGGGCACGACAGGGAAAGACCATTGGAGAGCGATTACCAGCCAACGTGGACGTGCTACAACCAAGGTAAATAGTGCAGAAAAGTAAAGGGAATTGGGATAGAGATCCAACAAAAGGGACACTTTCAAGGAATCAGCCTGAACGGCTTCAAACAGAATGAAGTACTTGATTTGAAGTGGAATATCTCATGTCAACTCAATCGAGAGCGAGTGAACTTCATTATTGCCATAATATGAAGATTTTCAGCATGAAACTCAAAGTCCTACATGATGCATGCTGGGCTAAAAGAAAAGATTAAACCAAACTAAAATAGAAAATAATCAAGGATAATATTGCTAAGCTATTTAGATCTGGTCAAGAATCCATATTTCTGAGTTAACACTAAGCCGAGGCCCGTTTGTCCGCGCATCAACTCAGAAAGTGGAACCATCGTCCCAAACCTTTAACAACTCAACGGCCTATCCGTGCGATCAAGATTCTCCTGAAATCGTCATCGTTTTTGATGAAGGGGAACTCAAATTTCAGGTTTATCAGAACCACAAGGTCCTTGACATACTATAATAGTGTAGATATCATATAATAACAATGCTTACAAGAAACAGATACAAGGTGACAAGATGTTACTCCCATGAGCGGTCCAAGCGCCTTGGATCCTGCAAAACTTCTGCACTTTGAAATTTATTAGCTTTCATTCATTAATTCAGAACATGACATGATCATAAGTGCTTAATCATAAACAATTTCACCAAATAATAGCACTTAAGTTCATCAAAAGCATGGAGAGGTCAAAGATCCGTAATCCAGGAAAAACACGCCTAAGAACAGGGCGTTATCATCATGAAAGACGCCTGACCGTAGGTCGTTAATCATTTAAAACACGCCCTACTCAAAGGCGTAAACAGTAACGGAAGCGTAGAATAAAAATGACCTCATCAAAGGCGTTACATAAAACACGACCACGGGTTAGGTCGTCAAATCGAAAAGAGACGCCCTTACCAAAGGCGTTAATTCAGCACGAACACCTGTTTCTAAATCAAGAACACAGTCCTTAACCCAATCAAACTTCTATCTTCGGAACTCTTTAGGACTCTTCAAATCCTTATAAAAAGGCAGGCTTTCCTTCACAAACCCATCGAAACTCTTCTGCAACCGGATTGCCTCTTCTTCTGCAAGCTTTCGTTCTTCTGCTTCTGTTCTTCTTCAAGCCTCTGCGCGAGCTTCTTCTGCAAAAGAAAGAGATGGACAGAGTGATGAAGAAACCTAGGATATCTACTCCCAGGATTACTGAAATACAAGGGCACATAAGCAATCGAATTGCTTTAATCAGGTAAGCTATCCTCTGTTAGTTGCTTTACTGCGCTCCTTCTGCTGAACCCTCATCTTATATTTATCTATTCTTATCACTGCATGCTGCATGTTTCTTCTTTCCAGGATTACCCAACTCTTCCAGGAGCTAGAAGGTACATCCGAATCAAATGGCTGCCCCTCATCCTCTCAAGTTTACTTCAGATATGAGGGTATATGTAGCTAGATGGCATCTCTTGGGGTTGATAACCCATGCCAAACATTATGACCAAATCCATCTTGATTGGGCTGCCATAGGTGCATTGATTGAAACATGGCATCCTTCCACCCATACTTTCTTATTTTCCACATTCGATGCCACTATTTTGCTGGAAGAAGTAGAGACGATCCTAGGCTTGAAAAGGATGAAACAAGGAGAAGAAGAAAAGATGGCCATCATGCCAAGGCCAATCTCCTCCCATGAGTTGCTAACCTCATTGATACCTAGCCCAAATATAGTGAACCAAATCAAGGTCACTAAAGGAATTAACCTCTTGAAGCTCGCCTCGTGGGTGTACAAGAGAGCGGATCAAGCTAAAGAGGAAGAGGAGATAGAAAGAGTGACCAAAGCCTTCGTGGTGTGCTTAGCAGGAGCACTCATATTCCCATCCACGGAGGACTTTCTAGAGGAGTCCCAATTGAGCGCAGTGGTGAGCTTATGGGAGGAAGAAAGAGTTGGACCGGCGATCCTAGCATATCTTTATAGCGGGCTCACCTCGGCGGCCATGGGAAGGCCCATCTACGGGTGCATGCTAGCACTCTCTAGTTGGATTGATCTACACTTCAAATTCGACCCATGCCACGAAGCCCAACAACCTTCAAGAATTTTCTCAAAGAGCCCCCTCTCCTATATAACCGGCTCATTAGGAATAAGCAATAGAGTGACTAACCGGGTTCCTCAAATCAAGAAGAGAGGGGATTGGAGGGAGCACTTAAAGGTAATGCCAAAGAATCTCTTTACTTGCGCCCCGGGTGTATTCAAAATGCAGGAACTTCGTGCACGCTTCTCCACCGGGACAGACCTTCGTCTTATTGGCGCTTCAGACTTCGTCTTGTACAACTCTCACAGGTGCCTTCCTCAAATTGGGCTTTCAAGGCAACACTTAGAAGACATCTCCCATCTCCCTCCAATCAAATCAAGGGACCTAGGCAGTAATGGAGATGGGGAGGAGGCTATCACCATTCAAGCTCTATGGAAGCTAAGCAAACTTCATCAACCTGTAGAAGACTTGGATGAAGACAAGGCACAGTGGAAAAATTATGTAATCTCTTTGAGAAAATTAAGGCCCAAAGTGGCTCATTAGTCATTGTAATTCCTTCTTATTAAAGCAATAAAGATTATTTTCTGATTGAGCCAATATTACTGTGATTATGATCAAAATCATCAAAACCTGCTTTACTGTTGCAAATAACGCCTCAACGCAAGGCGTAATTCGATAAGGCACGCCTTACCTAAAGGCGCTTCAATCAGCCCATCTTCCACAGTTAACGCCTGCAACAGTAGGCGTGACTTAAATAATGACTCTAAACACGGCGTGAATATATTCAAACCCAAAGAATATAATCATTGAACCATTAAAAGTAACGCCGTTTCCTTGGTCACTTCTTAACAATAAGACGCCCCCTACTGAGGCGTTACTCTAAGCCAGCAATGATGACTTTCATCACATCAATCAACGCCCATTCAATGCGTCTGACGACGGTTATTATTCCCCATGCAAAACAAATTAACGCCTTAATCAACGTCGTTTGCTTTTATGGAACGCCCAAGTCATGGGCGTGAATTCCATTAAAAACGCCTTGCTCAAGGGCGTGTCTTATTTTCGACACTCAAAAGTCATCGGCCCCTCTTCTTCTTCCTTCTGTTCTCTTCTGCAACCCTAACCAAAACCGCCCCTCCTCCGATCTCCCTCTCTCGTTCTCTTCTCTCACTCTCTCAATCTCTCATTCCCCCCACTAGCCCTGACCATGGCCAAACGCCAGAGGGTGAGCGCCCTGGAGGTCGTCGACCTCGACGCCGCCCACGCCCAAGAAGAAGAAGCCGCCGCGGAGGAGCTCGCCATCGTCGCGGTTGAAGAACCGGCGGTGGCCGCCGGCGGCGACGAAACCGGTGAAGAAGGCGGAGAAGAAGAAGGAGAAGAAGGAGAAGAAGATGGAGAAGAAGAGGGAGATGAAGAGGAAGATGAAGAGGAAGGTGAAGGACCACCGCCCGCGGCGGCGGTCGCTCCCCGGGGCCAACTCCGGCGGCCAAGACGGCCATTGCCTCGGCCACAACCCCAGAAGCACAAGAAGGTAAGTTCCCCTCCCCAATTCCAATTTTTTTTATTTTATTTAAATTTTTCCTGATTTTCCATAGCCCTCGGGGGCAAAATCTGCAACTCAGAAAAGACACGCCTCCCACGGGGGCGTTAATCACAAATGAAACGCCCTGACCCAGGGCGTGAACTCTTTTATTTTCTTAAACATTATTAACCTTTCATGAAAAACGCCCTGAAGCATGTTGTTTTAAAAAAAAAGAGATTTTTCATTAATGCCATGACCATTAAATGTTTTTCATTAATCATTATTAATTAATTTGCATGCTGTCGTTTTTTTTTTTCTGAAAATCATGATAGCCACGCCCCTCACCAGGGCGTGATTCACCAAGAAACGCCCAAACCAGAGGGCGTCTCTTCAAAAACTCTCCAATTGAACTGAACGGTCCTCAAAATAAAACGCCCCAGCCGACGGCGTGATTTGAAAACATTTTTAGGATTTTAGAAATTAACCACATGCTCACGCCCTGTACAGCGGCGTTGCAAAGATGAAAAACGCCCTCAGCCAGGGCGTTACTTCAATATAAAACGCCCCCTTTAAGGGCGTGAAATCACTAAGAAACGGCCTTAGGAAGGGCGTGACTTCCAAAACATGCTCAAGCAAAACCAAATGCAATTATACATGATTAATCAAACCATTAAGCAAAATTCTTTCTTTTAATGCATGCAGGGGCTGATGAGGACCCGCATCTCATGGGTCATGGTCTGGGCAGCATACCAGGGTCTCCCCGACTTCCAGAGGGTTAGGGTAGACGCTATGGGGTTTGGGGCCTTCCTATCCATCGAGCCATTTAGACCCGACCTAGCACTTATCCAGGTTCTGCGTGAGCGTTGGGATAGGGTGAGCCGGACTTTCCTGATGCCCTGGGGGCATATGGTTCCTACCCTAGAGGATGTGGCTAGGATTACGGGGTTGAGGGTGGATGGTGAGGCTGTGAGCGGGTTCACCTACCCTGACTACACGGAGATGGCCCAGAGGTTACTGGGCTAGATATGGTTTACGTGGTGCCGAGTGAGTGTAGGACCATCTTCCGTACGGACCTGACCACGGTGATGGGTTTGGGGGATGCCAGGCACAGGTCAGGGGAGACCCTAGGTGAGTTCGCACAGAGGCTGACCGACGGGGTGAGAGCGGCATGCTGCCAGGACCCGACTGACCGTGAGAGAGCGGATCGAGACCTGAGGAGGTTCCTGCTGCTGCTGCTCGGGAGATTATTGCTGGGGACGAAAGTCGATGTCATCAACTGCCGCTTCTTGGGCATCCTTGAGGACCTGGAGACCGTTGGCACTTACGCTTGGGGTGCAGCGCTGCTGGCGCATTTGATAGCTGATCTGTCCACGGGGACGGGACGAGAGACGACCGTCAGTGGCTTCTCACCTCTTCTTCAGGTGTGCAATTTTCTCATTTTCATATCTTTTTTCTTTTTCTTTTGCATGTGAATGCCTTACTAATGCAATGCATGGATGCAGGTGTGGAGCCACCTATACATGCCGATGGGGCGCGTTGACCCACGGCCCGGAGCTGAGGGATCCTTCCCTCTGGCGCGACGCTGGTTACCGGTCGTCTTCGGTGCCCCACTCGACTACGAGTTGTGGGTTCTACGGAGAGAGTTCCGCGACTTTCCTCCCTCGCTGGTATGTATGAATGAATGGTATGCATTTCTTTTGAATTGATTTGAATTGATTGTAATGAAATGATAATGATATGTATGAATGCAGGTGCGGTGGAGGCCCTACGAGGATATGACAGATGAGGGCCAACCTTGGGTCGTATCGGGACGACCTCGCTTTGGGCGCGAGCTATGGCTGCATTGCCTGAGCGAGATTGAGCCGTTACGGCTTCGGTTGGTGATGAGGACCCTGGGCCTGCCCCAGGAGTGGATCGAGGTCGGAGAGCCTCGAGGCATAGGAAAGAAGACCCGTGGTCGCACCAAGACGACCGACTGGCGGGTACGTTTCGAGGAGCAGTACGCCGACTGGCAGCGTGGCGGGATCCGAGTTGTCTCCCACGCGACTGACAGCTCCGAGTACCTCCGGCGCTACTGGGAGGTACACGCCGGCCGACCCCAGATGAGGGTCTTAGGGGTATGTATGAATGCACTTATTTCTAAATTGAATGCAAATGCTTATGTTTCTATCATGCGACTAACTTGTAGTGGATGCAGGATGCGAGGGACATAGCGGCGATAGACGCCCAGGCCCACCTACACAGCCTGGAGGACCAGCTAGCTGCCACGCGGGCAGACCTAGAGACCCTGGTGAGTGTTTAAATTACTTCTATATGCAAATGAAACTTTTTGTTGAATTATTGATGATTAGCCACTGACGATCTTAATGAATGCAGCGTGCCCAGCAGGGAATAGTGAGGAGAGATCCAGGGGAGGCCTCCAGCTCGAGGGGACCTAGCGCAGAGGTGACCGCGCTATCAGAGCAGCTAGCTGGAGCGGTTGCACGAGCCGAGGCAGCGGAGCGCGACCTTGCTTCACGGGTAAATTCTGAACTCAAACTCAGTCAGTTCAATTATTGATTAAATATAGCATTGTGTACTGATAAAAATTCATTCTTACAGACCGAAGAGCTTCGAGCTGCTCTTGTTTGCGTAGACGAGGGCTTCCGAGCGTCGAGCTCACAGGTGAGTAATTCAATCATGCATCGTTAAATTATTGAATTATTGCATTTATTGTGGAATTGATGATTTGCTTACCCTTTTGCAGGTGGCTCAGCTTCGGGCGGTACGTACCGAGTTGGCGATCCGTGACCAGCGGATCGCAGAGCTTGAGAGGTCCCAGAGGCGACGAGAGGAGCTTCCTCAGGACGTGGCCGAGCTGCGGGTGGCTCTTGAGATGGAGAGGCGAGAGCGTGCCCGAGAGCGAGAGGAGCACCAGACGGAGCGTGCCCTGTTCCTTGAGCTTCAGCAGGCGGAGCGTGCCCAGTTCCAGGAGCTTCAGCAGGCGGAGCGTGCCCGGTTCCTTGAGCAGGTGGCAGTACGGGAGCGAGAGCTAGCCGACTCGAGGACTCAGTTGATCCTTTCTCAGGAGCGGCTACGAGTATCCGAGGAGCGTCTTCAGCGAGGCTGTGAGCGAGCACGGGCTGCAGGGTACTCCTTTACTAGCTCCACTTTGTGGCGGGCTCTTCTCTTCGAGAGAGGAGTGAGGCAGGGGGCCAGGCTCGAGTTCCAGCTTCTTCACGGGGGCCCATGCCTCCTCCACCAGCACCAGCTCGGGACGGTGAGGAGGAGGTTGAGAGTAGGAGAGTAGAGGAGAGTGGAGGCGAGAGCTGAGAGACTTACTTGTACTCCTCCACCCTCACACCTGTACATGATAGACATGATGATATATATATATATATATGAGATTTGAGCTTTTGTTACCTGAGCACTTGTGTGGTTGTGGACTTGTGTTTGTGTACTTTTCTTTTCACGTCCTTCGTGTTTACTTTGCTTTTGCCCTGTATCTGCAGCTGCGGTTTTCACTTGAATAAAACAGGTTAATTCATCTGTTCGACTTGGCCCCTTGCCCAATGAGCAAGGGGTGGCAATATTCTGACCTTAATGACGGGTCAAGGGGCCAAGCCTTTAATAAGGTAAAGTGAAATAACCAATAAAGGGGAGATGCATCATGCAAGCACACATATGCAAACAATAAATCAAAATATGCACATGCAAAATGCAAGCATGTGAATGAAGAATGCATCATTTATATTTTTTTTGTTATTTTCCTGAAAAACGCGCCTTAGATTAGGTCGTGACTCAAGTGAAAGACGCCCTCGCAGACGGCGTGCACTTTTGAAAGGATTTTGGAATTTGACGAAAAGACGACCTGAACAAGGGCGTTAATTTTATAAAGATGACCCTCACAAGGGCGTGAATTAAATTAAAAACGCCTTAAGGAAAGGCGTGAATTATATGAAACTTCAAACAAGATTGTCAAGGCTATCCAGATCGCGGGCCCTACACGGTCACCATCTAGGATTCATTAATCTTTCTTGAATAATTAAAAGGGAGTCGACGTGCTCAAAGTTGACTTATATTCGAGATTTCGCACAGTGCAATTTCTTAAGTTCGTCTTGACCATCCTGCCAGTTCGCGACTTTACCACATAGAAAGATGGAAGAAAATATAAGGGAAGCCCATAAGGGGTTCTGGATGCTCAAAGTAAAGTTACCTCCCCTGCCCTATGCCTGTTGGGGTTCGGTCTTTGGCGTAGGGATGTTTTGTTGCCTTTTTGCCCATTTATAATGCATGCATACGCCCAAGGTTTTCCTTGCGGGGACTTTGCCCTCTTGACATACTTTTCTTTTCAAAACTTGACTTTCACTTTGGAATTGATTTGCATTGATGAAAAATAAACCTAATTGTACTTGGGCTTTTGTGACATTTGCTCCCTTTTGGACCTTGACTTCCACCTACTAGGGCGGCGAGCAGGTTTGGCGCATCTGCCTCGAGGTCTCCCTTCCTCCCTTATGGGCCGAATAAGAAAAGAACGGGTATTGTCTTTCACTTTTAGTCAGGTTTTTTGACTTTCTATCAGATTTTGCACTGCTTGAGTTCAAGAATAAAGTGTGTAGTGTGTGCGGGTGTCAACCCCATTTTTAAGTTACCAAGACTGATAAATGAATTCTGAATTTTGACCTTTCGGACCTTGATCTTTTGTGTGCCATGACAAAAGCCCTTTTTTGTTTGTTTTTAGCTTCTATTTTTTTTCGTTTTGTTTTGGCGAATATTCTAATTTTTTTGGATTTGGAAAATATTCATTTTTGTGTTTTGTGGGATTTTTTTTTGGAAAAAATTCATTTTTTGTTGGATTTTGGAAAATATTCATTTTTTGTGGATTTTGGAAAATATTCATTTTTTTGTTTGATTTTGGAAAATCAGGGGTAATATTTCTTAAGATATAAACCGTTCCAAGGGTGAGTTAACTCTTCACCTTCAGCATTAGTTAATTTATAAGCATTGCCAGGAAAAACTTCTTTTATAACGAACGGTCCCTCCCAATTTGGTTGGAGTTTTGAACGGGGGCCACCCGGCTTAACAAAAATTCTCTTGATTACCATTTCACCGACTTTAAATTTTCTCTCAATTACTTTCTTTTGGTAAAAACGTGAGAGCCTATTTTGATAAACGCGCGCATGCTCAGCGGCGACCAAACGCTTCTCATCTAGGAGTTCCAATTGGGCAAGGAGTGAATCACGACGTTCATCAATAGAAAGTTCCTCATCCAATTGTACTCGCAGAGAGGGAATAAGAATCTCATAAGGGACTACTGCCTCCATCCCATAAGTGAGGGCGAAAGGGGTTTGCTCAGTGGGAGTGCGAATGGAAGTGCGGTAGGCCCAAAGAGCTTCAACCAGCTTGTCTGGCCAGTCCGAAAATTTATTAGCCTCACACGTCTTTTTAACGATCTTGATCAAAGTTTTGTTAGTTGCCTCTGCTTGGCCATTGCCCTGCGGATAATAGGGAGAAGAATGATGCAATGCAATGTTATACCTGTTGCAGAGATCCTTGAGATCTTGAGAGATAAAGTGAGGTCCATTGTCGGTGACGATGGTGCTCGGGATGCCGAACCTCGTGATGATGTTCTTCATGATAAATTTACAAACGGTTGATGCTTTAATTTCCACGTAAGCTTCCGCTTCCGCCCACTTGGTGAAGTACTCCGTTGCCGTGAGAATGAATGATTTTTGCTTGGTCAGGAGGTTCGAGTCACCAAGAGGTCCGATGATATCAAAAGCCCACATGGAAAAAGGCCATGGTGATGCGGGACGGGACCACGGACACGGCAAGCTAGCGGTCGTCCCTTAGCGAGGGAAGCGTCGGATGTGCGCGGTTGAGAAACCGGCAATGAGCTAGGGTGGTCAGCTCTCTTTTGCGCCCGGATCGGGTCACGGGACGGTCACTCTCTCACTCGCAGCAGTGATATGATAAATTAAAAGCGAGCTAGGTAACCCTACACATGCTCTCTAGCAGCGGCATAAACAAGCATATATAGAAATAAGCGGAATGCCAAGCAAGGAGCGAATACGATACCTCCACGCGCTCGGCGTGGCGAAGATGGCACCCGGCCGAAACTCGTACTCCCGGGAACTTAATACATTAAGATTACAGCAATACAAGTAAGCCCACTCCACGCAGGGAGGTAACGGGCGACACAAGGGGGCCCGGGAGGACCAATTCCGGGTTGACGGGTGGTTTCCGGGCACGGCTTCGGCTTCACGCGTACTCGTGCTAGTGGGGCCCACGTGTGGACCGGAGGGGTCGTGTGGGACCTGATGCCTCCTCTGGTGTGGGTACACTTGGGAAGCGCTCCCCTAGGATGGCGAGTTGCTGGAACGACCGCCGGACGCCGGGCGGCCCTCGGACGACGCTCGCGGGAAACCGGCCACAAGTCTGCACTTGCTGTCTTCTCGCGCGCTGTCCGGCGAGATCTGCTGCTGTGATCAACCCCGTCGTCAGAATGCAACGAGCTCGGCGCCGTTGGAAAGAGGACTCCAAATACTTCGACGTAGGGGCCTTCAGAAAAAATAATCAGATACGTATATCTGACTTATGGAATTTACACCCTTGCTGTAAACAGGCCAGAACTGCAGGGGCAGGTTCTGACTTCTCTGAAAATCACTGTTGACCGGTGGGAGGACCTTGGAATATGGAGATGAGTTCTTCAGAAAAGTTGAAGATCTCTGAGATAGAAAACCAGGACTATTTTTGGTTTTTGATTTGGATAGGAAATGGATTTTATGGGGTTTTTTGAGTGGACCTGGGTCGGATCTGGGACACTGTGGAAAAATTGCTCACAGGAATTGGTACGAAATTTTAAAAATACCTAGATACCTTATCAAAAATTAAGAAAATTCATGGTGGTAGACATATGTGGACAGAAGTCTCAGTAATTTTTAGAGCCCCAACAAAATTCAAAACATGGGTCGAACAAGGTAGACTCAGAACTGTTGAACAGTAGACAGAACCTGGACAGAACTGAAATTTGAACTTGGACGAAAATCTAAAAATATCTAAAGGACGAATTTTTGCCTGAAATTTTTTTTGGAGGTAAGGGTTCAAGAGGGGAACCAACCCTGAAAATTGGAGCTTCAGAAGATGAGGGAAGAGAGAGAGACAATTCGGAGAAGAGTGGTCTGTCCAGAGTGGACAGAAAACCGAATTCGTTGGTGAAGACGCGTCGGCGGCGAGACGGCGGCGGCGGCGATCACCGGAGCTGCTTCAGAAGTTGGAGAGGATCAAGGGGGAGGGGATTACACTCTAGAAAGGGGCTGGAGGTGGAAGAACACCAGGGAGAGAGGGGAGAGGGGCGCAAGATCCAAGGAGGCAAATGCTCATTTCTTCTTCATTTCTTCATTCAAAATGAAAATTACAACCTTATATAGGATGTCAACCAAACTCAATCTCAACCCTTGGATCTAGGGGTTTGGATTGGATGGCTGGGATACAATGAGAATCCCACATTGAATACATTAGTTTAATCAAATTGACCACATGTGTTCAAACTTGGTGTAATTCCATTCAAACACAACCTAACTACAACTACCAAGCCTAATAAGGCCAAAAGAGCATGCGCCCCCCTTCTTGGGCCAAGCCCATTCTTGGGCCAAGAGCCACTCCATATGGCATGCTAGGCATGGGCCATTCCCACTTTGATGGCCCATGAGAGGATGGAATCCCATTTGGGCTTTAAGAGCCTTAATGACCCACTTTGAAACCAAATGGCCCAATATGAAGGAGCCATCTTAAATGGACCTTAAACATGCTACCTAGTTATGGACTCTTCCTAGAAAGAGGCCCATTGGCTTAATTAAGCCTTACAAGGATGGCCCAAAAGAAGGAAATCAAAAATTACACACTTTCAAGCTAATACAACCCATAAAACACACCTATACAAGCTAATACACACTAATACAATCCATAAGCTCATGATGTCCTCATCAATTCTCCCCGGGTGGGAGAAACTCGACCCCGTCGAGTAGGGGTATGGCTGCTCGAGTACTCTGGCGGATCCGTCACCGTGCCAAGTAGCGCGGGTATGCTCCACTCCAAGTGATCGGCACCTGCTCGTTCCACATATACTCGATATGCGCACTGCTATGGCCAAAGGTGGTCACTCCGAAGGGGCACTCTCAACGGAAGGAAACAGTTTAAAGACTCACTAGGAATCACTGCTGAGTCCCTATAGGTGACTGATCCGGGTATAGAAGTAAACCGATCCCATACTCGTCAAGTGAGTCGACTCGCTTCACACTCATAAGAGAACGACACGAGCTTGCAGAAGACACATGCAGACTCACCATGCACTGACACATGAATGAAAATCACACAAACAATCGACTCAAAATCACCACACAAACAAACCACACAAAGAAAACACACCGACTCAACTATGACCCTAGACACACCTAATGTTAGTCCGACCCGTACATGGGTAATGGCGGACCAGGACACCCGAATGTGTGCCATGCATGCATGTTATGTAACCGGAGATGGGTGGCATGAGGTACACCTAAATGTCCAAGTATGACCCAGTCATGCATGAACGGCCCTTTAGATTTGGGAGACTTGAGAGGGCTAGGAAAGCCGGGTGTAGAAGAGCTGGGTGGAGGTGTATCGTGGACGGGCTTGGTGGGTATGGAGGACCCGGCCCGTAGGAAAGGGGTATGAAAGTGGACTTCCCCGATAAGGTATGAGGGAAGTGATGGGTCACGGGGCCCACTAGAGTAGGGGTCAAATGGGTCAAAGAATGTGTGACCCCTTATGGTGGGTTCCCACAAGTCACGGTCCCACGTGTAGAAGTTTTGAAGGTGTGGATAGTCACCTTCTTGAATTGTGACGGGTGGGACGGGGATCATAGGTAAGAAGTATGATTCCTCCCTCGGACAAAAGGGTATGAATTCGGGCTCGTCCGGTAGCGGGAGAAGTAGAAGAACCTCCGTGGTGACACAACCCACGGTGCACTCAGAGGTAATGGACCCGAAGGCCGGATGAGTGAGCTAAGACTAGCGGGTTGGTCAAAGCCTCGGGCCAAAAGATGCGTCAACTCCCATTGTGAATCTAATCCCATGACAAGATCATCCAACGTATCAACATGGTGACGAGATCGAAATGTGGTATGGAATGAGTTGACCGGCACTAGTGGTAGTGTGGGGTCCATTGATGGGAAGGGATGTGGGACCAAGCCATCCTTGAGCCATCTAAGAAGTGGCTCGACTATGTAAAGTGTTCCCGTAAGAAACACGGGTGGCTCGGGCTTTGGTAGTTCCCACTTTGATGGTTTCGAATGAAGACTGGAGGTAGATAACAATGGAGCATCCATGGGTGGTGGAGTAGCTTGTGTCCTTTCCCACCAATCCGAAATCATTTTCTTTATTTCCTCTAAGGAGCGGGTTGGAGGAGGGACCTTGGGGTGGACTAGCTCCTTAACTCTCGGCTCGGGTGTGGGCCTAGGCTCGGTTATAAGCGGGACTTCCACTCGGTTGGAGGTGCTTGAGTGGGTTGGAATGGGAGTGCCAAGGGGAGGTTGGTTGGTGGTGCATGGGCGGGCCACTAGATTGGGGTCGCTTTGTTGGGCTTGGACGGCGGTGAAGGGGTGGGATTGGGTAGCGGTGTGGCCCACTTGGTTGTGGGTGAGTTGGTGGGGTGGGTGAGTGGTATGACCTCCGTGGTTGGAAGTAGGTGGGCGGGGCAAGTAGGCCCTCCTAAGCGCTCTCTTCATTTCCCACCATGACTCGATGGGCCTTAGATCCCTATCCTCCCTCCAATATTTGATGTTCCTCCAAGTTGCGGCGGCTTCACCAAAAAGTCGCCTTTTGGCAACATCGACTTGCATGGGCCCGTACATAATGTACACCTCGAAGTAATCATCCATGATGGCTTCCCATTCTAGATAGACACTCGGGTCATCGGACCCGTAGAAGTCCCGGGTCTCGGGCCTCGTGGGGTGGTTCGGGTGGTCCTTCCATTTGAGATAGTATCTCCACCATCCGGGTGTTTGGGAATCCATGGGGATTAGGGACTAGTGGGTGGGCACGTCGACACTAGTAGATGAACCACCTAGACAATGGACTACAACCCTAAACATGACGACCAAGACTCAGTACGTGGCGGAGATAACCGATCCGAAGACCACTCGCGCAAGTGTGCGGCCTTCCCGATAGGCGTAGCCTAACGTTCGGGCAACACCTTTTGATATACCGGGTTATTGGGATGCGATGCAAAAGACACTTCTTTTTTTTTTTTTGTTTTAAAACAATGATGATCCTAGACTCGACTTAAACAGACTAATGACTAGACGTAAATGACTAATGAATGACACTCTTTTTTTTTTTGACACCCTAGACTCAAACTCGCTCTGATACCAAATTGATGCGGGACGGGACCACGGACACGGCAAGCTAGCGGTCGTCCCTTAGCGAGGGAAGCGTCGGATGTGCGCGGTTGAGAAACCGGCAATGAGCTAGGGTGGTCAGCTCTCTTTTGCGCCCGGATCGGGTCACGGGACGGTCACTCTCTCACTCGCAGCAGTGATATGATAAATTAAAAGCGAGCTAGGTAACCCTACACATGCTCTCTAGCAGCGGCATAAACAAGCATATATAGAAATAAGCGGAATGCCAAGCAAGGAGCGAATACGATACCTCCACGCGCTCGGCGTGGCGAAGATGGCACCCGGCCGAAACTCGTACTCCCGGGAACTTAATACATTAAGATTACAGCAATACAAGTAAGCCCACTCCACGCAGGGAGGTAACGGGCGACACAAGGAGGCCCGGGAGGACCAATTCCGGGTTGACGGGTGGTTTCCGGGCACGGCTTCGGCTTCACGCGTACTCGTGCTAGTGGGGCCCACGTGTGGACCGGAGGGGTCGTGTGGGACCTGATGCCTCCTCTGGTGTGGGTACACTTGGGAAGCGCTCCCCTAGGATGGCGAGTTGCTGGAACGACCGCCGGACGCCGGGCGGCCCTCGGACGACGCTCGCGGGAAACCGGCCACAAGTCTGCACTTGCTGTCTTCTCGCGCGCTGTCCGGCGAGATCGGCTGCTGTGATCAACCCCGTCGTCGGAATGTAACGAGCTCGGCGCCGTTGGAAAGAGGACTCCAAATACTTCGACGTAGGGGCCTTCAGAAAAAATAATCAGATACGTATATCTGACTTATGGAATTTACACCCTTGCTGTAAACAGGCCAGAACTGCAGGGGCAGGTTCTGACTTCTCTGAAAATCACTGTTGACCGGTGGGAGGACCTTGGAATATGGAGATGAGTTCTTCAGAAAAGTTGAAGATCTCTGAGATAGAAAACCAGGACTATTTTTGGTTTTTGATTTGGATAGGAAATGGATTTTATGGGGTTTTTTGAGTGGACCTGGGTCGGATCTGGGACACTGTGGAAAAATTGCTCACAGGAATTGGTACGAAATTTTAAAAATACCTAGATACCTTATCAAAAATTAAGAAAATTCATGGTGGTAGACATATGTGGACAGAAGTCTCAGTAATTTTTAGAGCCCCAACAAAATTCAAAACATGGGTCGAACAAGGTAGACTCAGAACTGTTGAACAGTAGACAGAACCTGGACAGAACTGAAATTTGAACTTGGACGAAAATCTAAAAATATCTAAAGGACGAATTTTTGCCTGAAATGTTTTTTGGAGGTAAGGGTTCAAGAGGGGAACCAACCCTGAAAATTGGAGCTTCAGAAGATGAGGGAAGAGAGAGAGACAATTCGGAGAAGAGTGGTCTGTCCAGAGTGGACAGAAAACCGAATTCGTTGGTGAAGACGCGTCGGCGGCGAGACGGCGGCGGCGGCGATCACCGGAGCTGCTTCAGAAGTTGGAGAGGATCAAGGGGGAGGGGATTACACTCTAGAAAGGGGCTGGAGGTGGAAGAACACCAGGGAGAGAGGGGAGAGGGGCGCAAGATCCAAGGAGGCAAATGCTCATTTCTTCTTCATTTCTTCATTCAAAATGAAAATTACAACCTTATATAGGATGCCAACCAAACTCAATCTCAACCCTTGGATCTAGGGGTTTGGATTGGATGGCTGGGATACAATGAGAATCCCACATTGAATACATTAGTTTAATCAAATTGACCACATGTGTTCAAACTTGGTGTAATTCCATTCAAACACAACCTAACTACAACTACCAAGCCTAATAAGGCCAAAAGAGCATGCGCCCCCCTTCTTGGGCCAAGCCCATTCTTGGGCCAAGAGCCACTCCATATGGCATGCTAGGCATGGGCCATTCCCACTTTGATGGCCCATGAGAGGATGGAATCCCATTTGGGCTTTAAGAGCCTTAATGACCCACTTTGAAACCAAATGGCCCAATATGAAGGAGCCATCTTAAATGGACCTTAAACATGCTACCTAGTTATGGACTCTTCCTAGAAAGAGGCCCATTGGCTTAATTAAGCCTTACAAGGATGGCCCAAAAGAAGGAAATCAAAAATTACACACTTTCAAGCTAATACAACCCATAAAACACACCTATACAAGCTAATACACACTAATACAATCCATAAGCTCATGATGTCCTCATCACATGGGGAGGACGTAGGATGGAGTGAAGAAGCAGGAGAATGAATCTTGTCGGCGTGCAGCTGGCACTTAACACACCTACGAACGTAGATAGAGCAATCCTCTTCTAGAGTGGGCCAATAGAAACCTAGCCTAAGGATTTTCTTAGCTAACATCTGGCTGTTCACATGACCACCACACACACCAGAATGCGCCTCTTCCACGACTTTCCAAGATTCATCATCGTCGAGGCATCTCAATAAAACACCGGTGAGCCCTCTTCTGTAGAGCACACCTCCAACCAAAGTATAACGTTGGGCCACTCTTCTAATTGCTTTCTTTTCTTCTGCGGTGGCTTCCTCGGGATAAGACTGATCATTACAGTATCTGGCAATCTCATAATACCAAGGCTTCTCTTCGTCAGCCAACTCTTCTTCCCAGTCCAAAAGCATGACCTCTTTGCCTTTAAGAATTTCTTTCTGCTTGGCCTTCTCGAGCACCTGATCCCTAATATCAAGGAAAGCACGATCCTTAATAGCTGGAGTGTCACGCTGATGAATCAGAGGGACATGGAAATCACGCTCAGGGGGGAAGACTAAGGCAGAAGCTAAAGAAGCGAGAGCGTCAGCTAGAATGTTCTGACTGCGAGGGACGTGAACGAAGATTAACTTGGTAAAGAGTTTGGCATAAGCTGAAGCGAGTTCCTGGTAGGGTTTAAGCTTAGGATTGATAGTGCGGCACTTGACCAACACCTGGCGCAAAATGAGTTGACTATCACCGACAATCTGCAAGTGAGTGACACCATATCGATGAGCGGTTTGCAGACCGGCCAAAAGAGCTTCATACTCGGCTATATTATTGGTGACGGGAAAAGTGAGCCGAGCAGCAAATGGAATGGTGACCCCTTCAGGTGTTAAAAGAACCATACCGATCCCTCTTCCTTGAGAATTAAGAGCTCCATCAAAGTGTAACGTCCACATAGGATCAAGGGGTTGATTAATGGACATTAATTCTTCATCTGGGAACTCAGAATTAACAGGATCAAAATGAGGTAGAGGGTGATGAGCAAGATGTTTGGCGATGGCATAACCTTTGATAGCTTTTTGTTGAATGTAAGTGATATCAAACTGGGAGAGGAAGCTTTGCCAGCGTGCTAACCGATCAGTGAGGACAGATTTTTCAAGGAGGAATTTGATTGGATTCATGCGTGCAATGAGGTGAACCTCGTGAGCTAGAAAATAATGTTTTAATTTCTGAACTACCCAAACCAAAGCTGCACAAGTCTTCTCCATGGCTGAGTACCTCTGCTCACAGGGGTTAAGAAGTTTAGATAAGTAGTATGCTGCCCTTTCCTTACTTTCTTCATCCACTTGAGCTAAGACAGCACCTACAGAGTCATCCAGGACTGAAACATACAGAATAAGTGGTTTGCCTAGAATTGGCGGCCTCAGGATAGGTGGATTGGCCAAATAATCCTTCAATCCGTCAAAGGCTGCCTGACACTTGTCATCCCAATTAAACTTGACTCCCGGCTTGGTAAGCTCGTAAAACGGCCTACATCTTTGTGAATGCTGGGAGACGAAGCGGCGAATGAACTGCAACCTCCCGATTAATCCTTGAACTTCCTTCAAGTTCTTGGGAGGAGGCATATCTCTAATGGCTCTCACCTTGTTGGGATCGACTTCAATTCCCCTCTTACTGACAATGAATCCAAGCAACTTCCCTGAAGAAACGCCAAATACGCACTTCTTGGGGTTCATTTTCAATTGATATTCTCGTGACCTCTGTAGAACCTTGGCCAGAACCCCAGGGTGCTCAATCCTTGTCCTAGATTTCACTACCAGGTCATCCACATACACCTCGATATAAATATGAATCATGTCATGAAAAATCACCATCATAGCCCTCTGGTAGGTGGCTCCAGCATTCTTAAGTCCAAAGGGCATAACCACATAGCAATATGTACCCCATGGTGTAGTGAATAATGTTTTCTCTTGATCCTCTTCAGACATACGAATTTGATTGTAACCTGAAAAGCCATCCATAAATGAAAGAGTTTCAAATCCTGCCGTGTTGTCGATCAGAACATCAATATGAGGGAGGGGGAAGTCATCTTTAGGACACGCCCGGTTGAGGTCCCAGAAATCTATGCAAATTCGAACTTTTCCATCTTTTTTCATAACTGGGACAATGTTAGCCACCCAATTGGGATAGAGGACGACTCTAACAAATCTAGCCTTATGGAGTTTATCGACCTCTTCTTTCATTTTCAAAGCCATGTTAGGGTGGAAACGCCTCAACCGTTGTTTGACCGGGACAGACCCTGGCTTAAGTGTAAGGCGGTGTTCAACGAGCGCAGGGTCTAATCCAGGCATATCTTCATAGCTCCATGCGAATGTGTCCTTGTATTCTTGCAGAACCAAAATGAGCGCCTCCTCCTCGGAGGGCGGTAAATTCTTACTGATGAGGACAATCCTAGGGTCTTCCTCAGTACCTAGATTGATTTCTTTGGTTGGCTCTTCTACAGAGGCTGATGGTTCGTCGAATCGTCTCATGCCACTAGCAAAGGCATCAGCCTCGTCCTCATAGTCTTCATAACTTTCTTCCCCCTCTTCAATAGGGTCTTCATCATTCATGATTTCATAAACGCCCAAACCCTCATAAGCAGCAACAGAATCCTCATATTCTAATTCCGGCAGGATGATCGGTTCTTCCATCAACTCAGGGATTGCTAAACAAGCTTGGCATCTGACAGCCAACTCCATCAAAAATCTTCGGGGAATCTGCTTACCCTTGGCCTTCTTATGTGGAACTAACCCCTGATTTTTATTATTAGAAGGAAAGGAGGAAGAATAGGAACAACTAGCTTGACCAGGGGAAGGAGATGAAAAAGCGGATACAGGAGGTGATACAGAGGAGGGCCCCTCACCAGAGGGGGAGAAGAGTCTTACCAAGGAATCTTGGAAGAGCGGCCCCTGGGTTGGGACGCACTCGGGAGAAAAATAGGAGGTCTCCTCAATAGAAATGGAGGATTGGAGTGTTGAACATTTGGCATTTTTTTTCATTTTTATATTTTCCTTTGTTTTTATTTTCTTTTTCCAGTAAGAAGCAATGTGAAGGGGAAATAGCAGGAGGAGTGGAGATTGCAAGATTGGAGAAAGATTTAATCAAAGATGGCCCACTCGGGGGCGAGATGGAGATTTTAGAAAATCGCTCGAGGAGCGAAGGAGCAATCGGGAGGGAAATCTGAATTGAATCGGGAGACAAGTTGATGGTAATTGGTGGTGGTCGCGGCACGTGACCAAACCAACGGGAATAGAGAGACGCCAACACAGATGGATGCACAGAAGTGAGAGAGAAAAGGCCGGCCCACAGCCTATCCACGGAAAATCCTTCTTCAAAGGGGACATCTGGCTCCCCCGTGTCTGTGTAGTCACTTAACATCTGCCTTTTATTTGTGATTACTGCTGGCATTTCAATCAGTTCTTGAATCAGCGGCGGTCACTCTGGATCTGTCGGCATGAACAGGCGGCTCAGAGAGATTGTGATGTCATTCATGTCAAACCACCTGTACCAGTCACATTCTGGATCACCCATTTTTCTTCTTTTATCTGGCCTTAAAGACTCCAGGGCTTTGTAGGTAACTAGTGGTGCGATGTGACGAGCAAACTGTCTGGCGTGCACATCTTGACAATCAAGCAATGAAGTAATGACGGTAGTCTGCTCATTGTTCTGAATGCCACCGGTGACAAAATGTGTCTTTAAAGTCCAGGTGAGCGGCTGGCGGTCTGGTTTAAAGGTGGACGTCATAACAGCCCACGGCTCTCCTTCATTCTTGCCCGGTGCTTTGTAGCCTAAGCCGCCTCGTGCAATCATCTTTTGAGGCTTAAAAGGCCTAATCCTGCCCTGGAGCTTGGCGCCCAGGCCCTTGCCATCTTGATATCCCATTTTCAATAGAATGTTCCAGCCAGGGGTTTTAATCATGTTCTTTTTCTTCTTCCCCTTAGAAGGCAGGGGTGTCATAGCAACTGTGGTAACAGTCTCAGATAGCATCGGCCGTGGACGGGGAACGTCCAGCACAGATAATAACGGCTTGTTGGCAGGCCATATGGAAGGAACTGATGAAGCTACATGAATGTCTTCCTCTGGCAAGATCGGCACGCTGGTCACCTTGATAATGCGGCCCTTGTGCGGAAACTTGAGGCACTGATGGTTTGTAGAGGGCACTGCGTCAAGCTGCTGAATATAAGGGCGACCCAGGATGCCATTAAAGGTCGGATCCATATCCAGAATGTGAAAATCTGCTGTAATGGTGGCTGGACCCAAACTGACTTTGAGAGTAATCATACCCAGAGGGGGTTTCTTTGTATTGTCGTATGCCGTGACAGTAATAGTAGATGGCCGAATCTGGCTTTCAGGGATACCGCATAGCTTCAGAGTGCTTGGCGGCAACACATTGATAGATGCACCGGTGTCTACCAAACACTGCTTGACAGCCACTTTGTTGATATCGACCGTAATGCATAGGGCATATTTTCTTGCCGGTAGAGGTGCTAACTCATGTTCATGGAATGTGATTGCCGGCTGACTGCTGGCAGGGGTCAAGACTGTAATTATCTGTTCAACCGGAAGGTCCTCATTGACCATGACCTTCTGCAGGTATTCCTTCAGGGCCAGCTGATGAGTGGTGGACCTCTTGACCAATTCAAGAATGGAGATTCTGGCTGGAGTGCGGTCCAAGTGCTTTAATAAATCATACTGAGTTCCCAGCACTGAATCTTGTTCCTGCTCTTGCTCTTGTGGCCCCTGCACGGGCTCTAGCTCTCTCTGTGGGAAAATACGGTGGAATATCCGTCCACTGCGGAGTGGCGCTACGCCTTGACGCGCCTCTGTCGGGGCAATATTAGGAGGAGGGTTGGAAGAAGAAGAAGGAATGTTGGTAGCAGAAACCCTGCTAGGGGATATCAAAGGGGAATTCACTAAAAGGGCGCCTCCGTAGGAGACGTGGTAGTGGTGTTTAACAAAGATGCCCCCGCGGGAGGCATGGGAGGAGTATTTGATGAAGGTGCCCTTGCAGGAGGCGTGGGAGAAGGAGAGGATATCCGAATGCGAGGAGCATTGGCAGGTGGTGGAATAAGGAGAGATCGTGGCACGAAAGGTGGTTGAACCGATGACGGAGGAACTCTTGCTGGTGTAGGAGTGGTAGAGGGGGTAGCGGGTGCTGGCGGTGAGCGAGTAGGAGTGGCCTGGATGGCGCGTGTGTGGGATTGGTGGTGGAAGGTGGAATGGTAGGTTGTGGAGGTGGTAGGCGGGTAAGAAGAGAACGAACCGGCAAGGCCGTGGAATTGGTGGAGGTAGAAGGATTGACGGGGCGTAAAAGGGGACGTCCCGATAGGAGAATAGAAGAAGAAGGAGGTGTGCGCAAAAGGCGCGGAGTTTGATTTTGAGTTGGATCATGGTGAAATGCCCCGACAGAGGCGTTTTCTTCGTGCCATCCCTGCCCTCTCTCCACCTCGTAGAGAGACGTGACAGGGTTCACGTGTTGATTAGGAGCGTGCTCCGGCAATGGATTACGGACGATCCCCATATCCTGCTGGGGTGCTGGAGCTTGCTGCGGCTGAACTTGCTGCGGAGCTGGCTGCTGTTGTTGCTGATTTTGCTGTTGCCGAGAAGCCCTTCTTTCTTTCATAGCGGCTATGTATTGTCTCATCTCATCCCAATTAATGTCACCCTGGTCATTTAGATCGTAGATGTAATCTCTGAAGTGGAAGCAACGATCCAGGTTGTGACCAGGGCCACGATGAAAGGCACAATAGCGGGATGTGTCAACATTAGCGGGCCACACGGTTCTTTCCCTTGGCAGGGCGAGCAAGTTGGCGGCCATCAGGGCATTAAAAATATCGGGAGACTTTCAGGGAGCGGAGGATAGTGGTCCCTTTTGGGGCCAAGTGGTGGTCTCCGTTGTTGTTGTTGGCCGTAGTTGGCTGGTGGGGGTACTTTATGGTATTGTGGTGGAGCTGGGGGATCTATGCGGGGGGCTTGGTTTTGTGATGGAGCGAAGGAGCGTTGAGGCGCGAATTGGGGTGGTGGAGTAGGGTTAAAATGAGGGTTCTGTCGTGGAGGTGGTGGTGGACGTGGGTTAGCTTGATGGGGGTTGCCAACTACGCCAACTTGCTCATTTGTGACAGTGCCTTCCGTCGTGGGCCCGCTGTTGACATTTGTATTCTTTTTAAATAGCCGAGGCTTCGGCTCAAACATGCCCATGATGGGCGAGTCCTTCATTTGCGTTTGTATATAACGAGCTCTTTCATAGAGCTCTTCCATAGTTGTTAGCCGATTCATGGCCAAAATGTGCCGGAATTGGGGGGTTGCATTAGAAATGACCATTTTTACTTGCTCCTGTTCCGACAATGTGTCCTTTAATTTCTCGGCCATAGACCGCCACCTATCAGCAAATACAATGAAGTCCTCCTCGGGCTTCATTTTCTCGGCAACTAAATCTGTAACAGAAAGGGAAGGTCCCACCCGGTCTCTGTACTTTTGCAGGAATTTTCTTTGAATAACATCAAAATCGCCGGCATCAGCTGGCTCCAGAGAATAAAACCATTCGAGGGCTGGCCCCTCAAGAGATCTCCTGAATAAGTAGGCCAGGGAGGCCTTATTGTCTTGCCAAAAGGAAGTCTCATATCGGAAATCCTTTAAATGAATGAATGGGTTGCCTGTCCCATTATATCGCCGGAAATTCGGCATTTCAGAAGGTGGTAAATGGAACACTGGCAATGTAGGAAGAGAAATTTCCGGAGCACTCTTAGTCGCTGTAACCTTCTTGAGCTGCTCCTCCATGCTGGCTAGCTTCTGAAGCAAGAGAGTGTTGGTATCGGGCTCGACCGGGGCCTGATTCTGAGCAAAAGAATGCGGTATAGGCGTTCGTAGAATCCGAGGAGGTTGGAAGGATTGATGCCTAACCGCTGAATAGCTCGCCTGCTGGGCCGGCATGGCCGCAGTAGGCGTTTGTGGACGAGAGGAGGAGGGATGCAAGACCGCCTGGTCATTAACAATCTGATGGCCACTCACGGCCGGAGGGGGATTAGAAGAAGACGAAAGAACTGACTTCCCCTTTAAAGCGGCCTGAATGGCTTGCCGCTGGGAGTCATCCAACTGGGAGAGAGCTTGGATCAAATCTGTGACATTAATGGATGGGGAAGGGTTCCCCGAAGTATTGGAAGATGGAACTTGAGACGGAGGGTCCGCCTCATGAGTAGTGGTATCAACCACATGAACTTGTGAGTAATGGGGGTGAGGAGGGAGGTAATTCCCCTCATAATAAACAGAATCCTGGAGAGGGTCCTCATATTGACCAAATATGTTCTCATTCTCATCATCATAAGAGTACCCGTTGCCTGACATGTTGATGGTTTTACCTGAACGGAGTTTCATTCTTAAGAGAGAGAGTGTTTAATGAAGGAACTATCACAAAATATTTAATCCAAACCAAGCAATCAAATCACCCAACTATGTTTATGCAAACAAGGTTGGCAAGAAACGCAAGATTTTAATGTTTGATGTTTGAGTTAGAGTGGATTATTTGTGAAAGTTCACTCTTTTGCCAAATGAGACCTAGTTTGACCCAAGTGTAACCTCCGGGTCAACTAAGTTTTTCTTTCTCTTTAACAACGCATAGGTTCTCTAATCTCCAGGTACTTCAAGGGTACAACCAGCCCAGCGTCCGTGAGGGAATCCACGGGTGCGGGGACTTATGGAGGTCTTGGAAAAGGGATTTCCGGTCCAAAGAGACGGAATGCTCAATGGAGGGTAGTCCCGATTCCAAGAAAGGTGTGTGGATCCTAGGATGGAGAGAGGAGGTCTCTCAACCAAACCAACAAATCAAGACAGTCCAGCAATATAATATCAAGACAAATATAATAAAGAGCTAAGCACAGGGGACAGTATCTGTGAAAAAGAATAGTGAAGAAACGCCCTGGGAAAGGGCGTTTTCACAGCAGGAGGAAAAGACACGCCCTGCGGTAGGTCGTGACAAACAAGAAAACACGGCAGCGTAGCTGCTGTTAAATGGTGTGAGGGGCTCACAGACGGTAAGAAAAAAATGCCTTGAAGTGAGGCGTTATCCAGAAAGGACGCCTCCACTGGAGGGCGTCAAAACTCAAATGAATGCCCTGCTTATAGGCGTTACTAAAAACCTGAAACGCCTCTGAGGGAGGCGTTAATCCACAGACAATATGTGAAGCAGCAATTATCGGCAGTTATGATGAAAAGAAACGCCCTAATGCAAGGCGCTGATAAGAAATGAAACGCCTCAGGGGAGGGCGTTAATCCACAGGCAATATTATGAGCAAGCGGCAGACAACAGTTATGGTAAAAGACGCCCTGGAAGTGGGCGTTAATCAATAAAACACGTCCCTGGGAGGGGCGTTAAATAGCAGACGATATGATGAGTAAGCAGAACACCAGCAGATGCAATAAACCCACGCCCTGAAAGGGGGCGTTAATCAATAACACACGTCCCTGTGAGGGGCGTTAAATCAAAAGACGCCGTAGTGGAAGGCGTTACTAAACAGTAATTGACTGATCCGGGGAGTGTGCAGGGTGCACAGTAAGGGAGAGGGTACCGAGGGTACCGAGGGGAAAGGGCACACGAGGGTGCCTAAGGGGAGAGGACACACGAGGGTGTCAAAGGGGAAAGGGCACACGAGGGTGCCAATGGAGATGGTAATCAATAAAGAAAATAGTGGAAGTCCCACCATGATCGCCAATTTGTAGATTCTATTTAAAATCCACTTAAAGCAAAATACGAAGAATAAGATAATAATAATCAATAAAATGATAGGGAGAAAAGCATGCACGAGGTGCACAAGGGAATTTGTGTGATCGCCAGAGGGATTACCTCAATAAGAAGAACAAGAGATCGCGTATACCTGGTGGAAATTGAGATGCGGGATGGATATGGATTTCCTCCTCCGACTTCAATCGGCCGGCCGATGAAGTGGATTCTCTTCAGTTGATTACCTTGTAAAAAAAAGACAATAAAAGACAGACAAAAGAGAGGGGATCAGCCAAGGTGCAGATAGTATCAATCCAAACTAACACAAAATGATGAAAAAGGCATCAACAGCGCACCTCTTTTTTTTGTTTTTTTAAACCCCTAGCAGGGAACTAGGGAAAGGATATGAAAAATGATGCTTAATGCAATAGAATAACTAACGACCGGTGATAATGAGGAGATGTTAAGAGGAGATGAACAACGAAACAACAGATAGAACCCTGCTCTCCCTGACGAGAGTAAAGGGAAAACCGTGGAGATGCTTAAACGGATGCAGAAAGGATGAAGGCAACAGGCGCTTGATTGGATGCAGAGAAGGATGCAGAACGTGCCTGTTGAATGATCAACCTCTTAACCCTTTGAGTTGTTAACCTTTTACACGATCAAACGAGATTTTCTTTTATAGCTTCAATCGGATATGATCAAACAAGGAAGTGATAAGAACGGGTAATGAGGCATCCTGGGAAGGATTAAGATCGAGCAAGAGTCCAGGGATGGTAGGGAACTGTGAGGGAAAGACAAAAAAAGGAAGGACTCTGGAGTGAAACACGCCTTAAGACAGGGCGTATAATTATAAATTGACGACCTGTCACAGGGCGTTTCTTAAAACACGAGCTAGGAAAGGTCGTTTCTTCCTGGATTTAATTTTGGAAATAAAAACTTTCTTTATTTGAAACACGCCTGAGATAACGGCGTTTAGTGAAAACACGCCCTAAGGAAGGACGTTACTTAGAAAATGCTTTTATTTTGAAAATAGATAATTCCAGAAATTAACGGATAATACCAGGAATTGACGCCCTCAAGTATGGTCGTCCTTTCTTTTGAAACGCCCCATGACAGGTCGTTACTTTCGGAAGTAACGCCCTTCGTCAAGTCGTGAATCACGAAAAATGCATAAAATTCACAAAAAATAGAAAAACTTCATGTTATAGGAATATTGAAGTCCGCTTGGGGCGTTTACATAATAACATGAGATTTGATCAACATAACGTCAATTTTGGCGTGTCTACAACGTGTACACATAGGGGCAATACTATGCAAGCAGGGTTCCATCGCCAGCAAGAGGGTGTGCCCAAGCCACCTTGAGAGGATGAAGTGCCATCCCCTGGTCGCAGATGCGGGTTGAATTTAGAGGTTGAGGGTCGCCCTGAGCTACTTTGGAGGACCGCTCTCCCCCGATGGGCCCATACTCGACGGAGTCGAGTTTTTCGCACCCCGGGGGTATGATGAGGACATCACCAGCTTTCCCCTTTGTACGAGGATCCCGATGCTTGCCAGCCATGCTACATTTTGTTCGCCACTATATTTCGAGTCATTTGATGTAATTTTAATTTTCTTATCATGTATTTTTCCTTTTATTTGAGTCTTATACCTAGGTTAGGTAGTTAATTACCTAAGTCTAGAGTCATTAAGTTGGTTAATGGGCCCAATTATATGGGCTAGGCCCAGGGGCGCCCCCTTCCCCTTGGTTAAGTGTTAGTGTGTTAAAAGTTAAGGACTTATGTGAAAATGTGGGGTTCCTATAAATAGGACCCCAATCCCTCAGTTGGAAACTAATGAATGAATGAAGTATTGATCAAATTTTAGCCACTTAAGTGCTCTTCCCTCTCTCTCTCTCTAGCTCTCTCTCTCTCTACTTCCCTCTCTCTCTAGGGGGCGGCCCCCTCTCTCTCTCCTCCCCTCTCTCTCTCCCTTGGGCGCACAAGCCCCTTCCCCTTCCTCTCCTGCCACCTCAGCTGCCACATCACCCTCCCACCCCTTCACCTTCCCAAGGCCCTTAACTCCACTTCAATTCCCCCTCTTCCCAAGCAACCCTTCCTATTCCCTATACACCCTTTCACCTTCCCAAGGAAGACTTCCTCTCCCCAACACAACCTTTCCCCTCCCCTAGACAACCCCTCCATCTCCCTAGACCACCATTAACACCACTCATTAACCCACCACCCAAATCAAGAATAAGCCCCTCCCCATTCCCCAAGCCATTTGCGCCCCCCACCATCTCACCATCTCCACCCTTGGCCGCACCCCTCTCCCCTTCGCTCCACCTACCAGCTGCGACCCCAGCCACCCCATCCCACCCTCCGTGCCACAGCCACCATCCACCATCCCCCACAACCAATACCCCCGCCCCTTGCTGTATTGGCCCCCCTATCCAACCCCATTCACCTTCATCAAGTTGTAGTTCGCAGGTTGCAGAAAGAGGGGACGACTTGCAGTAGCGACCACGATTCCTCACGGCGACACCAGAAGACGTACCATATATTTCTGGAAAGGTCGTCCAGTCCAATACGCAGGCGAGGAAGAATCATACCATTCCGAGTTTGGGGCTGTCCGGGAGAGCCATTCTCCCCCGACTGTGCCAAGCTCCATCTGCAGAGCACCTGAGCTCAACCAGAAGCTGAACCACGACTAACATTGGAGGATTCAGACCGAGGGTCCTTCTTCAAAGTTCTTCCTCCACCTGTCCCCGACCAGAAGCAAGAAGAAGAACCACATTTGGTGTCCGGGAGCCAAAGTTCCGATTTTTCCCCTTCAGTCGCACAGGTCTGCCTCCCCCAGTCTGCTGCGACCTGCTCCCACTCATCGGCATCCCCCAGTCCACCCCGACATCGGACGGCTTCCCCATCAGTTTTGCAGTGTAGAGACTTCGTCCAAGGTTCCAAAAACCCCAACGGTTCGAGATTTGGCACTCGGGAGTGGCCAGGGTAGCTCCTGCAAGTCACTGTTTGTGCCAGATAGCGATTGTGGCCAGAACCTGCCCCTCTGTTCGAAGCCCGACCCGGACCGGAAGCTGCAGCATAAGAAATCGAGGAACTTCAGGGCCATCCGCGTGCCAAATACGAGGAATTCCACACTGGTCTCGCCTCCAGAAAAATTCAGGAACGCGATCTACAGTCCTGGAACCATCGGGCAGTCAGCTATCGCTGGTTGCAAGTGGGAACATCCTCGGCGTCCAACCTACCTTTCCCCGACGGTTCTCCCTTCCCCGCCTGGCCGGCTTACCGCCCCTCCCTGCGGGAGGTAGTGTTTGATTGTACTTGAATATTTCCCACCCCCGAGATCACCCTCCTGCGCGAGGTGTAGTGATTGTACTTTTAAACAGGACTGAAGCTTCATCGGCACAGTGTGCGGGGAACCCACACTTCCCCGCTCGCCCTAGTCTCCGACCGGGGTTGGTTTCCTCAAACCAACCAGGTGAGCTCTGCCCTTGCCCTTTTATTCCTGTTCATTTCATATTTGCGAGACTTATCCGCTGGTCGGAGAGCGAGTGCCCGATCCCGGAGCCACCATCTTAGTGTGGTCACCGTGGCTAAAAGTGAGCGAGTGACCTAATGCCCTCAAGGCACCCGGCCGCCCTTGTTTGTGGGCTTCATACCTTCGGGAGGGACAACCTTAGCGGTGCTGATCCTCTAGCCAGCCAGGGGCTAACTCCACCACCTCGACTCGGCATCACCGAGTCACCACGGGAATCGCGTGCGCACGGTGTGTTGGCGACTCTCTAGTTGCTCTCAAGTCTTGTTGTTGCTATTGCGAATTAAGTCCTAGGGGTCATAGTCTATTGCTGCCATATTGTGTCACATCATCCATCTTTTAATGTAGTCGAGGGCCGACTCATCAGCCCTTTGCCTTGTGGCGTAGAGCTTAGCCATGGTAATTTCTCTTTCGGCCACATAGAACCTTTCTTTGAACTTCTTCTGCATGTCGGGCCAGTCAGCCACGGACCCGGGTGATAAGCTGGAGTACCACTCGAAGGCCAGCACGGTGAGTGTCGAGCCGAAGAACTTCAGCAGGTGGGCTTCATCTGCAGCTAGATCCCCCATGACATTAACATAATAGGCAATGTACTCCCTGGGAGACCCTTGTCCGTTGAATTTCTCAAATTTCGACGGCTTGGTGACGCCAGCCGGTAACTTCCTTGCAGCATAGTGAGCCGGATAGGGTACCCGGTAGACGTCGAACGGCGTCTGATCCCCATCGCCCCTTTCGGCCAGCTTCATGTCTATCATCTGCTCAAGCATCAGACGGCTAACTGCCGCTGGGTCGATCGGGCTAAGGTAGAAATGAGCGGGCTGCGCGCTCGGGGTGACTACCACGGTCGCCTGGGGGGCCATGGGGGACCCTTGTGAGAGCGAGGCCTGTGGCGGGGCCGATGCTGTGCAATGTGCCTGCTGCGGGGGTGCAACCCCGAGAGGGTTGGGAGTTGCTGGGGGAGCTGCTTCTGAAGACTGCCCTCTGTCTGTGGGTACTTCGGGTAAAACCCCGGTCTGCCAGGGCGTCGGGGGCGGGGTGGTCCGCTCACTGAGCTGCTTCTTGAGCGACTCGATTTCTTGCTGGAATCGCTGCATCATGAGCAGCACTACCGGGTCAGCTATGGGGAGAGCGGGCATGCCCCTGTCTCTTCGGCCGGGGCATCCTCGGATGATGTCGAGGGTCCGCCACTCGTGTCGCCGGTGGTGACCACGTTGGCCGTGAGGGCCGAGAGGGGTTCTTCTGGTAGAGCTCCTTCGGCACCTGGGGGTGTCGTGCCGCCTGCCGCTCTCCCTCTTCTGGTGAGGGGTCCCGGCCTTACGGCGATTCTGGCCACCTCTTCCGGATCGGTGGGCAAGGCCCCATACCGACCGTGAACTCCCGCCATGTTGCAGGCGAATGTCTGCCACCTTTTGGCTTTGTTTCTCTTGGTCGCCCTTCTGGATGATCTTCCTGGGAATACCAGCCTGTCGAAGACCGATCGTCGGAGCGGCGCTTCCTCCCGTATAGGGGACTGGCGCGGCTCCTCCGAGCGATTCCTCGAGTCTGTGCCAGGTGCGGGCCGGGCTCCCTCTTCTCGGAAAGCGGAGGCCACTGCCCCCAGGAGTCTCTAGCGGCTCGCGAGAGTGCTACCCGAGCCTCAGAGGTAATTCCTCATAGCCTGCTCGATCCCTTCCCACTCCTGGTCGGGGAGAGCAGCTGGTGGTGGCACGTCAACGACAGTGGCTGGGGGAGAGTAGGTCTCGTGAGCCGGACGGGTGGCGTTGTGTCGACGCCCACGGCGGCGGCGATGGACCTTCTCGGGCGGCCCCGCGATGATGGGTGCCGGTGGGAGAGTTGGGGTCATCACCTCGACCCTATCATCTCTTCGAGCCCTCCTCGGGCGGAAAGTGCTGGGTCCCGCCTGGGAAGGTGCAGTGGGTTGGGCCTGTTTGGGCACCTAGACTTGCTTTAGCTTGGCTGGTCTGTGGGCCGGCACAATCCTTGGTGATGCGGCGACAACGGCAGGTGTCGCCTTCTCCTTCAGCTTCCCAAGTTCTTGGAAGGAGTTTTGGACTGGGACAGTCGGGACGGTGCGGTCCGGCGCCACCGGGGATCTTTTCCCATCCAGGCGGACTCGGTGGGTCCCCATAGTCATAGTCTTCCCAGAGTTAGACACGCGGCGCTCCAGGCCCGCGTTGTTCCTCCGGAGCCTCCTTCGGTGGGATGCTGACCCTTGGTGAAATGGGTCGGTAGTCTGGTGCAGGTGGTGCACGTTGCAGCTGAGCGTCGTTGTGGGGACGCTGTTGTTGTCCTTGGCCATAGCTCGGCCAGCAGCAGCTTCAGCGGCTCCTGGAGCGAGAGCGTTGGTTTGGGGCTCCTCGGGCGCTCGCGTGTCGAGGATGTCGACGAAGGCCACCCCCAAGAAATTGGGAAAGCCAACGGTGGGAGGGAAGCTCCCAAAAGTGAGGGGGACCGCCAGGTAGCCACTCCAGACGTGGTTCTCGACGGGCTGGGGGCCACAGGTGACCGCCGTCATGAGCGCCATGCTGTGGTTTTCTTTCCTGCATCTGGAGAAGTAACGTAATTAGTATTACAAGAAGGGGGGCCGCGGGGCCCCTAATTTCGGCAAAAAGATGAAGGGTGGATCCTGTTGAGTCTTGTTGAATCTTTACACGTTTTGATGATGACAACACTATAAGTCTTAGTAGTGTTCAAAAATATTTCTCTGTGAAAAATTAACAAAAATATTTCTCTATGAAAGTGAACAAAGAATATTTTTCTGAGAAGAATGTACCTTCATTTCACTTCAGGTATTTTCTGGGAATTGTCTTCGCGTTGGTTGGAACTTCATCATGTTTGTGTATAACACTTCGTGTTGCACTATTTGCCTTCGTGTCGTTGTTAGTTTTCTTGTCTATGTTTCCAACACGCCGTGTCGTCCTTTCGTACCTCGTGTTGTTTCAGTTGTGTGCTGATTGTCTTCGTGTTGTTTCTTCTGAAGTAGCTCGAGTTGTTCTGATGAACTTTGAGCTGCTTCTGTATGAACCTCGTGTCGTTAGCACTTAGAAACTCATCTCGAGTCAGTCTACTATGTTTGCTCTTGTGTCTTCGTGTCAATCACGTGTTGTTGAAGACGTGTCCATCTTATGTCTTCGTGTCTTGTTTCCTAGACCTCGTCTCTTTGTCGCTTTGTGTCCTCACCTCGTGTCGATTTCTATTTTCATCTTCGTGTCATTTTCAACTCGTGTCGCCTCGTCTTCGGGTCGTTCATACGAGCTATTTTGGGCTCGAGTTGTTTTTCTGGTGTTTTCAGGTGCTGTTTCACTTCGTGTCGTCTTTTGTTGCCGTTTGTTATTTCGTGTTGATTCTGCGAGTGGTTCCTCGTGCTACTCTTTAGTATTCGTGTCTTCGTGTTTCTTTAGTGTTTGTGTCTCCGTGTTATTTTAGTACTCATGTCTTCATGTTACTTCAATACTCATATCTTCGTGTTATTTCTTTCTATCCTCGTCCAGGTTTCTTTTGATCGCGTGTCTTTCTATTGCTTCACTCTGTGTTATCTCTCTCTCACCCTATGCTGTGTTCATCTGACTTCGTGTCGTCTTCGTTGTTGTGTTAGCTGTGTTCTCGTGTTCGTCGTGTCGATCTTTTTGTTATCTCGTCCTAAACCCATCTCACGTACCTCGTGTCAATCACAGTATAGTGCACCTCGTTTTGTTATCATATACCTCGTGCAGTTTTTCATTTTTGTGGCCAACCAACTTATCTCAGCTACATACAGCAAAACCCTGAGTATTAATTTACTTAATCTCCTTGCAGGGGTCCGAGGAAGATTACTCCTCCGTGTCTGGGCAGCACGTGATCCAATGCTGGAGGAACCAATTCAATAAGGACACGTGGCAAGAAGATTCTGGAACAAGCGTGGAAGGTACACGCATTCTGAACCGGATCTGCTGCTGCTGCTGATATAAATAGAAACCTTCGTCTTCAGATGAAGGTGATCGAAAAAGGGAGAGAGATAGAAAAAAAGAGCAGAAAAGCAGAGAGTCCTTCGATCCAGAAAAATGAGAGAAAGAAGAGAAGAAAAAGAGAGAGTAGAAACTGAAGGAGAAAGAAGAAGAAGAAGAAAGGAAGAGGAGAGAGAGGTTTATGGAAGATCTGATCAGTCTGTTCGTGGATCAAATCCAGAACGACTATGCTCATTGAGAGCTATATATCTTGCATTTCATTTCCAGCTTGTGTCGCTGTCATTTTCATGTTTTCTTATTTTTCCTTTTGTTATCTTGTTTAGCCTTGTTCTTCCGATTGCCCTGTTTTGGGGATCGGGTTCCTCCTGGTGGTACAGGAGAAGGGAGATCTGATCTCCAGGTTGCAAGTGGCAGGTGGTCACTTGTGGGTTCCCTCCTGGTCTGGAGGAAGAGAGGCTAGGCCTCTGGTGGCTTGCCGGCAGTAGGTTGCTACTGGCTGGTTCACTGGTAGTGGGTCTGCTACCAGTGGGGTTCCCTCTTGGTATAGAGGAAGAGAGACGTGAGTCTATGGTCTATAGTGATCGTGGGTTACTAGAGGTTCCCTCCGAGTAGGAGGAAGAGGGGAGGTTGTTCCCCTGGGTAAGCTGTGTATCAGCGTTTGTTGGCAAGCTGTGTTGCCCAGCCGTTAGTGAAGCCACACTCAGTTTGAGTGTGGGGTGGATGTAGGTCTGGAGGACCGAACCACCTAAAAATTCCCTGTGCTGTGTGCTTGCATTTCTCTTCTGGGTTTGGAAATATTTGGTAGATGCTTGTTTAGGTCGATCCTTCTCTTTCCTCCAAGCAGTAAGTTCTGCGGTTAGTGTTTGACCATTGTGCTCTAATTCAAAAACTCCTGTTTGAGATCTAAACTTTTTTTTTAATCCTTAGCTTTAAAGGGTTAAGGTCCATTCACCCCCCCTCTGGACCTTTCAATTGGTATCAGAGCGGTTCCCTATATCTCCAGATTCAACAATCTGTAGGGGATCCTGGGAGTCTGATAGGTGCATTTCTGTTTTGGTCTTACTACTTGGTTTTACTCCTGAACTGTTTTCAATGAAGCACCCACCGATCTTTAGTGGTTCTGGATTTAAGTTGTGGCTTAGAAGTCTGCGTACCTATGTTAAACAACGTGATTCGGATATGTGGAAGTTGATTTCACATGGTCCACACAAACTGCCAAAGAAAATGTCCAAATGGACTAACAATGATAGATACATGTATGATCAAAACGAGAAGGCTATGGAAATACTGAAGGCTGCCACTGACAAAGCTTTACATTCATGTTTTTATCATTGCAGGTCAGCCACTGAAATTTTGGACCAACTGAAAATAGCCTTCGAGTCAAAGAAGGATGCCTGCATGATGGCCAATGGGACTGATCACAGCAACAATCAAAGTAATGAAGAGGACAATGATGATCAGGTAAACCCTTTTCAACATTATACTATGGATGATTGGGAAAATAGCTATGCTGACTTGTTGGGGCTATATGAAAATTTAAAAAGGGAACATAAGAAACTGAGAAAGGGTACTAGGTTAACCAGTGCAAATTCCTCTTCATGTCAAAACTGTTTAAAATTGGAACAAACAAATGATGCTTCCATAGCTGAGTTTCGTAAGCTTGAGAGTCAAATTAAATTGTTAAAGAAAAAGAATCAAGAATCTGTTAATTTAGAACTGAATGAACTTAAATCTGAAAATGACTCTCTCAGGAAAATCATTGAAGAAAATGTTCAGAAAGTTAAAAACCTTGAATAAGAAAACAAACTGCTAACTGAAAAAACTGAATCTAATCAACAATTTGAACCACCATGTGAAGATCATATTTTAATAAGGGAATTAATCCAGAATGACAAGCTCAAGGAAGAAATTGAAAAATTGAAAATGTTGAACAGTAGTATGTCTGAGAGACTTCTAACCTTAGAAAAGGGAAAAACTGTTTGCATTGAAGATTCTGATAAACTGAGCAATCTGGAAAATGAAATTGAGGACTATAAAATCGCAAACAAGGTACTAAGTGAATGTGTAAATTGTAATGAACAAGAAATTACTAGTTATGAAATACACATTGTTTCTCTGGAAAATGAAATAGAAGACTTGAAGAAATCCTTGTCAAAATTTGTGGAAGGACAAGAAAATCTAGACACATTGTTAGGTGTTAAAGTCAATTTTAAAAAAGAAGGGTTGGGCTATAACTCAACAAAGAAAAAGAGTTTTGGAAATAAGATTCGAAGAAATCCTTGTCAAAATTTGTGGAAGGACAAGAAAATCTAGACAGATTGTTAGGTGTTAAAGTCAATTTTCAAAAAGAAGGGTTGGGCTATAACTCAACAAAAAAAAAGAGTTTTGGAAATAAGATTCAAACTTCTGCTGTTTCAGATGTTGCATCTGCTAGCCTAGCCAGTCCCTCTGTATTTCAATTCACTGCTCAAAGAGGTCTGAAGACAACTGTAGAACAAAGAGAGAAGAACAAAGTGGATTCTACTACATACTTGCATCCTGACTTTAAATCCCATGCTAACAAGAAACCCATGTCATGTCTTAATTGTCATAAAGCTGGTCATCAAATGCATGAATGCAAACTGAAAGGAAAAGATGACATGAATGCTAGTAAAATCCATGTTAGGAAAACTCATGTCAGAAATCATAAGGATCAGAAAAAGAAAATGTCATGTTACTACTGCCATAGAATTGGCCATTTGATGCATGAATGTAGATTGATGGAAAAGGATGATATGGATGCTAGGAAAAACCATGATAGAAATCCTGCTGTTCATTCAAAGAAAAGGGAATGTTCGCATTGTGGTAGACTAGGCCACACCCTTGCTCAATGTTGGTTTGCTAATGGAAAGAAAAGACCACTCCCACATCATGCTAAATTTTATGCTAACCAACATGCTCTTAATATCAACAAAACTACTTTCCTGAACCAGCATGTCAGATGTTTTAATTGTAACAAGCTTGGGCACAAGGCCACTGAATGTTGGACAAGATCTTATAGAAGAGAGTCTCCTTTCTGCTCTCATTGTGGGAAGCATGGCCATGCAGTCAAGGACTGCTGGCATGCTCATGGTAGAAAATTCAATTCTAAAATTGCTAAATACCCTGCGAATGGAAATGAATTTGGTAGAAATGTTTTTAGAGGCAGACACAATGAGTGCTTCAAATGTGGGAAGCCAGGTCACAGGATTGCAACCTGTTGGCTGGCAGGATATCAAAACCAAACTAGTTTTGGCAAACAGAATGTTTATTCTATTAACAAGGAGTCTCATGTATATGCACACAGAATTCATGCTAACAAGGATATGCATAAATCAGTACTGAAAGCTGCTGCTCCTTACTATCAAGTTAAAAATGTGCTGAGAAAAAGTGCTAGAAGTGAGATTGTCATGTCAGGACCCAAGACTTCTTGGGTACCTGTTTGTGCAAAATAACTTTGCTTTGCAGGTGTGCCTTGGATGGAATAAAGGGGTAATAAACCAGGGCATATAAAAGGACCCCATGTCTGAACGCTTCAGGTAAATCTACTGCTTCCTCCTAGTCTGAATTCAACTCCTAATCCATCAGAATAATGTCTGTTGTTGTTCATATAAACTGCCTGTTTGGACTAGACAGAATTATCATGATTAGAACAATCTCACTTGTCTGCCATGCCCGTTGATTATCATGTTTGACCACTATGGTATATAAAATAGTAAGCCATCAAAAGGCAGGAAAATCTGTCGAGAGGTGCTTACTATGTGTGAGGTGGTCTTTCAGACCAACTGCTCCGCCTAGTACCATGGGTCATTCTGCTGATCAGGGGGGGCCTGTATGTGCATGATTCACAAACTCACATGTTTAATTTTCATGGCAAACACTGCATTCAATAAATAATTAATACTTCCAAGAGTAGTGTGTGAGATGTCCTTGAGTGGGGCTGAAAAGGGGCTTGACAGGCCATTTGGTTTCTGAAGAATTTTGTCAGCCGATGTAGTCAATGTGGTGTTAAGATCAGTCATCTCATGAGGTTGCAGTTTATTGCCCAAGAGCTTCTCTGGATGTGAGACAGAACTTCTTCAAGAATATTATATTTGTGAATGTCCTTGGTGCTTAATGTCTTGAGTGATCTCTCACTTGTTGGCTTGCTGATTGGAGTGTTGCTCATCTCATCTCATCTCTCTCCATTCAGTTTGCCATCTTCTTATCTCTTTCCTATCACTCTTGGTTCAGAAATCCTCTCAAAGAAACTTTTTTCTTACAGTCTTCATACTCTTATCAGATGTGATCTGTATACCTTAAACCACCCAACATCTAGTGTAACAACTTACACCTGTTAATAAAGAACTTTAATGTATGGGGGCTATATTTGGTCCTTGATCCTTCTAAGTTATCCTCTCAAGTGTTGGTCAACATATTATAAAATTTCATGTTAAATGAGAAAAACTTGTTGAGGATCTCGTTTTAACTGAAACTTATGTGAAGAGAGCTGTGAGATAATAAAATGTGTTAAGTAAGATATCTGTCTTTTGTCTAAATTCATGAGAGGTGCTATCAGGGAATACGCCATTCTTTGTGGCAGAGCAATGGCTTTTGTGGAGAAATAGTCACTCTAGATCAGAGAAGTCCAGAGTTTCTATCATGATACAATTAGCTATCTCTGTATCCTTATAGAAATGTTAAAAAAAAAAATCACCAAAGAAAGAAAAATTTCATTTACTTAGATTGGCATTAAGGTAGTCTGTCTTGAGTAACCAGGGTTTCTGGTGTCTGATAAACATGTCTCCTCGTGTAAAAAGGGACTGTTCTACCTTGTGCTCAACAAATTGGTTGACCATGTATGCCTTCTCTTGTCCATTAAATGAAGAAATGAAATCTGCTTGACATCGACATGTTATTTCTTTGCTTGTCAAACATAAGGAGTAATTTAATCGTGACTCTCTCTAGGTTAAGCAACTTTAACAGTTAATTTTGTGATCATGTTGATTTAATATCTTGAGGTAACTGACCATGGAATTTGGAAGAATATAACTAATCCATATATTGAAGGGCAAACTTTAACAGGCAATGGGTGTGTTACATTATAACTGAGGGTAGTTTGGGTATTTCCAGAAAAAGTTTGATAAGAGTGAAAAGCAACCCGACAAAACCCTTCTTGTTTCACATGCCTTCATCCACAAACCCTCGTTTCCCCTTGCCGTTTCCTATTCATCTTCGTGCCGCTCCATCTTGAGTGCTCCTTCAAACCCGTCTCTATATCTTCCCGCTCACTTCCTTCCCCCACAAAGATCTCTTCCTCTCTTGGGTCTAGCTTCACTTCCAGTAGCAACCGGCAAGTGTGAGTTGATACTCTAGGAGTTTTGGCAAATGGATCAGCAAGCATCCGCCACTCAGGTTGAAAGGAAGAGGAAAGGAAAGGAAACTGCTGAGGAGCCTCCGTCCAAGCAGCAACGTTGTCTAGAATCAGAAGCTGCTGCGGGAATGTCTTCAGAACAAGGTACCAGGCCTTCCCAGTCTACCGTATTTTTAGAGAGTGGTAAAATCATTCCTCCAAGGATAGTTGATTTTGGTGATGAACCCATGGTCCTGAAGTTTCCAGAACTCTCGAAGATTTTCGAGTTTCAGGAATGGAGGAAATTCTTGGAAGATCACAGGGTATTCTACCCTAGCCTGGTGATGGAATTTTACAACAACTTGTTGTTGAGCCGAGATAAGTCTGCATTGATTTCGATGGTTAAAGGGGTTGAGATAAAAGTGACATGCAACTCTCTCCATGAAGCTCTAAGTATTCCAGAAAAGGGAGAGGTGGAGGGAAGGTTTAGATACAGTCTCCATGAAGCTTTCTCAGTCATTACTGGAAAACCCAGTAATATTCATGATAAGGGGCAGTTGAAGCTAAAAGCTTATCAGACATCGTCATTTCCTCCTCTTCACAAGCTCCTTCAAAACGTCATTGCATCCATCATCACCCCACAGACTGGAGCTAGAGGAAGAATTACAGACACACAGAGATTTCTACTGTTCTGTTTGATCAAGAATGTAAAGATCTGCTTGCCTGAAATCATCTTTAATGTCATGAAAGGGTGTATTGGATCAAAGAGACACCTACCCTACGCCGCCCATCTGACAGATATATTTAAGTGTTCAGAGATTTACTTGGATGGAGAGGCCGCATCTGATGTTAAGGCCCGAAACATTTTCAATATGAATTTTGTTTCAGTGTTTTTGGGCTTGGAGGGCTCTTCCATAGTGGGGCAAGTTAAGGCCCAGAAAGTTAACGAGTCACAAACTCAGGGGGAGCATCTGGAACAATCTCAAGACTTAGCCCAAACTACTGTGCAATTAGCTTCTGAGGTTAATCTAGAGGAAACACCATCTGAACTGCCACCGTCTGCCACTGCACCTACTGAAGTATCTCTTTCCTTTCAGAGGCTGGTTGAGATTGCTTCTGAAGAAATCAGGTTGTCTGAAGAAAGTACTCAGGCTGATCTAGATGCAAACATTGATGGTCTGTTTGATTCTTTTGGGAAGACATCTGAAGAGGAGATATTGCCCGTGGAACAGCCAGTTAAAGAGCAAGAAAGTAATGATCAAGGTCTTGCTGAGTTTGTGGATTTAATTCTACGAGAAGCTGTGGAGAAATGCTTGGAAGAGGCTGCCAACGTAGTTGCAGCTGAAACTTCTGAACAGGAACCTGTTGACAGACCTGCAGATCATGATCTCATGGAAGATAGAGGGGATGAGAGTCAAGAAAAGGCTCCTGTCATAGAACTAGATACATAATCTTCAGATGAAGAAGAGGAACCTAAAAATGCAATTCCTGACAATGATATCCAAGCTGAAGATAAGGATCAGTTTCCAGCAGTAGACAACCAACCGCCAATACAAGAAGAAGCAGCTGAGAGAACTGCACCTGACAGTGAATCTTCTGGTTCACCCCTAGGACCACCTCGGCTACTATCTGCTCGGCCTCCAAATATTGAAGAACTCCTTATATACTTGACTCAGCAGATGCACAAACAGGACAAGAAAATGGATGATCTGCTAACATATGTCACTCTCAATATTAATCAAGTTCATACCAGGCTACTGAAGCTAGAAGTTTCTCTCCTAACTGAATGGAAAAGATTCCTGCTAGACAAGAAAGCTTCAGATGATGCCAACAGGTCCTTAATGACAGGCTTGCAGGAGGTTTGTTCAAAAATAGGAATAGCACTGCGTGAGTTACAAAATACACAAATTTCCTCCTTTAAGTCATCTGCCAATATTCTTGATCACTGTTTTGAGATCAGAACATCATTAGAACTGTTGAAGGGGGCTTTTGGAACACTAGGATCAAATGTTCAGAAGGTCTATGATAAATTGGTCGCCTTCTTAGACGAGATGACAACTTTAACAGACAGATATGAAACTGTTAATATTCGTCAAGATGACATTATTTCAGAAGTAGCAAATGTCAGAAGTGTTGTGGTATATTGGCTAGCTGAATTATCAAATGATCTAAAAGAATTTCAAGCTACCTTGGGTTCAGCTCCTGGTCAAGCTTCTTCTAGTAGAACTCCACCTCAAGAATATACCTCTGCTGCTCCAAGGGGAAGACCACCTCAAGGCAGGCCGCGTGGCCCTTCTAGAAGACATGCCAGATATTTTTCTTGAACACACAGTGTTCTGTCTCTTGTTGCCCATTTTGAGGCTCTCACTCACACCCTTGGAATTATTAATTATATATCATACCACTTACATTGTTGTCTCCTTTTGTTTCTCTCTTTTTGATGATGACAAAGGGGGAGAACTCAATGTCATGTCTTGTGTTTGCTATTATGTCTTGTGTTTGCTACTACGTTGAGAATGTTTGATTTTTCAGTGAGAATGGTTGTTAATGGTTGTTTCACTCTTTAAAATTGCCTTGGACAGGCTGAAATTTTTCCCTGCAAAGACTCAAGACTCATAGTGTTGCCATCCATCAAAAAGGGGGAGATTGTTGAGTCTTGTTGAATCTTTACACGTTTTGATGATGACAACACTATAAGTCTTAGTAGTGTTCAAAAATATTTCTCTGTGGAAAATTAACAAAAATATTTCTCTGTGAAAGTGAACAAAGAATATTTTTCTGAGAAGAATGTACCTTCATTTCACTTCAGGTATTTTCTGGGAATTGTCTTCGTGTTGGTTGGAACTTCATCATGTTTGTGTATAACACTTCGTGTTGCACTGTTTGCCTTCGTGTCGTTGTTAGTTTTCTTGTCTAGGTTTCCAACACGCCGTGTCATCCTTTCGTACCTCGTGTTGTTTCAGTTGTGTGTTGATTGTCTTCGTGCTGTTTCTTCTGAAGTAGCTCGAGTTGTTCTGATGAACTTCGAGCTGCTTCTGTATGAACCTCGTGTCGTTAGCACTTAGATACTCATCTCGAGTCAGTCTACTATGTTTGCTCTTGTGTCTTCGTGTCAATCACGTGTTGTTGAAGACATGTCCATCTTATGTCTTCGTGTCGTGTTTCCTAGACCTCGTCTCTTTGTCGCTTTGTGTCCTCACCTCGTGTCGATTTCTATTTTCGTCTTCGTGTCGTTTTCAACTCGTGTCGCCTCGTCTTCGGGTCGTTCATACGAGCTATTTTGGGCTCGAGTTGTTTTTCTGGTGTTTTCAGGTGCTGTTTCACTTCGTGTCGTCTTTTGTTGCCGTTTGTTATTTCGTGTTGATTCTGTGAGTGGTTCCTCGTGCTACTCTTTAGTATTCGTGTCTTCGTGTTTCTTTAGTGTTTGTGTCTCCGTGTTATTTTAGTACTCATGTCTTCATGTTACTTCAATACTCGTATCTTCGTGTTATTTCTTTCTATCCTCGTCCAGGTTTCTTTTGATCGCGTGTCTTTCTATTGCTTCACTCTGTGTTATCTCCCTCTCACCCTATGCTGTGTTCATCTGACTTCGTGTCGTCTTCGTTGTTGTGTTAGCTGTGTTCTCGTGTTCGTCGTGTCGGTCTTTTTGTTATCTCGTCCTAAACCCATCTCACGTACCTCGTGTCAGTCACAGTATAGTGCACCTCGTTTTGTTATCATATACCTCATGCAGTTTTTCATTTTTGTGGCCAACCAACTTATCTCAGCTACATACAGCAAAACCCTGAGCATTAATTTACTTAATCTCCTTGCAGGGGTCTGAGGAAGATTACTCCTCCGTGTCTGGGCAGCACGTGATCCAATACTGGAGGAACCAATTCAATAAGGACACGTGGCAAGAAGATTCTGGAACAAGCGTGGAAGGCACACGCATTCTGAACCGAATCTGCTGTTGCTGCTGATATAAATAGAAACCTTCGTCTTCAGATGAAGGTGATCAAAAAAGGGAGAGAGATAGAAAAAAAAGAGCAGAAAAGCAGAGAGTCCTTCGATCCAGAAAAATGAGAGAAAGAAGAGAAGAAAAAGAGAGAGCAGAAACTGAAGGAGAAAGAAGAAGAAGAAAGGAAGAGGAGAGAGAGATTTACGGAGGATCTGATCAGTCTGTTCGTGGATCAAATCCAGAACGACTATGCTCATTGAGAGCTATATATCTTGCATTTCATTTCCAGCTTGTGTCGCTGTCATTTTCATGTTTTCTTATTTTTTTTCTTTTGTTATCTTGTTTAGCCTTGTTCTTCTGATTGCCCTGTTTTGGGGATCGGGTTCCTCCTGGTGGTACAGGAGAAGGGAGATCTGATCTCCAGGTTGCAAGTGGCAGGTGGTCACTTGTGGGTTCCCTCCTGGTCTGGAGGAAGAGAGGCTAGGCCTCTGGTGGCTTGCCGGCAGTAGGTTGCTACTGGCTGGTTCACTGGTAGTGGGTCTGCTACTAGTGGGGTTCCCTCTTGGTATAGAGGAAGAGAGACGTGAGTCTCTGGTCTCTAGTGATCGTGGGTTACTAGAGGTTCCCTCCGAGTAGGAGGAAGAGGGGAGGTTGTTCCCCTGGGTAAGCTGTGTATCAGCGTTTGTTGGCAAGCTGTGTTGCCCAGCCGTTAGTGAAGCCACACTCAGTTTGAGTGTGGGGTGGATGTAGGTCTGGAGGACCGAACCACCTAAAAATTCCCTGTGCCGTGTGCTTGCATTTCTCTTCTGGGTTTGGAAATATTTGGTAGATGCTTGTTTAGGTTGATCCTTCTCTTTCCTCCAAGCAGTAAGTTCTGCGGTTAGTGTTTGACCATTGTGCTCTAATTCAGAAACTCCTATTTGAGATCTAAACTTTTTTTTTAATCCTTAGCTTTAAAGGGTAAAGGTCCATTCACCCCCCCTCTGGACCTTTCAGATCTGTCCCACCGGGCGTGCCAGAAGATGTGGACGCACTGAAGTTCACCTCGTGGTTGGCGCGGGTGGTCTATTGGGCGCGTGGGCGTGCCAGTCATCGAAGTGACGATTTATTCGGGCTCCGAAGAGCCCATGGTGTGCTCGACCTGACTTCGTCAGACTACTGTGTGGTTCGTGTCGGGACCGAATCCCGTCGCGCCGTAAAGGTCACGACGTCATTTACATCCCCCATACGAGGGAACACCCTTGATTAATTGCCGAAATTAGGGGCCATGCGGCCGAAAGAAGTAATACTAATTGCACGAGGGAAGGCAGGAATAGATCACGCTGAGAGTTGCGTTAGGGCTATAAGTCATCGGCCATGTCGGTCGCTCATGGACCTTTTATATCCAGACGCGAGTCCGTGATGAAAATGCGGTGGGGAACCGGGACGAATCCGTTCAAATGTCTGTCGAGCATGCGGCAATTTCAATGACGAGTCGGGAGGTGTCCGGGGCGAGAAACAAATCCGGTCCGGTCGGGGTGTCGACCCGGGCTCAGGCCGGGGCTCGGCTATGTCGGGGTAATTCCCGAGATCTGGGTCCGGCTTGACAGGGTGACGTAATTGTTCCTTTTGCCCCGAGTCACGGGGAGAGATGGGACTGCAATGTGGGTCCTCGCGTCTTTTATCTGGAGTTTTCTTAATTATATGCTCTTCTCTTTCCTTTGCTGTTTGTTGCTTTTTTATGCGTTGGTGCTGGATGATTTCTCTTCTTTTATTCATTATTATGATTATGACTATTATTAATTTCTTTACTATTTTTTATTACCCCTCCCACTTCTTTTATTATTATTATTACACTCTCGGAGTCCTCTAATTTGTATAATTTTTATTAATTTATTTACTATTTTAATGATGTCATTATGCCAAATATATATATGTACATAGTATGCCGGCGAAGGGGATAGGGGTGTACCGCTGGGGGGTGAAATGACTGTGCCGCTGGGGAACCGAAGGGGGGGTGTACCGCTGGAGGTTGGAGAAGGGGGGTGTACCGCTGGGGGATTGCCAGGGTGTGCCGTGGAAGCTAGGAAGGGGCTGTGCCGCTGAGGGTTGGGTAGGGGTGCGCCGCTGAAGGCCTGGAGGAGTGTATCGGCGAAGGAATTGAAGGCGTGCCACTGAAGGTTGGAAGGGTGCACCGTTGAAGGGCCAATCAGGGGGAAGTGGTGGAGGTTAAGTTAGTTTTTGATTATCTGTTTTGAGGCTTTTCTTTTCTTCTTGCCCTGATTTCCATGTAGTTTTACATAAACTTCTCCCTTTGTTCGTTCTCTTTGTTTGTTCAGCCTCTTGGTGGAAATTAGATGCTTGATCTGTCGGGTCGTTCATTGGTCCAGTTCTTGTCGTGGTGCCGACAGCGGCTTGCTTAGTTGAAAGATTTTATTAATTATTCTATTTGTTTGTTGCTTCCTTTTGCCTCTTTTAATTTTTGTTAGTTTCTCACAAAAATTCGGCAGCATCTCCCCTTGACCCGGGACGTAAGGGAGATAAAGGGAACACGCCCACATGGAGTGGCGGAACCCGACAGCTGGAGGTGGGCGCCCGAGGGCAGCAACACCTTTATAGAGCCTCGAAAAACACGAAGGAAAACAACAGGCTGAAGGCCCCTAGAGGCATACAATGTAGACTGGGACTAGCAAAGGAGTGTGCCGCTGAGGGCCTGAAGAGTGTACCGGCCAAGGGTCAAATGGGCCAAGAGGTGTGCCGGCCAAGGGCCCAACGGGGAGTACCGCTGAGGGCCAAGAATGGGTGTGCCGCTGAGGGCCAAAGGGGCATATCGCTAAAGGGCAAATGGGTGTGCTGCTGAGGGCAAAGGGGGTGTGCCGCTGAGGGCCAATGGGTGTGCCACTGAGGGCAAAGGGGGTGTGCCGCTGAGGGCCAATGGGGCGTGCCGCTGAAGGGCAACTCGGGTGTGCCGGCCAAGGGCCAAACGGGTGTGCCGGTGTTGACGCCTGAAATATAGTCAAAGATGAAGACGAAGCCAAAGAGAAGATGAAATGAGACATGAAGATCCCAGGAATTCCTACAAAGTCAGAACAGAAGAAGGATCGTCTCCACAGACTGTATACCCGGCCAAAGTCCTCAGACTAAAGCTGATGCCAGATCTCATCATCATTCAAATGACGGTATCGATAAGATGATAGCTAGTTTGGTCACCATTCAGGTGACGATACCGATGAAACTCTGGTCTACGGGCTGATGAAACTCTAGTCTACGGACTGATGAAACTCTGGTCTACGGACTGATGAAACTCTGGTCTACGGACTGATGAAACTCTGGTCTATGGACTGATGAAACTCTGGTCTACGGACTGATGAAACTCTGGTCTAGGGACTGATGAAACTCTGGTCTACAGACTGATGAAACTCTGGTCTACGGACTGATGAAACTCTGGTCTACGGACTGATGAAACTCTGGTCTACGGACTGATGAAACTCTGGTCTACGAACTGATGAAACTCTGGTCTGCGGACTGATGAAACCCTGGTATACGGACTGATGAAACTCTGGTCTATGGACTGATTAAGTTCCTGTCTCCGGACTGGCAAAAACCCCGGTCACAATCTCCATACAAGTTGTGTCACCGATGGAGGACACTTTGAGTCTTGATGCCCTCGGAAGACTTAATGGGCACATGAAAGTGATCAAGACACCTACTAATTGGGCCTGTAATTTTGTGCGCCGGGAAGCCCGTTAGAAGCACGTCGAGAAGACGAAGGAAGTGCGCCGGGAAGCCCGTTAGAAGCGCGCCGGGAAGCCCGTTAGAAGCGCGCCGGGAAGCCATAAGGAACCAGCCGAGAGGACCAGGCCGATAAGGGAAAGGATGGGTATAAAAACCCCTTCCCTTCGAACATGAAAGAAGAGAGGGACACAAGGGAGAAAGACAGAAAGAAAAAAAGAAGAAGGGAGAAGAAACCAATAGAGGAAGAGAGAGTCCCCTCCACCAAAAAAGAAGCCGGAGAGAAGAGAAGAAGCAAGCTCTAAGTGGGTCGCCCCGGGGAGGGAGAGGAGTCAATGCTCCGCCCTCCCCCACTCTGTCTTCTTCTTTTATTTCTACTGATGTAATGCAAGGGGTTTCTCCCTGATTTATCAAACAAGGTCGGCCAATTCCGACCTCGTTCTTTATCTCTGTTTCCTGGTTCTTTTGCCATAGCCAATGTAGAGTTCGGATGCAACTCGATGTAATATAATTGCAGCCCGTTTGGGCATCGAATATATCTGTTCTCCCCCTCTCTGTGATTGAAATACCTGTTCTCAATTCCTCCATATGTGTTTATCATTCGTTCGAAGGATTTTTGAAGTCGCTCGAGCTTACATACAAGGCCATCAAGGCCCCTCCCTCTTTGCACAGTTCAGGACCAGAGACATTAATCTCTTGGTTTCTGAACTGCTGTCCCCCTGCGAGGATATGAGTCTAAGGCCTACTGCCGTGTTTCTGATTCCAATGATCGATGATATCGACTGTATGCATTCTAATCTTTGGATGCCATGGGGTTGAGAGTCCTGACGTTACGGAGCCTCCAGTCGTCGGCCTCGGATGCCACCAGGTCGGTCCGGGGATCAGAGACAGTCATCTCTTGATCCCCAGACGACCAACGGGCAGAAATCAAGGAAAACCTGCAGATGCAGATGATGAACTCCTGTTCTTCAATTCCACCTTCCAGACCCTCTTTGATTCCTTCTAAAAGGGGTATCCATGCAATCCCCCTTAAACCCTTTGAATACGGCTTCAATCGCCGCCGGAAAACCTCAAAATCCCTGAAACAGAGCATCGTTTCTGAAACTTTCTGAAGCCTGCAAGCCTCCCGACGCCACCTTCCCGGCATGCCGTTCACCCGCCGAAAACCCCTCAGCCGAGAGGCCTCCCTCTCTTGCTAAACGACAAAGGCAGTTGCCCTCCTTTGAAACCCTGCCTTTGAACCCTCCCGGCGCCACCTTCCCGGCACGGCAATACGCGCGCCGGGAAGCCTCCCGCCGAGGGCAGTTGCCCTCCTTTGAAATCCTGCCTTTGAACCCTCCCGACGGCCAAATTCCCCGCCGACAACTGCCCAGCCGAGAGCCTTCCCCTCCTCAACTAAATGACGAACAACCTCCCTTGAAACCTAGCCTTTGAACCCTCTCGGCGCCACCTTCCCGGCATGGCAATACGCGCGCCGGGAAGCCTCCCGCCGAGGGCTGTTGCTCTCCAATCCTTGGCCATGAACTCCCCCCTTTTTTGCAGACCTCCCGGCGCCACCTTCCCGGTGCGCCCAGGAGCGCGCCGGGAAGGTCCATGCCGAGATTCTTTCCTTCTTTGCAAACCCCACGCCGGGAAGGTCCATGCCGAGATTCTTTCCTTCTTTGCAAACCCCACGCCGAGAAGGTCCATGCCGAGAGATTCTTGCCTTCTTTTCAAACCCCACGCCGGGAGGCCCCTCTTCAAGCCAATAAGCCCGCCGAGAACCCCTCGCCGAGAGTCCCTTTCCAGCCGATCAAGCCCTGGCCGAGGCTCCTCCCTAGCCGATCAAATTCTAGCCGAGGCCCTTCCTTCGGTTAATGAAACCCAGTCAAAGGCCATCATCTGTGTCCCGATGAGGTACAATAACGGGGAAGACCTCCCCTACAGCTCTCGTCTGATCCAGATTCCACCCTCATAAACCCAAGGGGTCATGTCTGTACATGAGTCCCGAAGGGTCTAGAGAGGATATCAATCAATAACATGAAGGCAAGAGGTGTCTTGGGGCCCGGTGCCCATCCTTGTCTGGCCGTCATCCCGGCACTCCGTGGGTGATGACCTATCTCTTCTTGGCATAATCTAAGTTGAGAGGACATGCTGCCAAAATTCTTACACACCCTATGGGGTGAATGTGATGCTCTCTCTCTCTCAACCCCGCCGGTCCATGGGGTTATGCCCTTGCATGCTCTCCAACGGCCATTTGAAGGGGGATATAGACGCGATATCGCATCCACACGAGGCGTGCCACGTCACGTCAGTCCCCTACTCGGGTTCCGGGTCAATGGTACCCGATTCGTTTTACGGATCCCACCCTGCCGCTGCATGGGTGGTTTCCTATTCTCCACTTGGCATAGGTCCAAGATGGTGAGGTCATGCTGTCGGATTTATCCCGCACCTGATGCCCCTTATCTACTAGTCCATCCAACATTCTACAAACAAACCGAATTTCGTCTCTTTTGAGCCTTCGGTTTGCCGCTGTTTGCCTCCTATCTTAGCGTTTAATCAAGGGTTGTCCTTCTTAGGGAGGACGTAATTAACGTCATAGCGTTCAGGGTATGACGGACTTTAGGTCCCGACACGGACTTCACAATCGACTGACCAAGTCAGATCGAGCGCACAATGAAATCGTCACACATGTGACTGGCACGCCAATAAAGCAAATCTAATAAGAACGATCAATTTTAAAAAAAAACAAAAGGATCCGAAAAATCCGCGTCCACAAGTCTGGCACGCCCGGTGGGACCGCAGTCTCCCTTCATCTTTACGCTAAGATAGGAGGCCCAGCGGGCCCCCCCTCAAAATTCTGATTCCGTGTGCTTCCTTATTTTCAGGAAACTGCGATGACGACTGATAACACATCTGTGTGCTTCGGCAAACAACTGGTGGACATGCATGTCGAGGCAGGATATCTGGCGGTACCACTGGCGTTCGGTTCATTGCCCCCAGCTGTCGGGCTGCCCAACTGCTTGGGCGTCGTCTTCACCGACCTTCTACAGGTCGATAACGATGAGCAGGGCGTTGCTGCAAGCACCCCGGTGGAGACCGCTGACTGCAAGGACGGCTCACCGAAGAAAACGGCCCCCACGGCCGTCGCCTGCTACGTCCATCATATCCAGAAGAAGGACATGATCCCCACTACTGTTCAAAAGGGGAGAAGAACCAACCGGAGGAGCCGGTATACTACTGTGGATCGTCGCCTTTCCAATTCCGGAAAGACGATGATGATGGGTGCTATTAGGGCGAACCTTGATGGTCGCCCAAGGGGAGTCCGACCGGACAGAATCATCCCGACCATCCCGACCAACAAGAAATTCCAGGTGCTGGCCACTAAGAGGGCCAACTAGGAAGCTGATGGAAAGAAGCCGCTGGCGCCCAAGCCAGCAAAATACAAGCAGGTCTGGCGGCCGAAGAAGATCCAAAGCTGGGCCCCAGCTCAAGTCAGGGAGAGCCGTACTGATGTCACTATTGCCCGCCTCAGAGTAGGGGGCAGAAGGGAAGAGAGAAGAGATGAAACAAACACTACTACTGTCCACCCCAGGACCCGGGGGAGGAGAGATGAGGATGAGGGTCAAGGAAGTCTTATGACTGCTGCTCGCCCCATGATAAGGGGTAGAAGACATGAGAGAAGGGAACACTTCATTACCACCCGTCCCATGGCCGAGGGCAAGAGATGGGAGAAAAAGATCTACAATGTTGCTGCCAACTGTCATCAGGATGGTGACCGGAGGCTTGAGAGATAAGAAATGATGAAAATAAGCGAGCCGATCGCTGCTACTACTGCAAGGAGACCGAGGGCCTGTGCCAGACAGGCTGACATCTTCAGATATTCCAGGGCCGAGCATCTGAGTGCTCAGGTGACAAGACTGACCTATCAGCAAAAGAGCCAGGACAGACTGATGCTCCAGTAAGAGCCGCAAAGGCGCGAATCGGAGGAAATGAAGCAAGTAGTCCAGGACTACTTCCACTACCTGGGGAACTCCGCCCTAGGTCAGCGAAGATTATCCCGTGCCTTGGGCACTATGGATGAAGAAAAAGGAGAAACTCCGCAAGAAATGATGATCGGAGTCTCCTCCTTCGACTCAAATGAGTATGAAGAAGGCTTCAGGGCCATATATGATGAAGAGGACCTGTACAAGAAAGAATCCGAAGAAAGAGTATCGGTCTTTGACCGATTCACATACCCTGACCAAGCAAGAAGAAAAGTTCGCAGGCAAAAAGGAAGAATGCAAATCTTTGCCTGTAACATGGTTGGACTTGCCAGGGGGCAAGATACACTACCAACTCAGCCAGATGAACTATTCAGGTTGGCGACTAGACCTGGTCCTGTAACAAGAAGAGGCCAGGCTGCAAAGGATAAGATGAAGGAATATGATGAAGCCCACAGCATCACCACTATGACAGTCAATGTGGTGACAGCAGAGGAGGAAGAAAATCCCTTTGTTGATGACGCTGAAGGAACTTCTGAAGATATACAAATTCCATCAACCCTGGATCCCACGATCCAGATGATGTTCAGAAGATATCAGCAGGAGATCAGTGCTCTCCGAAGACAGCTCAACGAGAGACATGAAGCTGCATCGGTCTCAAAGCAAGTCGAACCTGTGGGGCAGACATCCAGCTCAGCAGAAGCGGCTGTCCCAGCCAACCCTCCCCTAGCTGATAAGGGCAAAGCACCGAGCCAACCTACTTCACAGCAAACAATGGCTCAGCCCTCTGTGTCTCAGACGCAGCCTACCGCGCCCATCTTGCGCGCCACTGTGATGACAACTCCTCACAGCCAGCAACCAGCTCACTTCTTCCCGGATGAAATAGACCCAGCTGTAGCCCACAAGCAGATGATTGAAAGGATTGTGGAAATGAAGCTGTCAGAAAAGACTGGTGACGATGCTGGTACCTACGATGTGTACAAGGTACCGTATCCCCCCCAATATGCTGCTAAAAGACTACCGCTGGGCGTCAGCAAGCCGCCAAAGTTCGAGAAGTTCAATGGCCAGGGCTCCCCCAGGGAGCATATAGCCTACTATACTACAATCATGGGCGACCTAGCAGTCGATGAAGCTTATCTGCTCAAGTTCTTTGGCTCCTCCCTCACTGGGTTGGCCTTCGAATGGTATTCAAGCCTGCCAGCTGGGTCAGTGATTGATTGGCCTGACATGCAGAGAAAATTCCGCGACAGATTCCATGTCACGGAAAGGGAAATCACAATAGCAGAGCTGTATGCAACGAAGCAAAAACAAGATGAAACTGCTCTAGATTACATCAAAAGGTGGAGGAACCTAGCTATGAGATGCAGAAGGCCTCCTCACCAAGAAGATGCAGTGCAAATATGCAAGCAGAGCCTCAGAAGGGAGGTGCTAGAAAAGATGATCGGTGCAGATGTCAGAACATTTGACCGCCTGAACAGTATAGTGGCGGAAGTCGAGACGTTCTTGTCCAAGCGTCCGACCTCCAATGCTCCCGCCATGCCAAAGGGAAAATCCAGTGATCGACGGCCATCACACTCTGAGGCCAATACCGTCGATTTCAGAACCTTTGAGCAACAGAAAGGGAAGAAAGGGGTAGTTGAAGCTCCCCTGCCGGCAGATACGGCAGAAAGAAAAGATAAGGTCTCTCTGAGAGATAAGATGAGAAAAGCCTATTCCTTCCCAAAAGACAAGACAGCCGCACTATTCAACTGGGCGTATAAGTTCAACAAGGTAACATTACCTGAACCAAAGAGACCTACAGATGCAGCAAAGAAAGATGATCCGTTGTTCTGTCCATTTCACCGTGCGCTGGGGCACGCAATTGAAGATTGTTATGTCTTCAAAGATATCATGGAGGGAATGGTCAAGAAAGGTGAGCTGCAGCTGGGAGATTACCAGGTGAAGCCGCCCTAGCCACATGAGCCTCCACCATGGAGGGTGGCTGCGAATATGATCTCAATCTACCAACAGCTACCCAAGGAGGCCGTTGAAGAATGCACCAAGCATACCTATGAAGCTTGCATCCTCGCCCCACAAAAGGACCAGGAAGGATGGCAGATGATACCCATAAGAAATAGAAAGAAGACTCCTGCAGCTAGTACCAGCGGAGCATTTATTCGGGGCGTCACCCCAAGGCCTGAGCCGCCTCCAATAAAGCCAATATGGCCTGCAGCTGAAACCGGACCAGTCATCCGGATCCCTACCTATAACCGGAGGAGGCAGACTCCCCTCCCTACACATAAAGAAGTAAGCCCTGCAGCCAGGCGTCTGCAACAGTATATCAATGAGCTTGATGAGTATGAGCAGAAAAAGCCCAAGCATCTGTTGGTGAAAGACTGTATACTCTGGGAGCAGCTCGAAGAATTGAAAATCAAAGAGCAGCCAGAGGCAGAGCAAAGGAAATGATGCAGGACGGGACCACGGACACGACAAGCTCGCGATCGTCCCTTAACGAGGGAAGCGTCGGATGTGTGCGGTTGAGAAACCGGTAATGAGCTAGGGTGGTCGGCTCTCTTTTGCGCCCGGATCGGGTCACGGGACGGCTTCGCTCTCTCTCGCAGCAGTGATATTATAAATTGAAGGCGAGCTAGGTATCCCTACACATGCTCTCTAGCAGCGGCATATAAAGCATATAAAGAATTAAGCTAATGTCAAGTGTAAGGGTGAAGGCGATACCTCCACGCTCTCGGCGTGGCGAAGATGGCACCCGGCCAAAGCTCGTACTCCCGGGAACTTAGTACATTATGTTTACAGCAGTACAAATAAGCCCACTCCACGCAGGGAGGTAAAGGGCGACACAAGTGGGCCCGGGAGGACCAAGTTCGGGTTGACGGGCGGTTTCGGGCAATACTTCGGCTTCACGCGTACTCGTGCTAGTGGGGGCCCACGTATTGACCGGAGGGGTCGTGTGGGGCCTGATGACTCCTCTGCTGTGGAGACACCCGAAAAGCGTTCCCCTGGGATGGCGAGCTGCTGGAACGACCGCCGGACGCCGGGCGGCCCTCGGACGACGCTCGCTGGGAACTCGGCCACGAACCTGAAAGTTCTGTTTGCAGGCGCGCGACTCGGAGAAAACTGCTGCTGCGATCAGCCCCGTCGTCGTAATGCGACGAGATTAGCGCCGTTGGAAAGCTGACTCAGAATACTTCGACGTAGGGGTCTTCAAAAAAAATAATCAGATCTGTATTTCTGATCATGTATTTTACAAGCTTGCTGGAATCTGGCCAGAACTGCAGGGGCAGGTTCTGACTTCTCTGAAGATCGACGTTGACCGGGGAGAAGATCTCCGAATCTGGAAATGATTTCTTCAGCAAAGTTGAAGGTCTCTGAGAGAGGAATTCGGGAATATTTTTGGTTTTTTGATTGGATAAGAAATGGATTTTCTGGGATGTTTTTACTAGACCTGGGTCGGATCTGGGAAACTGTGGGCAGACTGTTCTTGGGAACTTGGATGAAATTTGAAAAATACCTAGAGACCTTATAAAAAATTAAGAAAATTCTTGATGGTAGATATATGTGGACAGAACTCCCAGTAAATGTGGGCGACCCAAAAACAATTAAAAGGTGGTTCGAATGGGGTAAACTCAGAGCTAATGAACAGTAAGCAGAACCAGGATAGATCTGGAACTTGGACTTGGAAGAAAATCAAAAAATAGCTAAAGGATGAATTTTAACGTGAATTTTTTTTTGGGGATAAGGGTTCTAGAGGGGAACCAACCCTGAAATTTTGAGCTTCGGAAGATGAAGGGAGTGATACCAGAAATTCAGAGAAGAGGAACCTGTCCTGAGTGGACAGAACCACCGAAACCGTTGGCAACGACGCGTCGGCGGCGAGACGATGGCGGCGGCGATCACCGGAGTTGCTTCAGATGCTGGAGGGGATCAAGGGGGAAGGGATTACACTCTAGAAAGGGGAGAGGGGGTGGAGGAACCAGGGAGAGAGAGGGGAGGGGCGCAAGTTTCACTTGGGAGCAAATGCCTATTTTCTCTTCATTAATTCATTCAATATGAAAAATACAACCTTATATAGGATGCCAACCAAACTCACCCTCAGCCCTTGGATCTAGGGGTTTGGATTGAAGGGCTGGGATACAATGTGAATCACACATTTAATACATTAGTTTAATCTAATTTGACCACACTTATTCAACCTTGGACTAGATCCATTCAAACACCACCTAACAAGCCTAATACGGCCAAAAGAGGGGGCGCCCCCTTCATGGGCCTCTCTTGGGCCTAGGCTGGTCCAAGGGCAGCCAACCCAACACATTAACTCAAGTCTAGACTTGGGCCTTCCAAGTCTTGGTGGCCCATGAGAGGGAGTGGCCCCATTGGGCCTTAAATGACTAATATGGTCCATAAGGGTGGCACTTGGTCCAATATGAACTAGGCTTTCTAATGGACTCTACTAATGGCAATCTAACCTTGGACTTGACATAAAAAATGGCCCATTGGCTTGATATAAGCCTTACAAGGAGCCCAAAAGAAAGATAATACACAATTACAATCTCATACAAGCCATAACTCACAAATACACTCCACCCGTGTAATGAAATCGCCTTTGATGCCCCATCAATTCTCCCCGGGTGGAAGGAACTCGACCCCGTCGAGTAGGGGTATGGCTGCTCTGGTACTCCTGCGGATCTGTCACCGTGCCAAGTAATATGGGTATGCTCCACTCCAAATGATCGGCACCTGCTCATTCCATATATACTCGATATGCGCACTGCTATGGCTAAATGTGGTCACTCCGAAGGGGCACTCTCAAAAGGAAGGAGACAGCTCGAAGACTCACTAGGAATCACCACTGAGTCCCTATAGGTGACTGATCCGGATATAGAAGTAAAACCGATCCCGTACTCATCAAGTGAGTCCACTTGCCTCTTACTCGTACGAGACCGACAACGAGCTTGCACAAGACACATGCAGACTCACCATGAAATACACACAAACAATCGACTCAAACACACCACACAAACAAACCACACAAGAAAACACACTGGCTCAACTATGACCCTAGACACACCTAATGTTAGTCCGACCCGTACATGGGTGACGGCGGACCAGGACACCCGAATATGTGCCATGCATACACTAGATGTACTCGATGCTTGACGGAATGGATGACTCCTAGACACCCTAAGATGTACCAATCATGCATTGGTGACCTATGGGATTTGGGTGGGGAAGGACTAGGAGATCCAAAACTACCCTCGTCATCATCCCTAGATGTAGAGACGGCGTGCCGACTAGGCCGAGGGGTATGGGTGGAATAGTGAACTCTTCGGAAGAGGTGGAGAGAATGTGATAGCTCGGGAGCTTCACTAGTGGAGGGGTCAAAAGGGTCAAAGAAGGTATGACCCCCGGAGATGGGTTCCTCCATGACACGGTCCCAATAGTGAAATTCTTGAAGGTGTGAAAGGTCACCTTCATCCGTCGTAGTGAATGGGACGATGATCATGTGAAGAAGATAGGATTCCTCCCTTGGGCAAAAAGGAACGAAGTCGGACTCGGTCGACATCGGGAGGAGTAGAAGAATCTCCGTGGTGACACAACCCACGGTGCACTCGGAGGTAATGGACCCTACGGCCGGATGGGTGAAGCTACGACTAGTAGGTTGGTCGAAGCCTCAGGCCAATAAATGGGTCAACTTCCATTGCCAACCTAAACCAAGAATAAGGTCACCCAATGTGTCAACATGGTGACTAGATCGAAATATGGTATGGAAGGAGTTGACAGGCACTAAAGGGAGGATGGGGTCCATAGATGGAAAAGGAGGTGGGACCAAGCCATGCGTGAGCCAACGAAGAAGCGGCTCGACTATGTATAGCGTCCCCGTAAGAAACACGGGTGGCTCGGGGTGAGACGGCTCCAAGCATAATGGTTCCGAATGTGGAGTGGACCGTTGGGGTAGGGTGGTTGGACATGTGAGGGTGATCTTGCCGGGTAGGTAAGGTGGGTATAAGGTGCAAATCCTCTTGCCCCAGTCAAGATTGGCTCTTCTCTCTCCTAACCACTTTTGCCCTAAAATGATGCATGAACCAGCAAGTGTGCCGATCCTGCACCATGCGCCATCGGTGTAGAGAACAGAGCCGATCCTCTTATAGAACTCAACACAAGCAAAATCACCATCGCGGACAATCTCGCCTGTCTTGGAGAGAGACTCCACGATGTCAAGAGAAACCCAATTATCCGACTCCCTATCGGTGAAATGGAGTTCCGTTGTGGACCCGTTGGGTAGAGCGGCTTTCATAATGAGAGGGGCAAAACCAAAGGCTCGGTCCATGAGGGCATTCATTTTGGCCACAAAAGTTGACCACTCGGACGTATGGTCTTGGGGATCGGCCATGGGTAGTGGACATGGACATGCATACACACGGTGACAAGACACTAGACCGACTATGCAAGTTTGGAATGCATGCACACTAAGGACCCTAGACGTAAACCAAGACTCGGTACGTGGCGGAGATAACTGATCCGAAGATCACTCGCGCAAATGTGCGGCCTTCCCGATAGGCGTAGCCTAACGTTCGGACAACACCTTTTGATATACCGAGTAGAGGGATGTATGCGACCCAAAAATGACTCTTTTTGTTGTTTTGAAAATATGATGATCCTAAACACGACTTAGACAATGACTAATGACTAGACTTAAATGACACTTTTTTTTATTTTTTTGGACACCCTAGACTCAAACTCGCTCTGATACCAAATTGATGCGGGACGGGACCACGGACACGACAAGCTCGCGATCGTCCCTTAACGAGGGAAGCGTCGGATGTGTGCGGTTGAGAAACCGGTAATGAGCTAGGGTGGTCGGCTCTCTTTTGCGCCCGGATCGGGTCACGGGACGGCTTCGCTCTCTCTCGCAGTAGTGATATTATAAATTGAAGGCGAGCTAGGTATCCCTACACATGCTCTCTAGCAGCGGCATATAAAGCATATAAAGAATTAAGCTAATGTCAAGTGTAAGGGTGAAGGCGATACCTCCACGCTCTCGGCGTGGCGAAGATGGCACCCGGCCAAAGCTCGTACTCCCGGGAACTTAGTACATTATGTTTACAGCAGTACAAATAAGCCCACTCCACGCAGGGAGGTAAAGGGCGACACAAGTGGGCCCGGGAGGACCAAGTTCGGGTTGACGGGTGGTTTCGGGCAATGCTTCGGCTTCACGCGTACTCGTGCTAGTGGGGGCCCACGTATTGACCGGAGGGGTCGTGTGGGGCCTGATGACTCCTCTGTTGTGGAGACACCCGGAAAGCATTCCCCTGGGATGGCGAGCTGCTGGAACGACCGCCGGACGCCGGGCGGCCCTCGGACGACGCTCGCTGGGAACTCGGCCACGAACCTGAAAGTTCTATTTGCAGGCGCGTGACTCGGAGAAAACTGCTGCTGCGATCAGCCCCGTCGTCAGAATGTGACGAGATTAGCGCCGTTGGAAAGCTGACTCAGAATACTTCGACTTAGGGGTCTTCAAAAAAAATAATCAGATCTGTATTTCTGATCATGTATTTTACAAGCTTGCTGGAATCTGGCCAGAACTGCAGGGGCAGGTTCTGACTTCTCTGAAGATCGACGTTGACCGGGGAGAAGACCTCCGAATCTGGAAATGATTTCTTCAGCAAAGTTGAAGGTCTCTGAGAGAGGAATCCGGGAATATTTTTGGTTTTTTGATTGGATAAGAAATGGATTTTCTGGGATGTTTTTACTAGACCTGGGTCGGATCTGGGAAACTGTGGGCAGACTGTTCTTGGGAACTTGGAAGAAATTTGAAAAATACCTAGAGACCTTATAAAAAATTAAGAAAATTCCTGGTGGTAGATATATGTGGACAGAACTCCCAGTAAATGTGGGCGACCCAAAAAAAATCAAAAGGTGGTTCGAATGGGGTAAACTCAGAGCTGATGAACAGTAAACAGAACCAGGACAGATCTGGAACTTGGACTTGGACGAAAATCAAAAAATAGCTAAAGGATGAATTTTGACGTGATTGTTTTTGTGGGGATAAGGGTTCTAGAGGGGAACCAACCCTGAAATTTTGAGCTTCAGAAGATGAAGGGAGTGATACCAGAAATTCGGAGAAGAGGAACCTGTCCTGAGTGGACAGAACCACCGAAACCGTTGGCAACGACGCGTCGGCGGCGAGACGATGGCGGCGGCGATCACCGGAGTTGCTTCAGATGCTGGAGGGGATCAAGGGGGAAGGGATTACACTCTAGAAAGGGGAGAGGGGGTGGAGGAACCAGGGAGAGAGAGGGGAGGGGCGCAAGTTTCACTTGGGGGCAAATGCCTATTTTCTCTTCATTAATTCATTCAATATGAAAAATACAACCTTATATAAGATGCCAACCAAACTCACCCTCAGCCCTTGGATCTAGGGGTTTGGATTGAAGGGCTGGGATACAATGTGAATCACACATTTAATATATTAGTTTAATCTAATTTGACCACACTTATTCAACCTTGGACTAGATCCATTCAAACACCACCTAACAAGCCTAATAAGGCCAAAAGAGGGGGCGCCCCCTTCATGGGCCTCTCTTGGGCCTAGTGTAATATCCCGGACCTTTCGGATCTTTCTTCGTGGGTCCCGGATCTAGTTTTCGGAGCGTCCGGCTCCGTTGTGTCTGAAATTTCGTTTCGGACATCTTTCGTGTTCGGATCGGCGCGATCCGGAGTCGTTTCGGAGGCCCGGAGGCGTTCCGCGGCTTTTCCGCGCGTGTTTTCCGATTTCCGGTGTGTGTTTCGGCTTTTTCTTCGGACGCTCGCTGCGGGTGAACCGGGCAGTTCCCCGAGGCACGAGTGGTACCGTTGCGATCGGTGCGTTCCGAGGATTCCGGAAATGTATTTTTCTAATTTTCGGTATTTTTCCGAAAAATCGGATTTTCTATATATTCCCATTTTCTTTTCTTTTCTTTTTCTTCTTTTCTCTTTTCTTCTTCTTCCTTCCTCTCTCTCCCTCACGCGACCGTGGCCGGCTCTCCCTCTCCTTCTCTCCCGTTCGACCGTGCCGACCCCCGTTCCGGCTGCAGACGGCGGCGGTGCGACGGCGCGAGGACGTGGGTGACGTGGTGGCGATCGTGCGGGCATACGGCGAGCGTGGGAAGCGTGGGGAGGCGAGATTCTAACGGCGTTCTTCGCGACTTCGAGCTCGGATCGGAGCGTTTCGTCGCGGACCGGAGGTAGGGTGACGTTCCTTAGCCTCATGTCTTCCTTCCCCGTGAGTTTCAGCTCGAGACGAGGTCGAGAGGGGTTTATTTCGAGCCGGGAAGGGTTGATCATGCCGCGGGGTGAGTTCGTCTGATCCATCGTTTTGAGCCCCGATTTCGCGGTTTAAGGGCGTAGGAGCATGCTAGGGGGCTTGGGGGTTCTTCTCCCGCCATTTCCCCCTCCGTGGGGTTTGTTTTGAGGCCGATTGGGCGATTCCGGTGAGGTTCGCCATTTTCTCGCCGGTGAGCGATGTGCGGTCGAACCAGTGGCCGCACAACCCCTATGCGGTTCCGTTCGGACCGTTCATCGGCTCGGCGCGCTTTGGGTGAGGCTTGGCGCGCAGTGGGCTTGGGCGGTCTATCGTGGGACCGCATATCCTAATGTGCGGCCCCACAGCTACCGCCCAACCCTAAGGGTTTTGACCGTTGGTTGTGACCGTTGTGCAGTGCTCTGGGATGTGCGGCCAGGAGCTGACCGCATAACCCCTTGCACGGCCAGGTGCTGGCCGTACATCCCCTAGCGCTATGGTTGGATGTGCGGTCTTGCCCTGACCGCACAACACCTGAACGGCTAAGCCGTAGCCGCTCTTCCCCAAGTGCGGCTAAGGACTAACCGTCCAGGCTTTTTACCGTTGGGAGACGAGCGGCCAGGAGGTGACCGTTCCTCACCCACGTGCGGTCAAGAGTTGACCACACATCTGTTTGCACGGTCCTGTGTTGGCCGTTTATATGTCGTTTGGACCCTGGGTGGAACGGTCCTGATATGACCGTTCGAATCCTTGTGCGGTCCCTGTGTGACCGTACTTCCATGGGCGGCCCAGTGTGGACCGTTCAAGGGTACGGGTTGTGTCGGCGTGTCTCTCGTCGTACAGAGTGTACCGGGAGATGTTGTTGTCGGCTTGTTACCGTGCGTCGGTGTTGGTACAAGGAGCGTCCCTCGTACCTGCAGTTGCATCGTTGTTTTCTGAGACTTGAGAGTCTACTCCTTCAGTGACCCTCCACTAGTCGTAGCCTACTAGTACGCGTGTGCTAGTCGCACCAGGGAGTGGTGTACGGGCTGACCTTTAGAGACGGTTTGTGGACCGGTTACCGTTGGGCCCCACGTCTTGCAGCCAGAGTCCGGCTGAGGGGAAAACCGGTCAGAGGGCCAGAACAGGGACGCGCGGTCTGTGTGTGCACACGTGGTTGGGGGCGGTTGGACCCACGTCGACGGGCGTGACCCCAGCTAGTCACTTGTTTGTGGTTACTTGTGCGGTGTTTGCGCCTCGGGTAGGACCTACCATGTCAGGCGGTTCACCTGCGGTGCGGTGTAAGACGTCAGGGGACGCTACCGGCTGTGCTTCTAGTGGGTGGTACTCCTGTCGAGTACGGAGTGTCAGACTGTCAGTCGTGTGTTTCCGACCTTCGGGTTTTGACGGTTCGACCGTTGAGTTTCGGTCTTCTCGTACCGTGGCACGTGTGTCGGTTTGCGTGCCGTAGGGTCTAGTTCTGTAGAGTACAGGGCTTTCCTTTCCGAGGTACTTTCCTACCGCTAGAGTAGTGGTTTCTCGTTTTCCGAGGTAGGGTTCGAGTGATCCCTACTGAGTCTTGTTCCGAGACTCATTCCCTGCGTGTTTTCACCGTGTTTCAGGTGAGACGCCACCTTCGGGGAGCGCGTCAGGAGCGCAGCGTGGTGCGGGTGCCCAGAGGTAGTGCCAGAGGTCAGAGCCGGGGAATGCCCCGTGTAGCTGTACTTTTCCTTCTTGTCACTGTACTAGTTGTGGACTGCTGTTATTGTTATTTTTTATTGTGGACCATGTAAAATGTTAATTCATTTCCCGCTTAATATTATAACTGTTTAATTTCTGCAATTATTTGTGATACTTGTGTAGTTTCCACACCATCCTTTTAACCCTTCCGAGTCTTCGGGCTCGTGGGTGGCGGTGCGAGTCTCGGGTTATCGGGCCTTCCCGGTAATCGGATTCTCGGGTCGTTACAGCTGGTATCAGAGCGCGGTTGTGGAATTACATGAGAATCATAGGTAATTGTAGTGGTCCACTAGTCCATGACGATGATGTACAGGTGACGCTGGCATGGGGCACCGCGTGTTTTATTCTGAGTTTTCTGTCTTGTGCTTCAGGAGCGAGGATGGCGCCGAGGAGGAGTTCTCGCTCTCAGCAGGGGCAGTCGGCTGGAGGTCAGGAGATCCAGCAGGAGGTCCAGCAGAGGGACCAGGAGGAGCATAGCAGAGCGCCACTGGGGGCTACCGAGGCCGCGGATGCTGCGAGAGTTCCGGGGGCCGAGGGTTTTCTCCGTGGCATGTACCATCTCATGGCTCAGCAGTTCGGCGGAGAGGCCGGTGAGGGCTCGTCAGTCAGGGGTGGGCCAGGCCGAGCAGTGAGGGATTTCATGCAGTTCCATCCACCTTACTTTAGCGGCCAGGCAGACCCTGATGCGGCTCGTGATTGGCTTGATGAGATGGAGCGGGTGTTTAGTTCTGCGAAGAGTGCTGTCGAGGACAGAGTGGTGTTGGCCTACAACCAGTTGCAGGGTACGGCTCGGAGGTGGTGGTCTTCCGAGTGGAAGACGTCCTTTCAGCTTCGTCCGCTTGAGCAGATCGAGTGGGATGACTTTGTCAGTGCTTTCGAGCGTACGTACTGTCCAGATATTGTTGCTACGCAGCGGATGCGGGAGTTTCTGGAGCTGGTGCAGGGTGACATGTCCGTGTTGCAGTACAGGGCCCGATTTGTCGAGCTGGGTCGGTACGCACCTCATATCATGGAGCATGAGAGGGTGAGGACGACGCAGTTTGTGCAGGGCTTGAGGTTGGAGCTGAGGCACCATTTGATCGCGAATGGGGCCACTGATCTCGAGACGGCGTCTCGTGTTGCAATTTCCTTGGAGATGGATATGCAGAGGACTCGAGGACCGATCAGCCAGGGGCAGTCTGTGTCAGGTCGCAGCCAGCAGTCGGCTACTCAGCAGCAGGGTTTCTTTCAGTCTGCGTCGGGTGGTTCAGGAGTACCGGCATCGGCAGCTTCGGTGACAGGATCTGCGTCCTTTGGCACAAAGGTCAAAAAGTTCTTCAAGAGAGGGTTCGGCAAGAAGAAGTCCAGGGATCAGGGGCAGGCTTCATCGGGCAGTGTGCAGCAGCCGTTTCCTTTGCAGCGTCAGGGATCGGTGGGTGGATCGCGAGGACCTTGTCCACGGTGTAGTGGGACCCACCCAGGCAGGCAGTGCACGGCGCCGATCATCTGTTTTCGGTGTGACCAGCCAGGGCACATGGCGCGTGACTGTCCTCAGAGGCCGCCGCAGCAGCAGGTTCCCCAGCAGCAGCAGCAGCAGGGACAGTATCCGCCGCTACCCAGGTCAGCTAGTGTGGGAGGCAGGCAGAGAGCTCGTGGCCAGATCACGCACTTGACCAGGGCAGAGGCAATGGCGTCGCAGCTCGTGGAAGGTACCGTTCAGATTTTGGGTTGTGCGGCTCGGGTTTTATTTGATTCTGGCGCGTCTCATTCGTTCATTTCGGAGGATTTCGCGTCGAGCGTCGAGGAGCCGGTGACCCAGTTGTCCTGTGATTTGGCAGTGGAGTTGCCCTCGAGTGACTTTATGGTCACTCCGTATTGCTTCGACCAGGTTCCGGTGTGGATCGATGGGCGGAGTATGCCAGGCAGGTTGTATGCGTTGCAGCTTCGGGATTACGACGTGATTCTAGGCATGGATTGGCTCGAGACTCATAGAGCGGTGGTGGATTGTGGGATGAAGAGGGTCTACTTCCAGCATCCGAGCAAGCGGACCTTCTATTTCCAAGGTATTCGTTCCGCCTCTTCTCGGTTTCTTATCTCTGCTATTCGAGCCCGTCGATTGCTTGACTCAGGTTGTCAGGGTTTTCTCGCGTCAGTGGTTGTGTCTGACCGGATGGAGCCGGATGTCGAGGACATTGCGGTGGTGTGCGAGTTTCCCGATGTTTTTCCTGAGGAGTTGCCTGGATTACCTCCCCAGCGGGAGATCGATTTCGTGATCGAGGTTGTGCCTGGTACGGGACCTTTGGCGAAGGCTCCCTACCGTATGGCCCCCGCTGAGTTGAGGGAGCTGAGGGCGCAGTTGCAGGAACTGTTGGCCAAGGGGTACATTCGTCCGAGCTTTTCCCCTTGGGGTGCGCCCGTGTTGTTTGTGAAGAATAAGGACGGTAGTCTGCGGCTATGCATTGACTATCGGCAGCTGAATGAAGTGACCATTAAGAACAAGTATCCATTGCCGCGGATTGATGACTTGTTCGACCAGCTGCAGTCTGCGCGAGTGTTCTCGCGGATTGATTTGCGGTCCGGTTACTATCAGCTGAGAATTCGCGAGTCCGATGTGGAGAAGACTGCGTTCAGTACGAGGTACGGGCATTATGAGTTTCTGGTGATGCCGTTCGGGCTCACCAATGCCCCAGCAGCCTTCATGGACTTGATGCAGAGGGTGTTCCACCCGTATTTGGACCAGTTCGTGGTCATTTTCGTGGATGACATCCTTGTTTATTCGCAGTCTGCTGAGGAGCATGCGTACCAATTGGGTGTGGTGCTGCAGACGTTGCGAGATCACCAGTTGTATGCGAAGCTCAGCAAGTGCGAGTTTTGGCTCAGCGAGGTGCACTTTCTGGGGCACGTGATTTCTGGTGATGGCATTTCCGTGGATCCCGCCAAGGTCGAGGCTGTGATGCAATGGCCGAGGCCGAGGTCGGTGACGGAGATCCGGAGTTTCTTGGGGCTTGCGGGTTATTATCGTCGGTTTATCCAGGATTTTTCCCGCATTGCGACCCCGATGACTAGGCTCACACGGAAGGATGTGCCTTTCGTTTGGTCCGAGGAGTGTGAGCAGAGCTTCAGTGAACTGAAGAGATTGCTCACCTCGGCTCCGGTGTTGGTTTTGCCTTCTGGATCGGGAGGTTTTGTGGTGTGTACAGATGCTTCCGGCGTCGGATTGGGTGCTGTTCTAATGCAGCATGGTGGAGTGGTGGCTTATGCATCTCGGCAGCTAAAGCCCCATGAGGAGAACTACCCTACCCATGATCTTGAGTTGGCGGCAGTGATCTTCGCGCTGAAGATCTGGAGGCATTATCTGTATGGCGAGAAGTTTGAGGTGTTCACTGACCATCAGAGTTTGAGGTATGTGTTCTCGCAGCGAGATCTGAACCTCAGACAGAGGCGTTGGATGGAGTTCATGAAGGACTATGACTTCACCCTGTCTTATCAGCCGGGCAGGATGAATGTCGTCGCCGATGCCTTGAGTCGGAAGGTGGCGGTCAGTACCTTGATGCTGAGGAAGTGGAGGCTCTGGGAACAGGTGCCCGAAGTATCGTTCAGGCTCAAGATTCCCCAGGAGCCAGGGTTGGCAGTGCTTGCGAGTCTGACTGTCACTCCTGCTATCCGTCGTCAGGTGACAGAGGCTCAGCATGCGGACCCTGAGTTGCCCCGGATTCTTGCGATGGCTGATGTGGAGCTCGGCGAGGACGGTGCTGCGAGGTTTCGTGGCAGGCTGTACGTCCCAGCGGAGGAGCAGGTTCGTCGTGCGGTGTTACACGAGGCTCATGGGAGCAGGTACACTGTGCACCCGGGTGCAACGAAGATGTATCGGAACTTGCGGAGGCAGTTCTGGTGGCCTGGCATGAAGAGAGATGTGGCCGAGTTTGTGGCCAGGTGCCTGATCTGTCAGCAGGTGAAGGCAGAGCATCAGCGACCAGGCGGTACTCTCCAGCCCTTGGATGTTCCTGCTTGGAAGTGGGACCATGTGAGCACGGATTTTGTGGTGGGGTTGCCCAGAACCCCGAGTGGGCAGGACAGTATCTGGTTGCTGGTGGATCGGCTGACGAAGGTGACGCGGTTGCTACCGGTCAAAGTCAGCTGGAGCGTGCCTAAGTTGGCTCGTCTTTATGTGGAGCGGATCGTGCCGTTGCATGGGGTTCCTATTTCGATCGTGTCGGATCGGGATCCGCGCTTCACTTCTGGATTCTGGAGGGGTTTCCAGCGAGCTCTTGGCACGGAGTTGGCTTTTAGCTCGGCGTATCATCCACAGTCAGATGGTCAGTCTGAGAGGACCATTCAGACTTTGGAGGACATGCTGAGATCCTGCTGCCTGGAGTGGCAGGGGAGTTGGATTCATCACCTACCGTTGGTGGAGTTTGCCTATAACAACAGCTATCATTCGAGCATCGGCATGGCTCCCTATGAGGCTCTGTATGGGCGTCCTTGTCGGACTCCACTTGATTGGTTTGAGGTGGGTGAGCGTGTTTTGACGGGACCGGAGTTGGTGCAGCAATGTGTGGATGTTGTGCATCTGGTTCGTCAGAACATGTTGGCGGCCCAGAGTCGGCAGAAGAGCTATGCTGACCGTAGGAGGCAGCCCCTCGAGTTCGCCGTGGGCGATCATGTGTTCTTGAGAGTTTCTCCGATGAAGGGGGTGATGCGTTTTGGACGGCGTGGGAAGTTGAGTCCCCGCTACATTGGTCCTTTCGCGATTGTGGAGCGCATCGGTGAGGTTGCTTACCGGTTGCGGTTACCCTCTGAGTTGGCGTCGGTGCATGACGTGTTCCACGTCTCGATGTTGCGGAAGTATGTGCCCGATGACTCTCATGTGCTCGAGGATTTTGTTTGGCCTGAGGTGACTCCCGATCTTTCTCTCCCAGAGTTTCCGATCCGCGTGGAGGATAGGCGAGAGCAGCGCCTGCGGAACAAGGTCATTCCCTTGGTAAAGGTCGTGTGGCAACGACACTCTGGTGGTGAGGCTTCGTGGGAACGTGAGGACGAGATGCGTCAGCAGTTCCCGTACCTGTTTGAGTGAGTCTTCCTCTTCTTTCCCCTTGGGTTGTTCTCAATTTCGAGGACGAAATTCCTTAAGGGGGGAGGGCTGTAATATCCCGGACCTTTCGGATCTTTCTTCGTGGGTCCCGGATCTAGTTTTTGGAGCGTCCGGCTCCATTGTGTCTGAAATTTCGTTTCGGACATCTTTCGTGTTCGGATCGGCGCGATCCGGAGTCGTTTCGGAGGCCCGGAGGCGTTCCGCGGCTTTTCCGCGCGTGTTTTCCGATTTCCGGTGTGTGTTTCGGCTTTTTCTTCGGACGCTCGCTGCGGGTGAACCGGGCAGTTCCCCGAGGCACGAGTGGTACCGTTGCGATCGGTGCGTTCCGAGGATTCCGGAAATGTATTTTTCTAATTTTTGGTATTTTTCCGAAAAATCGGATTTTCTATATATTCCCATTTTCTTTTCTTTTCTTTTTCTTCTTTTCTCTTTTCTTCTTCTTCCTTCCTCTCTCTCCCTCACGCGACCGTGGCCGGCTCTCCCTCTCCTTCTCTCCCGTTCGACCGTGCCGACCCCCGTTCCGGCTGCAGACGGCGGCGGTGCGACGGCGCGAGGACGTGGGTGACGTGGTGGCGATCGTGCGGGCATACGGCGAGCGTGGGAAGCGTGGGGAGGCGAGATTCTAACGGCGTTCTTCGCGACTTCGAGCTCGGATCGGAGCGTTTCGTCGCGGACCGGAGGTAGGGTGACGTTCCTTAGCCTCATGTCTTCCTTCCCCGTGAGTTTCAGCTCGAGACGAGGTCGAGAGGGGTTTATTTCGAGCCGGGAAGGGTTGATCATGCCGCGGGGTGAGTTCGTCTGATCCATCGTTTTGAGCCCCGATTTCGCGGTTTAAGGGCGTAGGAGCATGCTAGGGGGCTTGGGGGTTCTTCTCCCGCCATTTCCCCCTCCGTGGGGTTTGTTTTGAGGCCGATTGGGCGATTCCGGTGAGGTTCGCCATTTTCTCGCCGGTGAGCGATGTGCGGTCGAACCAGTGGCCGCACAACCCCTATGCGGTTCCGTTCGGACCGTTCATCGGCTCGGCGCGCTTTGGGTGAGGCTTGGCGCGCAGTGGGCTTGGGCGGTCTATCGTGGGACCGCATATCCTAATGTGCGGCCCCACAGCTACCGCCCAACCCTAAGGGTTTTGACCGTTGGTTGTGACCGTTGTGCAGTGCTCTGGGATGTGCGGCCAGGAGCTGACCGCATAACCCCTTGCACGGCCAGGTGCTGGCCGCACATCCCCTAGCGCTATGGTTGGATGTGCGGTCTTGCCCTGACCGCACAACACCTGAACGGCTAAGCCGTAGCCGCTCTTCCCCAAGTGCGGCTAAGGACTAACCGTCCAGGCTTTTTACCGTTGGGAGACGAGCGGCCAGGAGGTGACCGTTCCTCACCCACGTGCGGTCAAGAGTTGACCACACATCTGTTTGCACGGTCCTGTGTTGGCCGTTTATATGTCGTTTGGACCCTGGGTGGAACGGTCCTGATATGACCGTTCGAATCCTTGTGCGGTCCCTGTGTGACCGTACTTCCATGGGCGGCCCAGTGTGGACCGTTCAAGGGTACGGGTTGTGTCGGCGTGTCTCTCGTCGTACAGAGTGTACCGGGAGATGTTGTTGTCAGCTTGTTACCGTGCGTCGGTGTTGGTACAAGGAGCGTCCCTCGTACCTGCAGTTGCATCGTTGTTTTCTGAGACTTGAGAGTCTACTCCTTCAGTGACCCTCCACTAGTCGTAGCCTACTAGTACGCGTGTGCTAGTCGCACCAGGGAGTGGTGTACGGGCTGACCTTTAGAGACGGTTTGTGGACCGGTTACCGTTGGGCCCCACGTCTTGCAGCCAGAGTCCGGCTGAGGGGAAAACCGGTCAGAGGGCCAGAACAGGGACGCGCGGTCTGTGTGTGCACACGTGGTTGGGGGCGGTTGGACCCACGTCGACGGGCGTGACCCCAGCTAGTCACTTGTTTGTGGTTACTTGTGCGGTGTTTGCGCCTCGGGTAGGACCTACCATGTCAGGCGGTTCACCTGCGGTGCGGTGTAAGACGTCAGGGGATGCTACCGGCTGTGCTTCTAGTGGGTGGTACTCCTGTCGAGTACGGAGTGTCAGACTGTCAGTCGTGTGTTTCCGACCTTCGGGTTTTGACGGTTCGACCGTTGAGTTTCGGTCTTCTCGTACCGTGGCACGTGTGTCGGTTTGCGTGCCGTAGGGTCTAGTTCTGTAGAGTACAGGGCTTTCCTTTCCGAGGTACTTTCCTACCGCTAGAGTAGTGGTTTCTCGTTTTCCGAGGTAGGGTTCGAGTGATCCCTACTGAGTCTTGATCCGAGACTCATTCCCTGCGTGTTTTCACCGTGTTTCAGGTGAGACGCCACCTTCGGGGAGCGCGTCAGGAGCGCAGCGTGGTGCGGGTGCCCAGAGGTAGTGCCAGAGGTCAGAGCCGGGGAATGCCCCGTGTAGCTGTACTTTTCCTTCTTGTCACTGTACTAGTTGTGGACTGCTGTTATTGTTATTTTTTATTGTGGACCATGTAAAATGTTAATTCATTTCCCGCTTAATATTATAACTGTTTAATTTCTGCAATTATTTGTGATACTTGTGTAGTTTCCACACCATCCTTTTAACCCTTCCGAGTCTTCGGGCTCGTGGGTGGCGGTGCGAGTCTCGGGTTATCGGGCCTTCCCGGTAATCGGATTCTCGGGTCGTTACACCTAGGCTGGTCCAAGGGCAGCCAACCCAACCCATTAACTCAAGTCTAGACTTGGGCCTTCCAAGTCTTGGTGGCCCATGAGAGGGAGTGGCCCAATTGGGCCTTAAATGACTAATATGGTCCATAAGGGTGGCACTTGGTCCAATATGAACTAGACTTTCTAATGGACTCTACTAATGGCAATCTAACCTTGGACTTGACATAAAAAATGGCCCATTGGCTTGATATAAGCCTTACAAGGAGCCCGAAAGAAAGAAAATACACAATTACAATCTCATACAAGCCATAACTCGCAAATACACTCCACCCGTGTAATGAAATCGCCTTTGATGCCCCATCAGGAAAGATGAGACTGAGCCCTTCTGGGGGCAGGAGTCAGCAAAGCCAGATGCCCAGAAGAAGAAGAAGAGACGATCCAAGCCCAAAAAGGGAAAGAAAATCACGACAGTACAATGTAACACTCTGTCGGTACTCTTTACCTTGCCCGGGGAAGATGATGAGCCGGAGGCGTCAGATGCCCCGCTAGAAGCTAATCATGCTGAAGCCTCCACCTCGGCTCACGCAACACGTTCTGGGAGAAGGTGGGGGCGCCCACCACCAGCTAACCATAACATTATGTTCAGAGGGGAGCAGCCCTATCAAATCTCGGAACCAGAGATACGGGGTGTTCAGGTTCCTCCCCCTGCCGGCCTGTACCAAGGGGAAAGGAAGGCAGATGAAGCCCCTTCATTCCTGGAGTTCCAGTCCAACTTAGAAAATGAGCAGCCGGTTCACACGGCTCCAGCTAAAAGCAGCAAATGCCAGCAGACAGCAGCTAGAAAGCAGAAACAGCATGAAGAAAATGAAGAAGGTAGCCCTCCAGCAAAGCCAGGGGCCGATGTTACAGAAGAGGCCGTCCGGGAGATCGACGAAGAAAATGAAACTGGGACTGGGCAGCAAAGGCCACAGGCACCACATGAACTTCCAAAGCCCCGATGGGCTGAGGAGATGAGACTGTCTAATGTCCGGGTGGGCAGCCGAGTCATGAAAATGCTGAAGAAACTCCCTACCAGATTCTCCATCTGGGAAATCCTCTCTCTGAGTGAAGAAGCTCGCCAAGCAATCGTTGATGCCTTGCAGTCCCCGGCACAATGTGAAGCACTCTTGGCAGAAGTGAACTCTGGGCCATCGGTCACATTCACAGAGGATGATATGCTGATCCCAAATGCCGGTCATAACAGACCGCTGTACATGAGAGGCTCCCTGAACTGTCAGCCGCTGAGCAGGATACTGATAGATCCCGGGGCTGCTGTGAATATTCTCCCGTACCGCATCTATCAGAAATACTACTTTGATCTGCAGCTTACTAAGGTCAGAGATATGAAAATTGCTGGGTTCAACCAGAAATGTGAAACCCCTCTCAGGGTGGCTGATTTTAACCTCACACTGGGCGATCTCACTACTGTGGTACGGTTCTATGTGATCGATTCTAACACCACGTATAAGACCCTGCTGGGGAGACCATGGCTGCACGAATATCAGATAGTGCCATCCACGCTACACCAGTGCATAAAATACTGCCATGAAGGAAAAGAAGAAAGGGTGTTTGCAGACCTACATCCCTTCGAAGTATTCGAGTGCCATATGCTCGATGCGTCCTACTACACCGAGGTGTCGCAAAAGGACAAAGGAAAAGAAGCCGTGGTCAGCCAGAAGAAACCGGCAACGGAAACAGGAAGCTGGTCTCCGCCGCCGCCAAAGGGCTACATTAAAAAGCATGGAGTATCTCACATCTCTTATGCTGATGATTTTGCTCGGATCACTCCTCCTGGCATACACCCAGATGATACTGAAGATAAAATGAAAGAAAAATACACTCGGGTGGAAGTTCCCCAGGGTTTGGTCAAGCCCATAGTCGGCATAGAATACCAGATGGTGCTGCCACTAAAGACTATGGAAATCCCTCGTCTCTGCGAGCCCCCTACCATATTCTACACCGGAGAGGCAGTCGAAGAAGATGATCAAGACTGCATGGCCCCTGAAGAAGCTGCGAACTGGATGGTGCCGATTACAGGCCTGGACTATACTACCCAACAGATCTCACAGATGTTCTCCAAGATGCAAATGCCGTCACTACAATCTGCAGCCCAGAAGAAAGCATTCAAGGAGCTATGGGATCCACCTCGAGATAATAAGGAACTGAGGATGATCACACAGCACCCGGGGCTGGGCTATACCCTGCAAGAATACTATGAAGCCGAGGTAGATGTTATCTCTGCCTTCTACCAGCATGAAGATTCCCCTGGAATGGACTACGACCAATATCCTTCGGAAGATGAAGAAATCATTTATCAGTCCGTGGTGGGCAATGAAGCTCCAGACGACCAACCAGGGACAGAGGCACTTGATGAGACAAAGAGAGATTGGTACTGGGGGGATCTATCTCGCAAGGGGGATCTATGCCAGGGCGAAGCAAAATTTGATATGAGAACCCCGGATGAAGATCAGGCAGCCAGAGAGCTACAAGAATGCCTGGAGTTTGGGCGTATTCTAGAAGAATTCCGAGCTCTACATAATGATGACCTCTCAGGGGAGCCTGCATCAGAAGAGCCTCTAAATACGGAAGACTCTACTTTGAAGTTTTCCGCTGAGCTAGTCATGTTCTCACAACAGGCTGAACACAATCCAACAATATTAGCCTTGTATGATGCACCAGCATCCGCCGGTGATCAATATGATGAAACACAAAATCATGAGAACATAGAAGATTATATCCCGGGAGGCTTTATTGATTTGCAACAAGCCCCGCCCGAAGTTGAGGATGGCGGCCAAGCCACCGTCGATGAGCTGATAGAAGTAAATCTGGGGTCAGCAGATGAGCCAAGGCCGACCTTCCTCAGTGCACTACTGGAGCCGGCTGTCAGAGAACAGTATATCCAGTTCTTGACGGAATTCCGGGACTGCTTTGCATGGACATATGATGAAATGCCAGGACTTGGTTCTGATGTGGCACAGCACCGACTGTCGATAAACCCAGAGGCTAGCCCTCTAAAACAGCCTTCCAGGAGAATGCATCCTGAACTGATAAATCAGATTAACAGAGAGGTCGACAAGCTGATCGATGTAGGCTTTGTTGAAGAGAACCAGTATACTACATGGCTGGCCAATATAGTGCCCGTAAAAAAGAAAAATGGGCAGATCAGAATATGTGTAGATTTCAGGGACCTGAATAAGGCTTGCCCGAAAGATGATTTCCCAGTGCCGATCACTGAAGTAATGATCGATGCCACCACTGGCCACGAAGCCTTGTCATTCATGGATGGGTCATCCGGATATAACCAGATCTGGATCGCTGAAGAAGACAGAGTGCACACTGCATTCCGCACCCCGAAGGGGATATTCCACTATAAAAGGATGTCGTTTGGCCTTAAGAATGCCGGCGCTACCTACCAAAGAGCTATGACAAAGATCTTTGATGATTTGCTCTTCAAGAAAGTGGAGTGCTACATTGATGATCTGGTAGTGAAAACCAGCAGAAAAGATGACCATTTGCAAGATCTGAGGATAGGTTTCCAGAGGCTGTGCAAATATGAGCTCAAGATGAATCCTATGAAATGCGCCTTCGGCATGTCTAGTGGAAAGTTCCTTGGGTTTATTGTCCGTCATAGGGGCATCGAAATCGACCCAGCCAAGATCAAAGCTATTCAGGAGCTCCCTCCACCGAGGAACCTGCACGAGCTGAGATCTCTACAGGGGCGTCTGGCATACGTCCGACGATTTATATCGAATCTGTCGGGCAGATGTCACCCCTTTCATAAGCTCATGATGAAAGATGTACCGTTCCTTTGGGACGACGAATGCCAGGAGGCCTTTGAGAAGCTGAAGGAATATCTCAGGACCCCTCCAGTGTTGGGGGCACCTATCAAAGGCAAACCCCTGATACTATACATTGCGGCCACACACTGTTCCCTGGGGGCAATGCTAGCACAAATAAATGAAGAAGGCAAAGAGCAGGCTCTGTACTACCTAAGTAGGAGGCTGATCAGAACCGAAGAAAGCTACAGCTACATAGAAAAGACGTGCTTGGCACTGGTGTTTGCCGTCAAGAAGCTCTGACACTATATGTTGTCGCATGAAGTCAGGTTGATATCCGCAGCAGATCCGCTCAAATACATATTGACTTAGCCGGTATTGAAGGGCAGATTGGGCAAATGGGCAGTAATCCTGATGGAATTTGATATTACCTACACACCCCAGAGGGCAATAAAAGGACAGGCCGTAGCCGATTTCTTTGCATAGCATCCTGTGCCGGAAAATGATATGTTGGGGACTGAGTTACCCGATGATGAGACACTAGAAGCCTACCAAGCTCAGTCAGTGATGTGGCAGCTATTCTTTGATGGAGCATCTAGAACGGAGACAGACTCCGATGGAAAGACCAGAATACGGGCCTGGGCCGGTATTGTGCAGAAATCACCAGAAGGGGAGGTTGTGCATGCTTCCTGTTCCATAAACAAGCCCAGCACCAATAATGAAGCCGAGTATGAAGCCCTGATAATCGAACTCCATATCAGCCTCAACATGGGTATCCAAATGCTTCAGGTGTTCGGGGATTCAATGTTGATAATAAAACAAGTCCAAGGGGAGTTCGAAGTACGGAAACCAGAACTGAACCCCTACCACCAAAAAGTTGTGCGCCTCTTGGCGAAATTCTACCATATTGAGCTCAAGCATGTGGGCCGTGGGCATAATGCACAGGCTGATGCACTGGCAAAGCTGGCCAGCTCAATAGCAGTCCCACCAAATGAAACACTGAACATTGTTCTTATAAACCGGCGGCAAGTCCCCAGTATGCTAGAAGGTTGCCCGAAGAAGAAGAAGTTGCCACGATCAGCACAGAACAGGCGTCTGATTGGAGACAACACCTGCTACAGTGGTTTCTACACCAACAACTGCCGCATAAAAGAGAAGAAAGGATGAAACTTCTGAGGATCAAAGATTCTTATGAGTTCAAAAATGGAACTCTGTTTCGGATAATGGCAGATGCACGCAAGAGGATTCTGCTCCGTTGCCTATCTACTGAGGAAGCTTGGCAAGCGATGAAAGAAATACATGCCGGGACAGCAGGCGCCCACCAGGCTGGCCCCAAGATGAAGATAGAAATCAAGAAGCTGGGCTACTATTGGCCCACCATCTTTGAAGACTGCTGCAAATTTGCAAAGTCATGCCAGAAATGTCAAGAGCATGCTACTGTGCCTAGAAGGCCACCTGTGACTCTACACCCTACCATCCCCAGTTGGCCGTTTGCACAATGGGGAACTGATGTAGTCGGTCCACTGCCGACTTCCTCGGCTGGACATAAGTACATACTGGCCATAACAGATTATTTCTCCCGATGGGCAGAGGCTGTCGCACTACGAGAAGTCGCTGGTGAGCTGGTCGCCAGATTCATCAAGCAAAACATCATCTTCTGGTTTGGGGTCCCCAACCGAATAATATCTGATAATGGGAGTCATTTCAGAAATCAGAAAATCTATCGGCTCGCCGAGAAGTATAAGATCGAGTGGAAGACCTCCACTCCCTACAATCCGCAGGCAAATGGGTTGGCAGAAGCTTTTAACAAAACCTTGTGCACCTTGCTGGCCAAAGTCGTCAGTTCTAACAAGAAGGACTGGGAAGAAAAGATGTATGAAGCTCTGTGGGCATACCGCACCGTCTTCAAAACACCTACAGGGTGCTCACCATATTCACTAGTATACGGCTCGGAGGCAGTGGTCCCGCTGGAGTTGGAAGTCCCGTCACTCCGAGTGGCGATCCAATACGATCTAGCCCGTGGCGAACAGACCAATACAGAAAGAAGATTGGAAGAACTGGCTGAATTGGAAGGGAAGCGCCTCCAAGCTTAGAAGAATATCCAAATGTATCAAGCCCGCATGGCCACTGCCTTCAACAAACTCGTGAAGGGACGAGAATTTAAGAAAGGTGACCTCGTCATGGTCAAGAAAAAAGAAGTCATGGCGTCCAACCCAAAAGGAAAGCTAAATGCTAATTGGGAAGGTCCTTATGTAATACAAAGGGTCTACGAAGGAGGGGCCTACATGGTTGTTAACCATCGTGGGGAAATCCAATTCTCGCCACTCAACGGTAAACACCTAAAGCTGTATCATGCTGCGCAACCAGAATTCCCCGAGTAGCTGGGTGAAGAGCTACCCTCTCTCTTGCTTTAGTGGCACTCCGCCCTAGCCGAGCTACCCTCTTTCTTGGTCTAGCGGCACTCCGCCCTAGCCGAGCTACCCTCTCTCTAGGTTTAGTGGCACTCCGCCCTAGCCGAGCTACCCTCTCTCTTGGTTTAGTGGCACTCCGCCCTAGCCGAGCTACCCTCTTTCTTGGTCTAGCGACACTCCGCCCTAGTCGAGCTACCCTCTCTCTTGGTTTAGTGGCACTCCGCCCTAGCCGAGCTACCCTCTTTCTTGGTCTAGCGGCACTCCGCCCTAGCCGAGCTACCCTCTCTCTTGGTTAACGGCATTCCGCCCTACCCAAGCTACCCTCTTTCTTGGTTTAGTGGCACTCCGCCCTAGCTGAGCTACCCTCTTTCTTGGTCTAGCGGCACTCCGCCCTAGCCGAGCTACCCTCTCTCTTGGTTTAGTGGCACTCCGCCCTAGCCGAGCTACCCTCTTTCTTGGTTTAGTGGCACTCCGCCCTAGCCGAGCTACCCTCTCACCTTGGTCTAGCGGCATTCCACCCTAACCAAGCTACCCTCTCACCTTGGTTAATGGCATTCTGCCTTAATCAAGCTACCCTCTTTCTTGGTCTAGCGGCACTCCGTCCTAGCCGAGCTACCCTCTTTCTTGGTTTAGTGGCACTCCGCCCTACCCAAGCTACCCTCTTTCTTGGTTTAGTGGCACTCCGTCCTAGCCAAGCTACCCTCTTTCTTGGTTTAGTGGCACTCCGTCCTAGCCGAGCTACCCTCTTTCTTGGTCTAGTGGCACTCCGTCCTAGTCGAGCTACCCTCTTTCTTGGTTTAGTGGCACTCCATCCTAGCCGAGCTACCCTCTTTCTTGGTTTAGTGGCACTCCGTCCTAGCAGAGCTACCCTCTTTCTTGGTCTAGTGGCACTCCGCCCTAGCCGAGCTATTCACTTTTCATCGTCTAGCGGCGCTCCACCCTAGCCGAGCTACCCTTTTTTTTTTGTTAGTGGCACTCCGCCCTAATCAAGCTACCCTCTCCTTGGTCCAGTGGCATCTCGCCTTGCTCAAGGCTACCCTCTATCAGCTCGCATACCAAATAAAAGAAAAGAAGAAAATAAAATAAAAAATGGGGTTAAAAATAGAGATACCCCGCCAGTCTTGTTCAGGCATTCTGAGCGAGGGCAAAAATGGCTATGACCCAGCTGTGGTGAAAATCCGAAAGGGCATTGCAGGCAAAATCGGGTATCCCGTCACGTGAAAACCCGAAAGGGCGCGTGGGCAAAAGCAAGAGGGGGCTGTCTCCGGTGAAAACCCGAAAGGGCACTTGGGTCAGTAATATGGTAATCCCAAAGAAGCCTCACCTCCCGATGATAAAACCTACCATTGGTCGATCGGCACCTCGCCCGATCAATGATAAAACCCTTCCGGTTTAGACCCTATGTCTATTCCGACTAGACCTACACCTATCATCCATCCCACCGTGATGAGATCAATTGTTGGTCGATTGGCACACTGCCCGATCAGTGATGAAACCTATCCGGCTTAGACCTTACATCTATCCCGATGAAACCTATGAAATCTTTGCATTGGTATAAACCCAATACCGATGATGAAACCTCCTGTTGGTCGATTGGCACACTGCCCGATCAGCGATGAAACCTATCCGGCTTAAACCTTACGTCTATCCCGATGAAACCTATGAAATCTTTGCATTGGTATAAACCCAATACCGATGATGAAACCTCCTGTTGGTCGATTGGCACATCGCCCGATCAGCGATGAAACCTATCCGGCTTAGACCTTACGTCTATCCCGATGAAACCTATGAAATCCTTGCATTGATATAAACCCAATACCGATGATGAAACCTGCTGTTGATCGATTGGCACATCGCCCGATCAGCGATGAAACCCATCCGGCTTAGACCTTACGTCTATCCCTATGAAACCTATGAAATCCTTGCATTGGTATAAACCCAATACCGATGATGAAACCTGCTGTTGGTCGATCGGCACCTCGCCCGATCAACGATGAAACCAATCCAGTTTAGACCCTATATCTATCCTGATAAAACTCTCATACCCTATCCAAAGTCCCACCGTAGTGAAACTTGCTAGTCGTCGACAGGGGCATTGCCTAACCGACGACGAAGCCTATCTGGTATAGACCTTATGTCTACCCCGATGAGGCCTTTGAAATCCTTGCATTGGTATAAACCCAATACCAATGATGAAATCAGCTGCTAATGGAAAGGCGCACCGCCTGATCCATGCTAGAGTCCCGATTCAAAAAAAAAGAGAGAAGAAAAGAAATAAAAATGGGGTTAAAAATAGAGATACCCCGCCGGACTTGTTCAGATGTCCTGAACAGGGGTAAAAATGGCCAAAAACCCAGCTGTGGTGAAAACCCGAAAGGGCACTGCAGGCAAAATCGGGTACCCCGCCACGTGAAAACCCGAAAGGGCGCGTGGGCAAAAGCAAGAGGGGGCTGGCTCCGGTGAAAACCCGAAAGGGCACTTGAGTCAGTAATGTGGCAATTCAAAAGTTCCATGCCAATCGGCACACTGTCTTTACCTCCCCCTTCACTGATGAAACCCTCCGTCGGTCAAGTGGTGCCATGCCATACCGATGGTTAAACCCTTTCGGGGTAAACCTTACGTATGCCCTGATGAAATCTTCATGCCTTCTGCTATCCGTCCCACCGACGATAAAACCATACTAGGACGAACCCTACGCTTATCCTGATGAAACCCACGTATTTCTTGGCAAAGTCCCATCCATGATAAAGCCTGCCAGTTTAGACCTTTCGTCTATTCTGGTGAAATCTTTGCTTCGATATAGACCCAATATCGATGATGAAATCTCCTGTTGGTCGATTGGCACTCTGCCCAATCAACAATGAAACCAACCCGGCTTAGACCCTACGTCTATCCTGATGAAACTCATGAAATTGTTGCTTCGATATAAGCCCAATATCGATGATGAAACCTCCTGTTGGTCGATTGGCGCTCTGCCCGATCAGCGATGAAACCATCCGGCTAAGACCTTACGTCTATCCCGATGAAACCATCCGGCTTATGCCAAGTGGAGAATAGGAAACCACCCATGCAGCGGCAGGGTGGGATCCGTAAAACAAATCAGGTACCATTGACCCGGAACCCGAGTAGGGGACCGACGTGACGTGGCACGCCTCGTGTGGATGCGATATCGCGTCTATATCCCCCTTCAAATGGCCGTTGGAGAGCATGCAACGGCATAACCCCATGGATCGGCGGGGTTGAGAGAGAGAGAGATGATGAAAATAAGCGAGCCGATCGCTGCTACTACTGCAAGGAGACCGAGGGCCTGTGCCAGACAGGCTGACATCTTCAGATATTCCAGGGCCGAGCATCTGAGTGCTCAGGTGACAAGACAGGCCTATCAGCAAAAGAGCCAAGACAGACTGATGCTCCAGTAAGAGCCGCAAGGGGGCGAATCAGAGGAAATGAAGCAAGTAGTCCAGGACTACTTCCACTACCTGGGGAACTCCGCCCTAGGTCAGCGAAGATTATCCCGTGCCTTGGGCACTATGGATGAAGAAAAAGGAGAAACTCCGCAAGAAATGATGATCGGAGTCTCCTCCTCCGACTCAAATGAGTATGAAGAAGGCTTCAGGGCCATATATGATGAAGAGGACCTGTACAAGAAAGAATCCGAAGAAAGAGTATCGGTCTTTGACCGACTCACATACCCTGACCAAGCAAGAAGAAAAGTTCGCAGGCAAAAAGGAAGAATGCAAATCTTTGCCTGTAACTGTTGATTGTTTGTTTACCTATCTCTCCTTATCTTCTTTCTTTGCTTTAGCAATTGATGGTGAGGGTTTTGAAAATGATATGGCGAGATGATAAATAAACTACCAAAGATCAGCTCAACCTATGCATATGTGAACATGAACCTAGGCAATCAAATCTAACTCTAGCACAGGCATGCTATCTCAGTCAAATTACACTAAGTGAAAAAAAAAATAAAAACACACGTCAGGGCGTGGAGCAAAGATGAATAAAAACACACCGCTAAGGGTGGAACAATCAAAGGAAATGAAGAGAATTGATGAAAAGACAGCTAATGCCCAACACTAAAGAAAGTCGTGATCGCCACCAAAGTAAACACAAGTCAAAGACTCGAATATACCTTGGAAATAGGTGGATGAAACACCCGCCCACGGGAGAGAAAACCAGGGAAAGCCTGCAGATCAACTTGAAAATAACGGTCCAAACCCTGTGCGTCGCTGTAAAGTAACGGTCGTGCGATAGACCGCCAGAAGGAAATAACGCTCCTGCACCTGGCCGTCAGATAACCTGCAGTGAAAAGATATGAACTCTTTGAACTCCAACCCTTCCAGCCGGCTAGAAGGCTTGGGCCTCGTGCTAGTGATCCTATAAAACCTGCCAAGAATGTAGAAAGCAGAATAACACAACCTCAATTAGCCCTCAACATAAGTATAGCATCAATCCTTAAAAAGCTTGAGAACATCAAAGGGAGAGGGGATTACCGGGGAGTTGTTGGTTTTTTAACCCCTCTGGGCGTTTTTTAAGTTTAGGAAGATATGTATATGCTTAGCAATAGTGAAAAAACGTGGAGGAAGAGGAGGGACAATGCTTTTGATTGATAAAACCAAGGGAAATTTGAGCATGCAATGATGATGATTTTGACAAGCTAAAACCCAAAATTACTCCCTTGACTTGGAAGATGGACGTGGGAAGCAGCTCCTCCTGGATGTAGATGACTCCTGAATTTGGCAGCACTTCGTCGTGAATCAAAACTTCCTCTTCCTGGGTACGAAATCAAGGGTTCTATTTATAGACTCCCTCAAACTCTCAGGTCGAGTTGAAGATAAATCAGCCAAGAAAGGAGGATAATCCTTAGCAAATCCTTGAGGATAATACCAACAAGAGTCTAAAGAAACAAACGAGAGGTCCTGAGGATTAGAATTGAAGGAGATAATGCCAATCCAAAACCCTATCTCGTCCACGGAGTAGCAGAGAAAAGGCCTGAACTGTCAGGACTCTCTGAAGGACGTAACGGCCTTACGACAGACCGCCACTTGGAAATAACGCTCCAAGGCATGACCGTCATATTCAATCTTATCAAAAGGATAAGATCGACGGGAAGAAGATCTAAACAATAGGACTCTGCAAGTAAGTAACGGCCAGGTAATAGGGCGTCATAAGGAAACAACGGCCAGGGAATGGACCGTTATTATCAAATATCAACGATGCCCTAAGCTTTGGGACTCTTCAAAGAGTAACGGCCTAGGATGCATGCGTTATTATGAAATGACGCGCCAAATCAAAACCGTTATTATCATTGATTTTCAATAGAATGGAGAGATTGCCAAACTTTTGAACGAAGTGCCGCCAGGAACCAGGTCTAATCCAGGAATTGAGACCCAGAAAAATAGGCTTCAACTGATAAAAGGAATTCAATGAAGAGTGAACAACTCGGAGCATCATATTGAATAAACAAGGAGATGACCCGACTTATTGGGTGTAAAACGGGTGTCAACAGATGCCCCTCCTTAACGTCCTCTTTGCAGGGGAACGAGCGGAAGTGAAGTGAAAGTGAAAATGGAACATGGAGATGAAGCGGAAATGAAGCGGAGTGGATCAAAAAGAGGGCGTTAAGGTAAACGACACCCGTTTTTCACCAACAAGCGATAAGAATTCTCTGGAAAACTTCAAAACTGATCACAAGGAAATAGCTAACCAAAGGATGCAAGTCCGGAGGAATTAATTAACTAAGGAAAGGAAACACGGCTAGCCGCCGGAGGCAACGGAAAGGAAAGAGACTAAACTCCAGACAGAAATCTTCAGTCAACCAGATCAAGCGAGCAAATCGAAGGAAACCTTCAAATTCGGAGTGGAATAATTCTCCTTATCCAGGATCAAGAACACAGCTGTTCACCGTCAATGAGACCTCTTGAACAAATGAAGCTCATGAATGCTCAAAGAATGCGTATGATGCATGCTGGGCTAAAGAAAAACAAATCTTCAAAGCAAATGCAAAGAAAGATAAAATATCAAATACTCGAGAATAATATTGCTAGATTGAAGAAACCAGAGTCAAGACACTATCCGCAACCACGGCGTGCAAGATAGAACCATCATCCCCAAATTTCCCAACCTAACGGCCTATCCAACGATTATTCATGTGAACTTAAATCATCATCATTTTTGTTTAAGGGGAACATCAGATCCCAGGACACCTGAATGACCAGCCGGTTCTCGAGGTAATATATAATAGATAACATATAGTAATGCATTAAAGGATAAGGGAACGAGATACAATACCTGACTTACCTACTTGACAAACGGCAAAGCGTACCTTCTGTTCATAGTTCCTTTCATGAAAGATAGGTTAGCCAACAAGATAGTTATGATAATAATTAGGGCATAATCATAAGCAATAGGCATAGATAAGGAACATCACGGTAATCAATAAGATTTGTTCAAGCATCAATTAGACCTTTCAATTCATCAAGAAACTTTCAAACATATAGCGGTTTGATGTAGGCGCGTCACATTAAAATAACGGATCAATCCCAGTCCGTCATAATCAAGGCGGTTCACATTCTTCAATAAAACAGTTCAACACAAGCGACGGCCTTAGAGGGGGCGTCAGGTTATGTGACGGTCTAACGATAGACCGTCGCTTCTTCTGAGTTTTCAAAAAACAAACCGAACGGCCGTTCGGTCTCATTCCACATTCAAACAATCAAAACGCCAAACCAGAAAATCCACCGGCGACCTCCATCTCCACACCCCAATGGCCGGTGACGAGGCACCGCAGCCACCACCTCAGAAGAGAGGGAGAGGGAAGAAAAAGGCTATAAGGCGGTTCCACCGCCGGCTCGAACGAGAGATCACCCCACCGTCCGTGGAGGAAGAACCGAGGAGAAGGGAGCCAATGGAAGAGGAGGAGGTTCCCGCGGTCGTGGAAGAACCAACTGAAGCCTCCTTGGGTGCAGAGGAGCCCAAGGAACCAAAGAAGAAGAAGAGGAAGGTCCTCGACCATGAGGTAGGCCCTCCGCCCTAATTTTTTTAAATTTTTGATTTTTATGTTTTTATTTATGAATGCATGTGGGGAATGAGGGTAGAAATGGGTCTATGAACCCACTAGGAACACCTGTAGGCCATTTGGCCAAAGTGAGAAATCATGGGGATGCAGGGGAGAAATTCCCTACTGGCAGAGTAAGTGACGGTCCTGCCAGTGACCGTCACTCCTCTGACGCTCCAAGTTAAGGCCGTCAGAGACAAGTAACGCCCCATCCCAGGGCCGTTACTTCTACCAGGGTTCCAAACTCTTTTTTAGGGTTTTTAATTTTAAAAATTTTTTTGTTTTCTTTTTGATATTTAATGTTTATGCAATGATTATATGATGCAAATGTACTAATTAGTGCTCTAATATGCAAATGCAGGGAAAGAGGAGATCGAGGATCTCATGGCTACAGATTCGGGCGGTGTACCAGGCACTGCCCGACTACCAGAGAGACAGACTTGCAGAGATGGGATTCGCCGAGATGCTCAGCATCGAGGTGATCCGGATGGATACGCCATTGCTGTACGCACTTCACGAGAGGTGGGACTCGGTTAGCAGGGCATTCATCTTCCCATGGGGCCACATGATCCCCACGCTAGAAGACATGGCGAGGATTACAGGCTTGAGAGTCCACGGCTCCGCAGTGACAGGATGGACGTACGGCGACTATCGGGAGATAGCGCAGCAGCTACTGGGGCTGGACTTGATCAGGCCGGGCCAGTCCTCTTCCCAGCTTGCGAGATCGGTGCTGCAGGAGAGTTTGGGATTGAGGGGAGCGACAATCACCGTGGGAGAACTGCCCGAGGAGCACCTAAGCAGAGTGGTAGACCAGGTGCGCCCTCGTGTGGCGGCAGAGGCAGGAGAGGAGGGGGATCGAGTGATGAGGCGCTTCTTGATGCTGCTATTCGGGAAGCTCCTATTCGCGACCAGAGCGGATGTCATCAGCTGCAGACTGCTGCCGCTGATAGAGGATTTAAGCAGAGTGAGGAAATACGCCTGGGGAGCAGCGGTCTTGGCCTTCCTGATCAACTCGTTGAGCACCACAGACCGACTGACGATGCTGGGAGGCTTCTCGCCCTTCCTACAGGTAAAAAATGAATGTGCTTTCTACTATGCCATGATGTATGCTATGATTGATGATTTATGTGACTGACTTGATTCCTAAATGCAGATCTGGAGCTATTTGTACCTCCCGGGCATTGGGAGAGGCGCATTACTCCATCCTGGCCTGATACCGATCGCGAGGCGATGGTCGGTGGCGAGGGATACGGGGTCGATTTTGAGACAGACCCGGATGATCCAGGAGGACCTGGACTCCTACCCACACACATCGGTGAGCCCCAGAATTTAAATGCTTTAAATGCTTTAAATGCCTATATGTGCTCAGGCTATGCGAATGCTAATGGATCTAAATGCCTGCAGGTGAGGTGGACCCCTTACCGCGGCGAGGGTTACACAGGACAGCCATGGGTGGAGGCGTCTCTATCGTATCGGGGACGAGACGTCTGGCTGCACTGCCTCCACATCATCGAGCCTCTGCACTACAGGCTGATCTTGCGGACCCGAGGACTACACCAGCCCGAGGTGACCTTTCCATGCCGCACCGACGACCACCCAGGCAAGTCGACGAGAGGTATCAGTGGGAACGTGGATTGGCGCGCCCGGAAGGCGAAGTACGTCCTTGACTGGAGGCAGCGAGGTAGGGCCGTGAAAGAGCGGGCAGAGGGCGATGAGGCTTACCTGAAGGCCTTTGCTCGACACTACGGCGACCGGGTATACCGAGGTACCCGACGACCGGTATGCAATTCTAAACTAAGAAACTCTTTCTATATGATGAAATGTGGATGTGACATGCTGGCTTATGCTTTCTACATGCAGCTCGATCCTGAGGGGCGGATAGCTGAGCTAGAGGGACTACTCCACTCTACCATCCAGCAGCGGGATGAGTACCGGACTGCTTTGGAGCTCCTAGTGAGATTCTGAATGCTTATGATATGACTATGATTATGCATGATGCTAATGCTTTGGCTATGACAATGCAGCAGGCAGAGGGAGCTCAACGAGCCGGACCGGATGCCCCATCGTCGTCCTCGCAGCCTGCGGGAGACAGGGCTGGGCGAGATGCTGACTTTGCTCGGGCGGTTGCCCGGGCCGAGGAGGCGGAGGCCACCCTCGCGGAGCGGGTAAGATACTTACATGCTTTATGACTATGCTTATGTTAATTAAATTATATGACTAACCTATATTCAATGCAATGCAATTTACAGGCGATAGAGCTGGCAGCGGCAGTGGCGGATGCCACTCAGGCGAGGGCAGAGGTAGAGAGGAGCCGGGCCGAGACTGACCGAGCTCGAGCAGAGACGGAGCTTGTGCGGGCAGAGATAGCCCGACTGAGAGCAGAGACCCCTCGTCATGCGGACGATGCGGAGATGGAGCGACTCCGAGCAGAGTTAGCACGGGCGCGGGCCGAAGTGAAGGACCTTCGCCTTGGGACCGCAGACCTCGATCGCTACCGGACCGAAGCTCGGGAGACGCGACGCCAGATCTTTACACTGAAGATCAGGCTTCAGACGATGGAGCAGACAGTCCGGATGCTAGGCCGGGCACCAGAGCGGAGTTCTTCCCGGAGCGGGGCTCATAGGAGTGCTGCCCCTAGTGGCTCGGTTGGGGATTTCCTAGTCAGTTCCGCCGGCCAGCAAAGAAATGAGAGGGCAGAAAGAGGACAGCAGGAGGAGAGTGCTTCCATAGCACCGCCACCCAGGAAACCCGAGGGTGATGAGGGCGGCCCGACGGATAAGCCGGCCGAATGATGTACTTTTATGCTTTTCTTACCACTTGTACATGCCTTTTTATGAAAATGAAATTTTTGTTTGACTTTTTTTATGTGGATGTGTGAATGGATATGCACGAATGAGTGATTGAAAGTACGCCTGATAGATGTGTATGTGTGAATGAATGCTTGTGTGGAGAAGGCGTGGTGTACAGATGTGAAAGACCGCCAGGTCTAGGCAAAGGATAGACTAACTGCCTGAATTAGTTAGCAGAGGAAATGACGGTCCGGTCTTGGACCGTCATAATCAAACGACGCGCCTATCTTGGGCCGTCATTCATGAAATATCTTATTCTGATAGCCGGGCTGCAGAGGAAATAGCGGCCCAAGGTAGGAGCGTTAAAAGGAAAAAACGGTCCTAGACCAGACCGTTGTTCATGGCAGAACATGGTTTTTAGAACTACTCGCAGAAAATGCGACGGCCTGAAGGAGATGCGTCACAACTAAATGACGGTCCTAACCTGACCGTTACATGGCGTTCAGCCCAGGAGAGAGAGACTTGAGTGATTCGAAGGATATAACGGATTAGGGTTCGTCCGTTTAAAGATGACGGTCTGAGACCAGACCGTAAACAGCCACAGAACAAGTCCCAAGGAAAACCCAACCCACAGAGAAAGCGACGGCCCAGGGTAGGCGCGTCAGAGTGAAGTAACGGCCCTACGACAGACCGTCAGAGTCTGGGTCGTTTCCAAAACGGATTCGGCCGTGAGAACTTAGAGCCCGAGGTTCAGCCACTTAATCTCTTGCTAGGATTTATCCAAATTTCAGATAAAGCCTCCCAACTCCAATCCTATCCTTCCAAAGTTAATAAAAAGCCCAGCAACTCGGGAAACTTATCAAAAAATCGCAGCTTTGCACAAACCTCTGTTCTAGGGTTGAAGAATTCTCCCTAACAAGCAGAAATCAAGATGAAGAGGTGCTTTGAGATGGCGGCTATGGAAGAGAAGATCTACACCGGCCCTAAGGCTGCAAGGAGGGAACATGGGGAGCTTCAACGGCTGTCCTCGATCCCCAAGCATCTAAGCTCTAATGTCCAAAGGGTGGTAAGCTCGCATGACTTCTTCCAAAGTTCATATTTTTGCTGCACTTTAATTTTCTTCATAACTTTCCTTCTTCTTTTTTTTTTTCTTCAAGCCTCTTCCTGGCCCAAGGTGTTACTCCAACCTGAAGTGGGTGGCTCCCATGGTAAAGGCACTCCCTTTAGAGGTGGTATCAATCCTCAAAGCGTGGCACCTCCAACCCCTCTTGGTTCTAGGCAAAAACTTCCAGAAATTGTCCTTGGATTGGCCATGCCTTTCAGCCCTTGTGGAATTATGGCATCCACAAACTCATACCTTCATCTTCCCTTCCTTTGAAGCAACCGTCCTATTGGAGGCGGTAGAGACCTACCTAGCCCTTTCTAAGACTAAGGTGGGGGATGAGGATCGGGTTTGCTATACAATAGAACCTATTGATCCGTCCTTGATCTTAAGCGACTTCATTCATAACCCAAAGGACGTGCGGACCATGATCAGCCCGCGCCATATTCACTTGATCCCTATGGCACAATGGATAGTGTCTCACTGTAAAAACAAGTGGGAGAGACACGAAGCAATAGCCAAGGCGGCAACGGTTTGCTTGTGTGGGGTCTTCCTTTTCTCCACAACCGACCACCTCTTAGATATCCAAAATCTCAGCATTATTAGTGGACTGTGGCGGGGTATGTCGATTTCTCAAGCGGTCCTCTCATACCTCTATGAAGGACTAAGCTCGGCCTGCCTTGGAGGGCCTTTGTTCGGTTCCATGATACTCCTTGAGTGTTGGATAGGAGTGAGAATCAAATTCCTTCCCAAGGAAGATATAACTTCGGCGAGCCGGATCTTTGGGAGCCACCCCCTCTTCTTCATTGGAGGGGCTTTTCGATATTCTTCTCGTGTTGAATGCAGGACGGCGGACAAGAAAACGCGGGATGAATGGCGCCTCTTCTTCAATGCTTTGCCTCTTGAAAAGTTCATCATGCGACCAAGCGTTCTTCGAAGCATTCTTCTTAAAATACCGCGGCGTCAAGGCCTGGACCTCCAGCTGGTTGGAAACACTACCATGGCGATCTACAACCCGCACCGATGCCATCTTCAGATCGGATTACCTCGAATCGGCGTTTCTGTACTATCACACTACCCTCCCCTCCTACCTAGGAAGATGGGGATCGAGGAAGATGAAAGAGCGATCCGGAACGCGCTGACCATGTGGGAGATCAGCAAGGTGCGTCCGTGGCAAGCAGAAGTTGAAGAGAACGACGAAACACGCCGAGATTACTTGAAAGGGTTGAGAAGAATCCGCATTCTTGCGGATAAGAAGTCGAATGTATCTTGATTTCTTTTGCTTATGAAAGATGTTATGATATTGTCATTCAGAACTTGGTTCATCATGAATTATATTTTATTAAGTTTGACTGAATGAGATGAGATTGCCTTAATTGAAAGAACTTGAGTTGTGTGCTTTGGAAGATTAGATCGATGTGAATAACCGGAGTTTCTGGGGGGAGTAACGGATGCACTCTGGGCCGTTATAATGAAACAACGGTCCGAAATAGGCCGTCATAATGGAAGTAACAAGAACTCGATCTCTGAAGGAGGTGACGGATGGACCTTGGGCCGTTATTTGAAAGTAACGGTATGTTCCCTGACCGTCATGATGATGGTTTAGTTGAAAGAAAGAAGGCCCACGTCTGAAGGAAGTAACGGTCCGAGAGGGGCCCGTTACATGACTTTAACGGTCTGATGCTGGTGCGTTACACACCTGGACCTGCATAGTTGTGAGCTTTTACCTTTGGGCTTGCCCCTGTACTCTGCACACACTTAGACATGAAAGCACGTTAGATCCGTTCTTAGACTCAACCCCTTGTCTTGGAGCAGGTTAGATAATGACCGTTTCTTGATATTTGGTCAAGGGGCGGAGCCTTATTAAATAGGCGAAAACATATGAAAATGCGATGCATGTTATGCAAATGATGGAAATATTGAATGCTTTTGATTTTTGAAAATATTTGATTTGTTTGGATTTTTGAAATATTTGATGTTTTTGGTTTTTGAAATATCCATTGTTTTTGGATTTTGAAACATATTTGATTTTTTTTTTTTGGATTTTGAAACATATTTGATTGTTTTTGGATTTTTGGAAATATTTGTTGTTTTTTTGGATTTTTGGAAAACCAGTGCCTCTCTAGCAACACGAGACCTCCCTTGTTTTTAGCTTGAGTCCCGAGATCGGCGTGCAAATAGTGTGACAACCCCTGGCCAAGGCCTGGTCATTGTGACGGTGTTTTTACCAAAGCCATACCCAGGGTACTCGTCTCAGTCCTAAAAGAAAAAAGAATATGGGGGTAAGCTTAGGCCAGTCATAGAAGTTTTTAGAACTTGATTTCCTCACCGTACAACCTTATTAGAGATTTGGTCTGTTGTGCCGGGGCTTTTATGTCCGTCATCGAACCTTTGTCCACTTAGGCATGCATGCGACCGGGCTCATAACGTCCCGCGGGGAACTGTACTGCCACTCTTGTCATGCCGAATCTTTTTCTTTTGGAGCTTTTGAGAATTCGTTTACAGACCTTGAGATGATGCTTTTGATTTCGTGGTAGAGAGCACTCCTTTGCTTTTCCTTTCTTTTCTTTCTTGTGGAGTCAGGTCATAACGGACTTGCCCCTATTTGAGACCTCTTCTCGTTAGGGAGTTTGGATCGGTTGTCTCCTTCTTATTCACTCCTTGCCCCTGGATGCAGCCGAAGAATGAAACGTACAGGGATTTTGACTTTCCCCCAAAGCATGGCTGAGGAAAAACGGTGTCTTTTTAAGCAAGGAACTCGACCATGGGTGTCGTGTAGTGTGTGTTTGCCTTACTCAAGACTTTCTTTTGAAGATAGGGAGGTATTTCTTATTGCCGGAAAAGCACATGGTTTAGATTTTTAAGGAAAGAAACGCTTAAGATACAACCCATTCCACGGGTGAGAGAGCTCCTCACCTTCCGCGTTGATTAGAGGATAGGCATTCCCTGAATAAGCTTCTTTTATTACAAACGGTCCTTCCCAGTTAGGTTGCAATTTAGACCTAGGACCTGTAGACCGAATGAATTTGCGTTTTAAAACCATTTCACCCTTGCAAAATTTTCGTTCAATTACCTTCTTTTGAAAATAACGCGAAACTCTCTTTTGATAAACAGATACGTGATCGGCCGCGTTCATCCTCTTCTCATCTAGGAGTTCCAGTTGGACGAGCAACGCCTCTCGACGTTCATCGAGATTAAGTTCCTTATCGAGCTATACTCTGAGTGAAGGGATTAAGATCTCATATGGGAGTACCGCCTCCATCCCGTAGGTTAGAGAATAGGGAGTTTGTCCCGTAGGAGTGCGGACGGAGGTGCGGTAAGCCCACAGAGCTTCCACCAATCTTTCAGGCCAATCAGAAAATTTGTGTGCTTCACATGTTTTCTTAATGATTTTAAGAAGAGTTTTATTGGTGGCTTCGGCTTGACCGTTGCCTTGAGGGTAATATGGTGATGAATGATGCAATGTAATTTTGAACTTCTTACAGAGGTCTTTAAGCTCCTGGGAGACGAACTGGGGTCCGTTGTCGGTGATGATGCTGCTTGGCACTCCGAACCGCGAGATGATATTCTTCATGATGAAGCGGCACACCGTTGTAGCTTTGATCTCTGCGTACGCCTCGGCTTCGGCCCATTTGGTGAAGTACTCAGTGGCTGTGAGAATGAAGGATTTCTGCTTGGTCTGAGAATTAGGATCACCGAGTGGGCCGACGACGTCGAAAGCCCACATAGAGAATGGCCAAGGAGCGGTCATAGGATGAAGGGATGAAGCTGGAGAGTGAATTTTATCAGCGTGGAGTTGGCATTTAAGACACCTCCGGACATAGAGGGAGCAATCTTCCTCTAGAGTGGGCCAATAGTAACCCTGCCTAAGGATCTTCTTCGCTAGAGCCTGGCCATTGATATGACCTCCACACTCGCTAGAATGTGCTGCTTCTGCTACTTTCCAAGCTTCCACATCATCTAGGCATCTCATGAGCATTCCGTTAGTAGCGCGCCTGTACAGTTCTCCTGCAATGATAGTGCACTTTGCGGCGGCTCTTCTTATTGCTTTGCGCTGCTCAGCTCTTGCCCCTTCTGGGAACGCCCCTTCTTTGCAAAATAACTCGATTTCATGGTACCAAGGTAATTCTTCCTCATCCAAAATTTCCTCTAGTTCTGCCAATGATACCTCCTTGAGATCTTCCTTCTCAGCCCTCACCTCTGCAGACTTCCTAAGGTTGGTGAACCAAGGATCCTGGAGAGAGGGTGGGTCCATCCTCTGGACGACGACAGTCTCAGTACTACGACTGAGAGGGAAGGATAAGGAGGAGGCCAGAGATGCTAATGCATCCGCCAGAATGTTCAGCGAACGGGGAGTATGGATATAGATTAGCTTGCGGAATCGCTTAGCGATGAGCGTGACCAAATCTTGATAGGGCTTGAGTTTGGGGTCACGGGTACGGTAAGTGGACAGAACTTGCCGTAAGACGAGCTGAGAGTCTCCTACGATGTTTAAATAACGCGCGCCTAAGAGATAGGCGTGCTTCAAGCCGGCCAGGAGAGCCTCATACTCAGCGATGTTGTTGGTAGCAGGAAATCGAAGTTGATAAGCAAAGGGGATGGTCACTCCCTCAGGAGTAAGCAGGACAGCACCGATCCCTTGGCCCTGTGAGTTAAGCGCACTGTCAAAGTGCAGAGACCAGAAGGGATGCTGAGAAAGGACAGAGAGATGCTCATCAGGAAAATCGTCCTGAATAGAGTCGGTGTGAGGAATAGGGAGATGTGCAAGATGCTCAGCAATGGCATATCCTTTGACTACCTTCTGAACGACAAAGGTGATATCGAATTGAGATAGGAAGCTCTGCCAGCGAGCTAACCTACTAGAAAGAACGGGCTTTTCTAAGAGATAACGGATCGGGTCCATTCTAGAGATCAGCCTAACTGGGTGGGCGAGAAAGTAATGCCTAAGCTTCTGAACTACCCACACTAAGGCGGCACAAGTCTTCTCCATAGCGGTATACCTAGATTCGGCTGGATTAAACAACCGAGAAAGATAGTACGCAGCCCGCTCTCTTCCTTCGTCATCCACTTGTGCTAAAACCGCCCCTAGGGAGTCCTCAATAACCGAGATGTATAGGATCAGGGGTTTCCCAGGGACAGGAGGTTGCAAAACCGGGGGATTGGATAGATATTCCTTGAGGTCCTCATAGGCCTTTTGACAATCTTGATTCCATTCGAACTTGACCCCCGCCTTGAGCAATTCATAAAACGGACGGCACCTTTGAGAATGCTGGGATATGAATCTTCTAATGAATTGCAATCTACCAATCAATCCTCGAAGTTCCGTAATGTTCTTTGGCGGAGGCATATCCATGACGGCCTGTGCTTTGTTAGGATCAATCTGGATCCCCCGTTTGCTCACTATGAAACCTAACAGCTTCCCTGAGGAGACTCCGAATACGCACTTCTTCGGATTCATCTTTAGCTTGTACTCCCTGGCTCTCTGCAGCACTTTAGCCAAAATAGAGGGGTGTTCTTCTTTTGATCTTGACTTCACCAAAATGTCATCCACATAAGCTTCCATATAGATGTGCATCATGTCGTGGAAGATAGCCATCATCGCCCTTTGATAGGTGGCGCCTGCGTTCTTTAATCCAAAAGGCATAACTACATACCAGTATGTGCCCCAGGGCGTGGTGAAGGAAGTTTTCTCTTGATCTTCAGGAGCGAGACGGATCTGATTATAGCCCGAGTACCCATCCATAAACGATAGAGCTTCGTACCCGGCAGTGTTATCGACAAGGACGTCTATATGTGGCAGCGGGAAATCATCTTTAGGACATGCTTTGTTAAGATCCCTGAAATCAATGCATATGCGCACTTTTCCATCCTTCTTGAGAACAGGGACTATGTTTGCCACCCACTGGGGATATAAGACTACTCTGACGAACTTGGCCTTGTATAGCTTGTCGACCTCTTCTTTGATCCTCAAGGCCATGTGGGGGTGAAATCTTCTCGACCTTTGTTTAACAGGTGTTGCCCCTGGTTTAAGCACGAGTGGGTGTTCCACTAAGGAGGGGTCAAGACCTGGCATGTCCTCATAAGACCAGGCGAAAGAATCGCTATACTCCCTCAGTACCTTAATTAGATCCTCTTCTACCTGTGGGGGGAGATTAGCTGAAATATTGACGGGCCTTGGATCTTCTTCTGTTCCCAAGTTGATTTCCTTTGTAGGTTCATCCACTACCGTTGACGGCTGGTCGAACTTCTTCAGTCCCTTTGCATATAAGTCGGCAGTGTCCTCTACATCGCTATTTTCATCAATCGGGTCCTTCTCATCCAGCACTTCATAGACGCCTAATCCGTCATCGCTCCACACCCCTTCTATTTCTTCTTCATCTTCAATCGCAATCGCTGTGGCGACGAATTCTGAGCACTTCAAAAGAGCATGACACCGCTGAGCTAGATCTTGCAAGAACCTATCAGGAATAGATCGGGAAGGATGCGCAAGCGAGCGCGGCTCAGGAGGGGAAGGTTTGTACGACCCAGAACAAGACCCTACTTCTTTAGACCTAACAGACTCTATTTCTCTAGACTCGCTAGACCCTAACTCTGACCTAGGAGAGAGGAAGCCTAATGGAAGGGAAGGAGCAGGGGACCCGTGCCCCTGGGACGAGGAGGATGGAGACAGGATAGCATAATCTTCCACTAAAATCTCTGTTTCAAATTTGACGTTTTTTTTTTGGAGATCAGTGGAGACTACGCAGCACGACGGAGGAGGCGGGAGCTGCATAGGGAACAGCTGAGAAAAGATGTAATCGAAGAAAAGGTCATAAAAGGAGGAACCCCACATCTCGTGGATTTGAGAGTTAAAAAACGGAGGAAAGGGGAAAGCAGGCAGACTAATGGGGTAGCGAGGCCTATAAGCAGGAGGATTGACCGGAATCTGGAATGGATTACTGAAGGATGGATTGATCATAATCGGAGGAGGGCGGGGTACAAACCCCTTCAGCTGGATCATGCACTGAAAATGAGAGGGAGATAGAGAAAGAGCAATTAGCGAGCTCCCTTTTTTCTTTGAACCATCACCAGGCTGCTTCTTCGGCCTCCACTGCATAAGCTGATCCTTCTGTGGCTTCTGGCTGCCTCTTTCACAAAACAGCCCCTGGAGAGCCCAGCTGTAGTCGATCTCATCGTCTTTTAGCCCCCTTGGCAACGGGGGTGGACTGGCGACTGGACAAGCCGTGTCGGTTTCTGACTGGACTAGCTTCGCAGCTAACGTGCCCGGCTGTGGAGGCCCTCTGACAAAATGCTGACGGTAATCCCAGGTAAGTGGCCCAGAGTCACCCACCATTGACAATGCTGTCTCCTTGTAACTGAGACCTCGTCTGCCCATTTTTCTTCCCTTTGGTATGGGCTTGGTCATCCCTTGCAGCTGTGCACCGAGGCCTCTCCCCGGTTGATAGCCTAGTTTCAATATAATGTTCCACCCCTTTGAATGTCGAATCTGCGGCTTTGCCTTGATATTGACCGGGGTGGTGACGGGCTTAGGAGTGGTATACGCCCAGGGAAAGTTTAGGTCTAGTACTGATAGCACGGGCCGGCTGCTTGGCCAGAGAGTAGGAAAAATCTGTTCAGAGATGGCCTTCACTGACTGTACCGTGGATAAACTTTTAACTTTGATGACCCTCCCTTGAAAAGGGAATTTGATGCATTGGTGCGCAGTAGAGGGCACGGCGCCAAGTGTGTCGATCCAGGGACGACCCAAGATAGCTTTGAACATGGGGTCGATATCAAGTACATAGAATTCTACAGCCATGGACAGAGGCCCGAGCTCAGCCTGAATAGTGACTACCCCGTGACAAGCCCGCCTTGAGTTGTCGTATGCTGCTATAGTGGTGGGGGTAGACCGTAGTAACTCCTCAGATATGTTGCAGGCTCGGAGAGTGCTGAGGGGGCAGACATTAATTGAGGCCCCAGTGTCGACCAGTGCTGCTTCAATGTTGACCTTGTTCAAAGTAATTGTTATGCAGAGCGGCATTTGCCGAGCCCCCGGAGGTGCAAGCTCGGTCTCAGAGAATGTGATTGCCGGCCCTTTAGAGATAGTAGCTAGTGCCGTTGGTAGACTGTCGACTGCCATGTCTTCACTAACCATGACCTTCTGCAAAAAATCCCTCAGTGCATCTTGATGGAGAGTGGACCTCTTGATTAACTCCAGTACAGATATCTTGGCGGGTACTCGATCTAGATGATGCAGTAAATCATATTGAGTCCCTGGTAATGGTTCAGCTTCCTCTTGCTCGGCCGCCGGTTGGGAAGACTGGGGATTGCTAGTAGTGGAGTAGTTCCGATGGAACATCTTCCCGCTCCTTAGAGCACAATTTGCCGCGGCATCGGGGGATAGTATGATGGGCCCTGCAGGGCGAATGAGTGGAATAGGTGGCGTGGGGGAGGTAGTTTGGTAAGGCGGAGGATTGGTGAAGTTAATGGGAGACGCGCGGATGATGGGTGAAGGATTGGTGGGTGGTAGGGTGATGATGGATGTGGGTGCTGGTGAAGGCAGGGTAGATAGATGGGTAAGGATAGGTGCGGGATTGGATGGTGATGCGATGACGGTGATGGGGGTTGGCGAAGGATATGACGGGGTGGTGAGCGGAGTGGGTGTGAATGGTGGGATGAGTGGAGAGGGTGTTGGTTGGATAGGGAGGATGAAGGAAGGTTTGTGGTGGAAGGCCATGACCTGTGGTGCGGCGCCATCATCATCAAATGACCACCCAGCGTTGGAGGCCGGTGGTTGGACTACATTAACTTGTGCTGGTGCTGGCGGCTGCTGCGGAGGAGCGGGTTGATGATTTGGCATCGGATTCTGATGGATGCCCAGATCTTGTGCTTGTTGCGGTGGCTGCTGTTGCGGCGGCTGCTGCGGCTGCGGTGCTGGATGCTGCTGTACTTGCTGCCCCTACGGCTGCCTTCTCTTCTCTTTGATCTCCATAATGGCCCTATGCATCTCGGCCCAGTCTATTCTCTGTGCTTCGTGTAAGTCGTACACGAGATCTCGGAAGTGAAAACATGCTTCTATGGTGTGACCCGACTGCCGGTGGAACATGCAATACTTGGTTTGATCAACAGCTGGGTTCCAGATAGTCTTTTCTGGAGGAAGTTGAATTGCATTTACTGCCATGAGCGCTGAGAATATGTCTGTAAGTGTCTCTGGCAATGGAGGATACTGGGCTCTTCTGGGAGCCGGGCGCTTGCTGTTGGGAATATTATTGTTGTAGCCGCTGGGTGGAGGGACGTTATGGTATTGCGGTGATGGTGGTGGTTGTTGCGGTGTGGTGAAGGTGTTTTGCGGGATGGTGAAGGTAGGCGGAGGGTTTTGTGGAGTGTTTTGAAAGTGTTGCGGAGCGGAGTTTTGCGGATTGCGGGGGCTTTGGTTGTAGCGGAATGGTGCGGCTTGGTAGGGAAAAGCAACAGCTTGTACTTGCTCATTTGTTTGGACTCCTTCGGTAACCGGCCCCTATGGTTTCTTATGGTACTTGGGCTTTTGGTTTTCGAAAAGAGAATGGATAGGGGAGTCCTTAAACTGAGTTTGTATAAATCGCGCCCGGCTATACAGTTGATGCATATTGGCTATATCGTTCATTGTCAGGATGTTCTTGAAGGTGGGCGTAGCATTTGAAATCAGCAGCTTAACTTTTTCTTCCTCTGGAATATGGCCGGGCACCCTGGCGGCCATCTGCCTCCATCTATCTGCATAAGTTGCGAATTCCTCATCCGACTTCATTTTCTCGGCCACCAGATCTGTGAATGAATATTCCGGGCCAACTCGGTCTTGAAACCGCTGAATAAACTTGTCCTTGATCAATTTGAAGCTCTCGGCCTCCTCTAGGGGCAGAGAATAAAACCATTCCAGAGCAACGCCATCCAATGATCGGCGGAATAGGTACGCCATAAGGCGATCATCATATTGGAACTGCGCCGATTCATACAGAAAATCCCTCACATGGATAAAGGGATTACTGTTCCCATCATACTTACGGTAGTTGGGGAGCTCAGACTGCGGAGGGAAACGGATGTTCTGGAAGCTTGGGACGGGAATATCAGCCAAGGATTGTGGGCCCACCTTCTTCTGGAGAAAATCAAGTTGTTACTGCATGGCGGCCCACTTGTTAAGCAAATCCTGCTCTCGAGAGGGAGCAAGGGCAGTGAAGGGAGTTGATTGTATTTGGTGAGCAGGAGGAATGGCGGTTGCCGAGGGCGGGAGCCCATAGGAAGGAGCAGAAGGGTAACTAGTGGAATTAGGGGGGCCGTAAGAAGGATACTGGGCCTGAGATAGACCCGGATCGGAGTGAAATTGGGCCACCCCGTGCTGTTGGGGCAAGAAATCGGATGGGCCTACGAGGACCTGTGGAGCCGCCGGAGCAGAGGGGTGATAATCCGTCGGAAGAGAGGTGATAGGCGACTTCCCCTTATCAAAAGATTGATGGGTCGGATTGGAGGATTGACCCGTCTCCATGCCAGCAAAGGTGATGGTCCGGGGCTGGACCGGGGTGAGCTCAATCGGGGTGGGCTGAACAGACGGCCCGATAATGGAAGAATTAGAGTGCCCCTGGACGGTAGCGGAGGGGGGAGGATTGGACCCTTGCATGGCCTGATAGAGGACCTGGAGTTGGGTCGGATCCAACTGGGCCATCATATGGAGGACAGAGCCCGCGGAAGGAGCGGATAAAGAAGGGACGGCCCGACCACCTTCCATGGGAGTGGAGGATGAGAGAGGGGCGGTCCCCTCTCCGGCGGAGAAAGAAATAACCCTCGGGGGGTTCTCAAGGAGCCCTTGAGGAAGGGAATCCTCTTGGGAGCGAGGAGGATTGCAAGATGCCATGGTAGAGTCGAAGAGGGGATTGGAATAGAATGTGAAGGAGGAAGCGACTCGAGGATATGATTCGGACGAACGAAAACAACTCCACATGCAATGGACAACCTTGATAAATGCAAAACAACAAGCACAACAAGCACACAATGAGCAACCACACCTAGGTGATTCAAACAAGATATAAGTGATAGGGAATGAAGACACTCAAATGCCAACCAAGTTGCTTAAGATGATGCAAACAAAGTTTCTTTATGGTTTCTCCTTTGGAACTTTAGGGAATTGATTGACGTGTGCTCTCTCCAAATGGGTTCCTAATAGGAGGTGGATATGGACTTGGTTTAACCTTAAGTGTGACCTCTCCTTCACTTATGCAACCCTAGACACAAGGGGGGGAAAGGTACAACCGGCCCGGCGTCCGTGTGGGAATCCACGGCTCGCGGGGACTTACGGAGGTCCCTGCTGTGATTTCCTAGTCGGCCCCAAGGAATATGGAGACGAGAGGTCCTCACAACAAGGTAGGAAAATGCAGTCTAATATATGAAAAGATGGATGGCCCTATGTGCACCGGAGTGCATGCAAAGTCTAGCCTAGAATCTAGCAAACAACAGTGCACATAATGATATGAAGATATGAATAGAATTATGGCAGAAATCAAGCAGCACCCAAGCAACAAATCACAGTCAAAAACTGCGGAAACAACTGCACCTCGGATGCGTACCTGCCAGGAGAGTGACGGACGAAGGCCACTGCGTCAGAGACAAATAACGGTCAGAGACCAGACCGCCATAAATAATGTAACGCAGTGGTTCCAGACCGTCGCATGAGCCAGGGAACCAAAAACAAACTGAAGTAACAGGAAAACCCGTGAAAGCTCACACCACAAAGACAAGCGACGGCCTGATGTCCCTGCGTCAGAACACTGTAACGCGCCGAGACAGGGCCGTCGTATGATTCAGAAAACCAGAAAGACGGGTGAAAACAAAGGGATCAAAAGACAACTGAACAAACAGATGATGGCAAGTTTAAACAGGAATCAGAAGCACGATTGGCACTAGCTGTCCCACCGTGATCGCCAAAAAATTATCTGTTGATTGTTTGTTTACCTATCTCTCCTTATCTTCTTTCTTTGCTTTAGCAATTGATGGTGAGGGTTTTGAAAATGATATGGCGAGATGATAAATAAACTACCAAAGATCAGCTCAACCTATGCATATGTGAACATGAACCTAGGCAATCAAATCTAACTCTAGCACAGGCATGCTATCTCAGTCAAATTACACTAAGTGAAAAAAAAAATAAAAACACACGCCGGGGCGTGGAGCAAAGATGAATAAAAACACACCGCTAAGGGTGGAACAATCAAAGGAAATGAAGAGAATTGATGAAAAGACAGCTAATGCCCAACACTAAAGAAAGTCGTGATCGCCACCAAAGTAAACACAAGTCAAAGACTCGAATATACCTTGGAAATAGGTGGATGAAACACCCGCCCACGGGAGAGAAAACCAGGGAAAGCCTGCAGATCAACTTGAAAATAACGGTCCAAACCCTGTGCGTCGCTGTAAAGTAACGGTCGTGCGATAGACCGCCAGAAGGAAATAACGCTCCTGCACCTGGCCGTCAGATAACCTGCAGTGAAAAGATATGAACTCTTTGAACTCCAACCCTTCCAGCCGGCTAGAAGGCTTGGGCCTCGTGCTAGTGATCCTATAAAACCTGCCAAGGATGTAGAAAGCAGAATAACACAACCTCAATTAGCCCTCAACATAAGTATAGCATCAATCCTTAAAAAGCTTGAGAACATCAAAGGGAGAGGGGATTACCGGGGAGTTGTTGGTTTTTTAACCCCTCTGGGCGTTTTTTAAGTTTAGGAAGATATGTATATGCTTAGCAACAGTGAAAAAACGTGGAGGAAGAGGAGGGACAATGCTTTTGATTGATAAAACCAAGGGAAATTTGAGCATGCAATGATGATGATTTTGACAAGCTAAAACCCAAAATTACTCCCTTGACTTGGAAGATGGACGTGGGAAGCAGCTCCTCCTGGATGTAGATGACTCCTGAATTTGGCAGCACTTCGTCATGAATCAAAACTTCCTCTTCCTGGGTACGAAATCAAGGGTTCTATTTATAGACTCCCTCAAACTCTCAGGTCGAGTTGAAGATAAATCAGCCAAGAAAGGAGGATAATCCTTAGCAAATCCTTGAGGATAATACCAACAAGAGTCCAAAGAAACAAACGAGAGGTCCTGAGGATTAGAATTGAAGGAGATAATGCCAATCCAAAACCCTATCTCGTCCATGGAGTAGCAGAGAAAAGGCCTGAACTGTCAGGACTCTCTGAAGGACGTAACGGCCTTACGACAGACCGCCACTTGGAAATAACGCTCCAAGGCATGACCGTCATATTCAATCTTATCAAAAGGATAAGATCGACGGAAAGAAGATCTAAACAATAGGACTCTGCAAGTAAGTAACGGCCAGGTAATAGGGCGTCATAAGGAAACAACGGCCAGGGAATGGACCGTTATTATCAAAGATCAACGATGCCCTAAGCTTTGGGACTCTTCAAAGAGTAACGGCCTAGGATGCATGCGTTATTATGAAATGACGTGCCAAATCAAAACCGTTATTATCATTGATTTTCAATAGAATGGAGAGATTGCCAAACTTTTGAACGAAGTGCCGCCAGGAACCAGGTCTAATCCAGGAATTGAGACCCAGAAAAACAGGCTTCAACTGATAAAAGGAATTCAATGAAGAGTGAACAACTCGGAGCATCATATTGAATAAACAAGGAGATGACCCGACTTATTGGGTATAAAACGGGTGTCAACAGTAACATGGCTGGACTTGCCAGGGGGCAAGATACACTACCAACTCAGCCAGATGAACTATTCAGGTTGGCGACTAGACCTGGTCCTGTAACAAGAAGAGGCCAGGCTGCAAAGGATAAGATGAAGGAATATGATGAAGCCCACAGCATCACCACTATGACAGTCAATGTGGTGACAGCAGAGGAGGAAGAAAATCCCTTTGTTGATGACGCTAAAGGAACTTCTGAAGATATACAAATTCCATCAACCCTGGATCCCACGATCCAGATGATGTTCAGAAGATATCAGCAGGAGATCAGTGCTCTCCGAAGACAGCTCAACGAGAGACATGAAGTTGCATCGGTCTCAAAGCAAGTCGAACCTGTGGGGCAGACATCCAGCTCAGCAGAAGCGGCTGTCCCAGCCAACCCTCCCCTAGCTGATAAGGGCAAAGCACCGAGCCAACCTACTTCACAGCAAACAATGGCTCAGCCCTCTGTGTCTCAGACGCAGCCTACCGCGCCCATCTTGTGCGCCACTGTGATGACAACTCCTCACAGCCAGCAACCAGCTCACTTCTTCCCGGATGAAATAGACCCAGCTGTAGCCCACAAGCAGATGATTGAAAGGATTGTGGAAATGAAGCTGTCAGAAAAGACTGGTGATGATGCTGGTACCTACGATGTGTACAAGGTACCGTATCCCCCCCAATATGCTGCTAAAAGACTACCGCTGGGCGTCAGCAAGCCGCCAAAGTTCGAGAAGTTCAATGGCCAGGGCTCCCCCAGGGAGCATATAGCCTACTATACTACAATCATGGGTGACCTAGCAGTCGATGAAGCTTATCTGCTCAAGTTCTTTGGCTCCTCCCTCATTGGGTTGGCCTTCGAATGGTATTCAAGCCTGCCAGCTAGGTCAATGATTGATTGGCCTGACATGCAGAGAAAATTTCGCGACAGATTCCATGTCACGGAAAGGGAAATCACAATAGCAGAGCTGTATGCAATGAAGCAAAAACAAGATGAAACTGCTCTAGATTACATCAAAAGGTGGAGGAACCTAGCTATGAGATGCAGAAGGCCTCCTCACCAAGAAGATGCAGTGCAAATATGCAAGCAGAGCCTCAGAAGGGAGGTGCTAGAAAAGATGATCGGTGCAGATGTCAGAACATTTGATCGCCTGAACAGTATAGTGGCGGAAGTCGAGACGTTCTTGTCCAAGCGTCCGACCTCCAATGCTCCCGCCATGCCAAAGGGAAAATCCAGTGATCGACGGCCATCACACTCTGAGGCCAATACCGTCGATTTCAGAACCTTTGAGCAACAGAAAGGGAAGAAAGGGGTAGTTGAAGCTCCCCCGCCGGCAGATACAGCAGAAAGAAAAGATATGGTCTCTCTGAGAGATAAGATGAGAAAAGCCTATTCCTTCCCAAAAGATAAGACATCCGCACTATTCAACTGGGCGTATAAGTTCAACAAGGTAACATTACTTGAACCAAAGAGACCTACAGATGCAGCAAAGAAAGATGATCCGCTGTTCTGTCCATTTCACCGTGCGCTGGGGCACGTAATTGAAGATTGTTATGTCTTCAAAGATATCATGGAGGGAATGGTCAAGAAAGGTGAGCTGCAGCTGGGAGATTACCAGGTGAAGCCGCCCCAGCCACATGAGGCTCCACCATGGAGGGTGGCTGCGAATATGATCTCAATCTACCAACAGCTACCCAAGGAGGCCGTTGAAGAATGCACCAAGCATACCTATGAAGCTTGCTTCCTCGCCCCACAAAAGGACCAGGAAGGATGGCAGATGATACCCATAAGAAACAGAAAGAAGACTCCTGCAGCTAGTACCAGCGGAGCATTTATTCAGGGCGTCACCCCAAGGCCTGAGCCGCCTCCAATAAAGCCAATATGTCCTGCAGCTGAAACCGGACCAGTCATCCGGATCCCTACCTATAACCGGAGGAGGCAGACTCCCCTCCCTACACATAAAGAAGTAAGCCCTGCAGCCTGGCGTCTACAGCAGTATATCAATGAGCTTGATGAGTATGAGCAGAAAAAGCCCAAGCATCTGTTGGTGAAAGACTGTATACTCTGGGAGCAGCTCGAAGAATTGAAAATCAAAGAGCAGCCAGAGGCAGAGCAAAGGAAAGATGAGACTGAGCCCTTCTGGGGGCAGGAGTCAGCAAAGCCAGATGCCCAGAAGAAGAAGAAGAGACGATCCAAGCCCAAAAAGGGAAAGAAAATCACGATAGTACAATGTAACACTCTGTCGGTACTCTTTACCTTGCCCGGGGATGATGATGAGTCGGAGGCGTCAGATGCCCCGCTAGAAACTAATCATGCTGAAGCTCCACCTCGGCTCACGCAACACGTTCTGGGAGAAGGTGGGGGCGCCCACCACCAGCTAACCATAACATTATGTTCAGAGGGGAGCAGCCCTATCAAATCTCGGAACCAGAGATACGGGGTGTTCAGGTTCCTCCCCCTGACGGCCTGTACCAAGGGAAAAAGAAGGCAGATGAAGCCCCTTCATTCCTGGAGTTCCTGTCCAGCTTAGAAAATGAGCAGCCGGTTCACACGGCTCCAGCTAAAAGCAGCAAATGCCAGCAGACAGCAGCTAGAAAGCAGAAACAGCATGAAGAAAATGAAGAAGGTAGCCCTCCAGCAAAGCCAGGGGCCGATGTTACAGAAGAGGCCGTCCGGGAGACCGACGAAGAAAATGAAACTGGGACTGGGCAGCAAAGGCCACAGGCACCACATGAACTTCCAAAGCCCCGATGGGCTGAGGAGATGAGACTGTCTAATGTCCGGGTGGGCAGCCGAGTCATGAAAATGCTGAAGAAACTCCCTACCAGATTCTCCATCTGGGAAATCCTCTCTCTGAGTGAAGAAGCTCGCCAAGCAATCATTGATGCCTTGCAGTCCCCGGCACAATGTGAAGCACTCTTGGCAGAAGTGAACTCTGGGCCATCGGTCACATTCACAGAGGATGATATGCTGATCCCAAATGCCGGTCATAACAGACCGATGTACAAGAGAGGCTCCCTGAACTGTCAGTCGCTGAGCAGGATACTGATAGATCCCGGGGCTGCTGTGAATATTCTCCCGTACCGCATCTATCAGAAATACTACTTTGATCTGCAGCTTACTAAGGTCAGAGATATGAAAATTGCTGGGTTCAACCAGAAATGTGAAACCCCACTCGGGGTGGCTGATTTTAACCTCACACTGGGCGATCTCACTACCGTGGTACGGTTCTATGTGATCGATTCTAACACCACGTATAAGGCCCTGCTGGGGAGACCATGGCTGCACGAATATCAGATAGTGCCATCCACGCTACACCAGTGCATAACATACTGCCATGAAGGAAAAGAAGAAAGGGTGTTTGCAGACCTACATCCCTTCGAAGTATTCGAGTGCCATATGCTCGATGCGTCCTACTACACCGAGGTGTTGCAAAAGGACAAAGGAAAAGAAGCCGTGGTCAGCCAGAAGAAACCGGCAACGGAAACAGGAAGCTGGTCTCCGCCGCCGCCAAAGGGCTACATTAAAAAGCATGGAGTATCTCACATCTCTTATGCTGATGATTTTGCTCGGATCACTCCTCCTGGCATACACCCAGATGATACTGAAGATAAAATGAAAGAAAAATACACTCGGGTGGAAGTTCCCCAGGGTTTGGTCAAGCCCATAGTCGGCATAGAATACCAGATGGTGCTGCCACTAAAGACTATGGAAATCCCTCGTCTCTGCGAGCCCCCTACCATATTCTACACCGGAGAGGCAGTCGAAGAAGATGATCAAGACTGCATGGCCCCTGAAGAAGCTGCGAACTGGATGGTGCCGATTACAGGCCTGGACTATACTACCCAACAGATCTCACAGATGTTCTCCAAGATGCAAATGCCGTCACTACAATCTGCAGCCCAGAAGAAAGCTATTCAGGAGCTCCCTCCACCGAGGAACCTGCACGAGCTGAGATCTCTACAGGGGCGTCTGGCATACGTCCGACGATTTATATCGAATCTGTCGGGCAGATGTCACCCCTTTCATAAGCTCATGATGAAAGATGTACCGTTCCTTTGGGACGACGAATGCCAGGAGGCCTTTGAGAAGCTGAAGGAATATCTCAAGACCCCTCCAGTGCTGGGGGCACCTATCAAAGGCAAACCCCTGATACTATACATTGCGGCCACACACTGTTCCCTGGGGGCAATGCTAGCACAAATAAATGAAGAAGGCAAAGACCAGGCTCTGTACTACCTAAGTAGGAGGCTGATCAGAACCGAAGAAAGCTACAGCTACATAGAAAAGACGTGCTTGGCACTGGTGTTTGCCGTCAAGAAGCTCCGACACTATATGTTGTCGCATGAAGTCAGGTTGATATCCACAGCAGATCCGCTCAAATACATATTGACTCCGCCGGTATTGAAGGGCAGATTGGGCAAATGGGCAGTAATCCTGATGGAATTTGATATTACCTACACACCCCAGAGGGCAATAAAAGGACAGGCCGTAGCCGATTTCTTTGCAGAGCATCCTGTGCCGGAAAATGATATGTTGGGGACTGAGTTACCCGATGATGAGACACTAGAAGCCTACCAAGCTCAGTCAGTGATGTGGCAGCTATTCTTTGATGGCGCATCTAGAATGGAGACAGACTCTGATGGAAAGACCAGAATACGGGCCGGGGCCGATATTGTGCTGAAATCACCAGAAGGGGAGGTTGTGCATACTTCCTGTTCCATAAACAAGCCATGCACCAATAATGAAGCCGAGTATGAAGCCTTGATAATCGGACTCCATATCAGCCTCAACATGGGTATCCAAATGCTTCAGGTGTTCGGGGATTCAATGTTGATAATAAAACAAGTCCAAGGGGAGTTCGAAGTACAGAAACCGGAACTGAACCCCTACCACCAAAAAGCTGTGCGCCTCTTGGCGAAATTCTACCATATTGAGCTCAAGCATGTGGGCCGTGGGCATAATGCACAGGCTGACGCACTGGCAAAGCTGGCCAGCTCAATAGTAGTCCCACCAAATGAAACACTGAACATTGTTGTTATAAACCGGTGGCAAGTCCCCAGTATGCTAGAAGGTTGCCCCGAAGAAGAAGAAGTTGCCACGATCAGCACAAAACAGGTGTCTGATTGGAGACAACACCTGCTACAGTGGTTTCTACACCAACAACTGCCGCATAAAAGAGAAGAAAGGATGAAACTTCTGAGGATCAAAGATTCTTATGAGTTCAGAAATGGAACTCTGTTTCGGATAATGGCAGATGCACGCAAGAGGATTCTGTTCCGTTGCCTATCTACTGAGGAAGCTTGGCAAGCGATGAAAGAAATACATGTCGGGACAGCAGGCGCCCACCAGGCTGGCCCCAAGATGAAGATAGAAATCAAGAAGCTGGGCTACTATTGGCCCACCATCTTCGAAGACTGCTGCAAATTTGCAAAGTCATCCCAGAAATGTCAAGAGCATGCTACTGTGCCTAGAAGGCCACCTGTGACTCTACACCCTACCATCCCCAGTTGGCCGTTTGCACATTGGGGAACTGATGTAGTCGGTCCACTGCCGACTTCCTCGGCCAGACATAAGTACATACTGGCCATAACAGATTATTTCTCCCGATGGGCAGAGGTTGTCGCACTAAGAGAAGTCACTGGTGAGCTGGTCGCCAGATTCATCAAGCAAAACATCATCTTCCGGTTTGGGGTCCCCAACCGAATAATATCTGATAATGGGAGTCATTTCAGAAATCAGAAAATCTATCGGCTCGCCGAGAAGTATAAGATCGAGTGGAAGACCTCCACTCCCTACAATCCGCAGGCAAATGGGTTGGCAGAAGCTTTTAACAAAACCTTGTGCACCTTGCTGGCCAAAGTCATCAGTTCTAACAAGAAGGACTGGGAAGAAAAGATGTATGAAGCTCTGTGGGCATACCGCACCGTCTTCAAAACACCTACAGGGTGCTCACCATATTCACTAGTATACGGCTCGGAGGCAGTGGTCCCGCTGGAGCTGGAAGTCCCGTCACTCCGAGTGGCGATCCAATACGATCTAGCCCGTGGCGAACAGACCAATACAGAAAGAAGATTGGAAGAACTGGCTGAATTGGAAGGGAAGCGCCTCCAAGCTCAGAAGAATATCCAAATGTATCAAGCCCGCATGGCCACTGCCTTCAACAAACTCGTGAAGGGACGAGAATTTAAGAAAGGTGACCTCGTCATGGTCAAGAAAAAAGAAGTCATGGCGTCCAACCCAAAAGGAAAGCTAAATGCTAATTGGGAAGGTCCTTATGTAATACAAAGGGTCTACGAAGGAGGGGCCTACATGGTTGTTAACCATCATGGGGAAATATAATTCTCGCCACTCAACGGTAAACACCTAAAGATGTATCATGCTGCGCAACCAGCATTCCCCGAGTAGCTGGGTGAAGAGCTACCCTCTCTCTTGGTTTAGTGGCACTCCGCCCTAGCCGAGCTACCCTCTTTCTTGGTCTAGCGGCACTCCGCCCTAGCCGAGCTACCCTCTCTCTTGGTTTAGTGGCACTCCGCCCTAACCGAGCTACCCTCTCTCTTGGTTTAGTGGCACTCCGCCCTAGCCGACCTACCTTCTTTCTTGGTCTAGCGGCACTCCGCCCTAGCCGAGCTACCCTCTCTCTTGGTTTAGTGGCACTCCGCCCTAGCCGAGCTACCCTCTTTCTTGGTCTAGCGGCACTCCGCCCTAGCCGAGCTACCCTCTCTCTTGGTTAACGACATTCCGCCCTACCCAAGCTACCCTCTTTCTTGGTTTAGTGGCACTCCGCCCTAGCCGAGCTACCCTCTTTCTTGGTCTAGCGGCACTCCACCCTAGCCGAGCTACCCTCTCTCTTGGTTTAGTGGCACTCCTCCCTAGCCGTGCTACCCTCTTTCTTGGTTTAGTGGCACTCCGCCCTAGCCGAGCTACCCTCTCACCTTGGTCTAGCGGCATTCCACCCTAACCAAGCTACCCTCTCACCTTGGTCTAGCGGCATTCCACCCTAACCAAGCTACCCTCTCACCTTGGTTAATGGCATTCCGCCTTAATCAAGCTACCCTCTTTCTTGATCTAGCGGCACTCCGTCCTAGCCGAGCTACCCTCTTTCTTGGTTTAGTGGCACTCCGCCCTACCCAAGCTACCCTCTTTCTTGATTTAGCGGCACTCCGTCCTAGCCGAGCTACCCTCTTTCTTGGTTTAGTGGCACTCCGTCCTAGCCGAGCTACCCTCTTTCTTGGTCTAGTGGCACTCCGTCCTAGCCGAGCTACCCTCTTTCTTGGTTTAGTGGCACTCCGTCCTAGCCGAGCTACCCTCTTTCTTGGTTTAGTGGCACTCCGTCCTAGCCGAGCTACCCTCTTTCTTGGTTTAGTGGCACTCCATCCTAGTCGAGCTACCCTCTTTCTTGGTCTAGTGGCACTCCGCCCTAGCCGAGCTATTCACTTTTCATCGTCTAGCGGCGCTCCACCTTAGCCGAGCTACCCTTTTTTTTTGGTTAGTGGCACTCCGCCCTAATCAAGCTACCCTCTCCTTGGTCCAGTGGCATCTCGCCCTGCTCAAGGCTACCCTCTATCAGCTCGCATACCAAATAAAAGAAAAGAAGAAAAGAAAATAAAAAATGGGGTTAAAAATAGAGATACCCCGCTAGTCTTGTTCAGGCATTCTGAGCGAGGGCAAAAATGGCTATGACCCAGCTGTGGTGAAAACCTGAAAGGGCATTGCAGGCAAAATCGGGTACCCCATCACGTGAAAACCCGAAAGGGCGCGTGGGCAAAAGCAAGAGGGGGTTGGCTCTGGTGAAAACCCGAAAGGGCACTTAGGTCAGTAATATGGTAATCCCAAAGAAGCCTCACCTCCCGATGATAAAACCTACCATTGGTCGATCGGCACCTCGCCCGATCAATGATAAAACCCTTCCGGTTTAGACCCTATGTCTATTCCGACTAGACCTACACCTATCATCCATCCCACCGTGATGAGATCAACTGTTGGTCGATTGGCACACTGCCCGATCAGCGATGAAACCTATCCGACTTAGACCTTACGTCTATCCCGATGAAACCTATGAAATCTTTGCATTGGTATAAACCCAATACCGATGATGAAACCTCATGTTGGTCGATTGGCACACTGCCCGATCAGCGATGAAACCTATCCGGCTTAGACCTTACGTCTATCCCGATGAAACCTATGAAATCTTTGCATTGGTATAAACCCAATACCGATGATGAAACCTCCTGTTGGTCGATTGGCACATCGCCCGATCAGCGATGAAACCTATCCGGCTTAGACCTTACGTCTATCCCGATGAAACCTATGAAATCCTTGCATTGGTATAAACCCAATACCGATGATGAAACCTGCTGTTGATCGATTGGCACATCGCCCGATCAGCGATGAAACCCATCCGGCTTAGACCTTACGTCTATCCCGATGAAACCTATGAAATCCTTGCATTGGTATAAACCCAATACCGATGATGAAACCTGCTATTGGTCGATCGGCACCTCGCCCGATCAACGATGAAACCAATCCAGTTTAGACCCTATATCTATCCTGATAAAACTCTCATACCCTATCCAAAGTCCCACCGTAGTGAAACTTGCTAGTCGTCGACAGGCGCATTGCCTAACCGACGACGAAGCCTATCCGGTATAGACCTTATGTCTACCCCGATGAGGCCTTTGAAATCCTTGCATTGGTATAAACCCAATACCAATGATGAAATCAGCTGCTAATGGAAAGGCGCACCGCCTGATCCATGCTAGAGTCCCGATTCAAAAAAAAAGAGAGAAGAAAAGAAATAAAAATGGGGTTAAAAATAGAGATACCCCGCCGGACTTGTTCAGATGTCCTAAACAGGGGTAAAAATGGCCAAAAACCCAGCTGTGGTGAAAACCCGAAAGGGCACTGCAGGCAAAATCGGGTATCCCGCCACGTGAAAACCCGAAAGGGCGCGTGGGCAAAAGCAAGAGGGGGCTAGCTCCGGTGAAAACCCGAAAGGGTACTTGAGTCAGTAATGTGGTAATTCAAAAGTTCCATGCCAATCGGCACGCTGTCTTTACCTCCCCCTTCACTGATGAAACCCTCCGTCGGTCAAGTGGTGCCATGCCATACCGATGGTTAAACCCTTTCGGGGTAAACCTTACGTATGCCCTGATGAAATCTTCATGCCTTCTGTTATCCGTCCCACCGACGATAAAACCATACCAGGACGAACCCTACGCTTATCATGATGAAACCCACATATTTCTTGGCAAAGTCCCATCCACGATAAAGCCTGCCAGTTTAGACCTTTCGTCTATTCTGGTGAAATCTTTGCTTCGATATAGACCCAATATCGATGATGAAATCTCCTGTTGGTCGATTGGCACTCTGTCCAATCAGCAATGAAACCAACCCGGCTTAGACCCTACGTCTATCCTGATGAAACTCATGAAATTGTTGCTTCGATATAAGCCCAATATCGATGATGAAACCTCCTGTTGGTCGATTGGCGCTCTGCCCGATCAGCGATGAAACTATCCGGCTTAGACCTTACGTCTATCCCGATGAAACCTATGAAATCTTTGCATTGATATAGACCCAATATCGATGATGAAACCAACTATTGATCGATTGGCACACTGCCCGATCAATGATGAAACCCTCCCCAGTTTAGACCCTTCGTCTATTCTGATGAGACCTATAAACCTTTCTTTGCATCGATATCAACCCAATATCGATGATGAAACCAACTATTGATTGACCGGCATCCCGCTCAGTCAATGATCAAACCCTACCCGGGTTAGACCTTACGTCTGCCCCAATGAAAACCATGCACTCTGTAATGTCCCACCTGCTATAACCCCTACTCAGTCTAGACCTCGCGTCTATTCTAATGAAGCCTCTTCTTCCACATTCCTGCAAATCGTCTCCCTCGCAGCACATATTGCCAAGAGAGACGTTTGCTGCTACCAACAAAACCCGGCTTAAGCACCTCTCCGGATGCCATCGCGCGGTGGAGCGAGTTCCCCATCCTTTCTCTGAAAGGGTGGACGCTCTCCTGCCAAGTACGAGCCATTCGCATGAGGAATTGCTAAAACCGCTATCCCGCTCCCCGAGGGGACGATGAAACCACATGAAAAAGGAAATGGATGCACATGAAACAAAAAATTTTTCCTTTTCATTTAGAAGTGAGTACATGAAAGGGCCCCGAGGGGACGTTGAACCACAAAGAAAAAGAAAGGGAAAATGATTCATGGCTGTCGGAAGATATCCTCGAAAGCCAGAAGACCCACATAAGGGGCGGCTCCTAACTCATGAAGTCGAGCCTCCTCCTCCTGCAGCCGGACGGACTCGTCTTGAAAGGACGCCACCTGTCCCTCTAATAGAGCTGCCTATTCCTCCAGCTGCGGCCGAGAAGTTGTTAGCTGTGGCAGCTCAGCTCGGAGGTCGGACAGTTCAGCTTCCAAGATAGTTATCCGGTCGCGCACAAACTGTTCCCGCTCTGCCAAAGACTGCATCTGGCGCTGTCGCTCCTGAAGAATGAAGTTCATCCTTGACAGCTCGGATTTGCATTCCACTCTCTGCAACTTCAAAGCCGCCAGTTTGTCGGACATGATATGTGTCAAGAAGTCTCGACGATGAACAAATTTCAGCAATAAAAGAACTCGTTGGGCCCATATTTCTGTGGGGCATCCCATCGCCTGCAAGCCAGCGGTGAAGCGCTCGGCTATCTCCTTCAACTGTGGATAAGTTAGTCCAGGCTGGGACTCCACTAGCTAGCGCAGCATTCCCAGATGTTTCCAGACAAAACTCTCGGGTGAAGTGAAGCCAGGCGAAGGAAGAGGAGCCACTTCAAAGGATACTTCACTATCGATGTCCGCCCATAGAGTGATATCCGGCTGCGAAGAAGAAGATGGGAGGTCTGCCGAAGGCACCGACCCAGCTCTCCCTGCAATCTCTGGCACCTCCTCTTCAGATTCCGAAGGTATGGAGATAGAGTCTGGGGCAGTTGTAGGCGGTACTCCTGATTCTGTGATAGCTGCCTCTCCTTCTTCCATCTCTGCTCCCATGGCTAGTTCTGTCAATATCAAGGATGCAGAGGCCACAGTCCGAAGGGGCAAGGGTTCACTCTCCATGATAGATGTCACGGGGACCGCTAACTCAGGTGCAATGGACATTATTGTAGCCGGTATGAAAGCAGAACTTCTGACTGGATCAGCTTTGACTTTGAAATCTGAAGCCTTAATAGAGGTACAGTTGTCACCTGAAGACCCCAAGTCTAATGAGACTAGATCCGCTGAAGGCTATATTCGCACTGGAACAGGGCGAATGACCTCAGGAGCGCCCGTGCAAGATAAAGGCAGAAAAGGGACAATAGCCCAGCTCGCAGAAGAAATATCCATGAAAGTTGCGGCTGTATCCGAGCTAGCAGCGGCCATATCCTGAGACCAAGTCAAAGAAATCTTCAGCACTAAAATAAAGAGGCAGATAAAGCAGTAACCCTGAAGGGGGACCCACCCTTGAAGCAGAATTCACATCCTCAAAGTGGGGTGAAAGAAGAGGGAGCTCCGAAGTTGAAGTGACAAAGAGTGGAGATATGTCGATCTCGGTATCGAGCCCAGCAAACTCCTCTTGCAGCTCTTCCTCCGAAGATGGCACCAGCAGCTTACCAGGCTGAAAAGACAGGGTACCTTTTGCAGATACAAGTGGAGCTTTTGGTGCAGGAGTATCCCCCTCGCTGCCACTAAGAGCCCCTTCCTCCTCATCAGAGACGGTGGTAGAGCTGCCCGATGATATTTCTACACTGTCTATATGCTGTGGGGCTGCCTCTAAGGCATGTCGAGATGCGGACCGGGTAATTATGTGCCTGGCCGGGATAGTACTCTGCTTCGGCTGAGCCTTGAGTCCCTCCTGTGGTCGAGGCAATTCTTCTATCATCATGACCTCAGTCTCCTCTCCGGTCATCACTACAAGGAAAAGCCTGTGAGAGGGATGATGAAAAGCAGTCGAAATAGGCAGAAAAAGATGGAAAGGGAACACTCACCCTCTGCCTCACTAGCCGGCGTGGGAGAAGGCAGCCTGGTCTCCACCACAGAAGGCACCGCAACTGGCTCTTCAGCTGTACAAAAGAGGAGGGTCAGATACCAGGATTTCTTTCAAATTCTACAGAAAATGATGAACCATGCAAGTGCAGGCTGCTGATGTTACCTTGAACCAATGCCTGAGTGGTCTCCCTTTGAGACTCGAATTCATCAAACGATGGAATGTCAGGGAGAAGGGTCCCAGTATCCATTGCTGCCGAAGCTGACAGCTGAGCATGAGCCTTCTTGGCCTTCCTGGCCTTCCCAACTGCAACCTTAACTGCGGAAGCCTTTCTCTTTTTGCCAGAAGACAGGGGAGTGGTAGTTGGTGCCGCTGCAGGGATTTCAAAATAAGTGGGCTTCTCAGCCTGCGCAATGATTTGTCTATAAAGCCCCTGTCGCTTTATATCAGGTCTGTCTGTTGAAGATGTCAGAGAAGCAATGTGATCAGTAGACGCAGAGTTTAAATGATAAACAGAAAGCACCACAATCAGAAAAGAAGAAAGCATACCTGCCGGGCCGTCATAAAAGATAGAAAGTGGCCAGTACAGATAAGCTACCTCCTTGGAGCGGGAAGCAGCCTCCTTGATGAGCCAGCACACATCACCAAATATCTGGCACTTTTCCACTAAGGCCGCCAGGTCACTATGGCCATGAAAGTCGAGGCACCGGAATAAATCAAGATGGTCCATGCCCCAGCCATCGACATAATGAAATGATATGAACAGTGGTTTGTTCAATATGCCAGCTATCGGGCTTTCTGCAGATAATCCATGTAAATTCAACAGAATGAATAGCCAGGACGTTTGTCTGTAATACGTCTGAGTTCTGTCCTCTCGGCATACAAACGTCCTATAAGGGTGAAATTTATCGATTGGACCCTTCCAGGGAGCTACAGTCGGGAGCGGCTCCTCAACCGGAAATGGGTACTGCTGCGCCTCCAAACGGGCGCCTCCTACATGGCTTAAATGCTTCAAGGTCTTTATGAAATTGTCTTCGTTAATAGCAGCGAAGACAGGGGCAGGCGACTCGAAATTCTTTTCCTTCAAAGCCCGGCGCTGAGCCAGATAATTCTCTGCCTCCCTCTGATGCTGTGAATAGAGCTTCTTCAAATGGACCTTAGAAATGTCGAATATCGGCCCAGGCTACTATTTTAAGAAAGAGCGCTCTGCCACATCCCAGAAAGCACCCCTGCCGTCTCTGTAAAAGCCAGTTCGAATGTTCCACCATTTGATGTATTCTGATGTCACCCGGGGAACACGGTTGGAGATAGTGAGCACCTTGAAAACTGCGTCGTCTTGATGATGATAGAAATCCCACCACAACCTGCCTTCGCCGACGAGGGTGGGTCCATGCTTGGCCCGGCTATCCAGTGGAAACTGGGCCGCTGAGGTGGGAATGTGCTGATCATAGCCGAAGTTCCGCCCAAATCGGAACGGATAATATGGCTCCAATAGAAGCAGTCCACCCTTCCTGAAAACCAAAATGCTGGGCCGAATAGCCATGGCCCACCTGACTAGCTCTGGCTCCAGGATAGGCCGAGCAACTTCAGCCCCCGTGACAGGATGAGCATAAGTCTCCGTCTCCTCCAGCTTGCACTCTCTCTGAGAATGAATTAATGGAGCTGAACCTGCTGCCAAGCTCCAGAAATGTATACTGCCGGGGGCGTCCACTGGCACTTTTATCATAGAAGGGACCAGGTTCAGCACTGGCAAACTCAACCATTCTCGGCAATACTGTGTCCGCCTGCAAGGTCCTGGGAGCCAACTCAGGGAATAAACTGCACACCCAGGCGTTGAAGAAATGAAAAGGACCCACGGTCCTCAAAGAGCGGGGAGTCCGATGCTTGTACAGATCCCCTAAAGACTTATATGTCAAACATAGGGCCACTGGGCAGAGCGACAGTCTCATTCCCCATGCCATCTTACAAGCGGGATATATGGCTTCTGGCCGAATAACTGTCTCATCCCCTTGTGGGAAAGCAAAAGTACACAGCCAGAAGGTGAAATAAGCTGCACAGTGGGTGATGGGGTCTACCCCCGCTGGGTTGGCACCGCCTTTGCCCGTACGGCGTAATGAAGATGGCAATGCTGATTTATAGCGAGGAGTTCTTATCTGCTTGCTCGCAACAAGACCCATGGAAGGGAAATCTGCATATTTCAGGGGACCGTCGAAGAAATACTGGATCCACTGTCCTACCCGGACCCTCAGCTTGCTACCTCTCTCCCGAGGTTGGTAACCCTTGGAGGATCCTCTGCTATATGCCAGACTGATGGAGCGATATATTTTTATCAGATATCTGTATGAGAAGCCGAGGGAATACTTGCCTTCGCCGTCAGAGCTGTCTTTATCAGAATCTGCTAAGCATACTTCTTCATACGGTTCGCCATCAATGGGCAGACCCGAAAGCCGCGACAGACTCCAGAGGTCCAGGGATGTCTCACTCTCTGCTGTATAAAAAGTGTTGTACAAAGGACAGAACACTTCAAACATCCCACAGCATAATCCTCTGGATATGGGATATCTAAATCTGGAAGCGAAGACACCATGGTATACCCCTGCTCTGATCAGTAGAGGGGCATATTCCGTCAGAACAAACTCTGTGAACTCCACTGCTCCAACCCGGAATAGATGGGCATCAGTGATTTTGGTATCCCCATACCAGCCAGCGGCCAGATGATACTTGAACTGAATGGCCGAGCAATTTAGCACGAAGGGTTCTTCACGATATCCCCACTTTATCGGTGCAAGGAACATACCATAGCCAGGCTTCTCTCTATGAACTCTGCCGCTAGCATTGTCCCACCGAGCAGGTGTGAACTCCGGTGCCCGGGTTAGCAGCTTCTTCTCTGGTTCCAGCTCTGATATTCCAAGGACTGCATCCCAGTCCCGCTTCTCCCCGGGGAAATATATGGCCTTCCCACGATATACTGAATCTTTCAAGCTGTCCCTCTCAGCCAGCATAGTGGCTTCAACTGAACAGGCTACTCGGTAGTCTCGCTTGCCGCCTACTGTAACGGTGCGGATGAATGGCATTAAGTGCTGATCCTTCGGGAAATCTGGCCGGTAGCCGTCACCCCGTCTGAAACATGTTTCAGTTCCCGTGGAATACACTCGGGCCGTTGACACTGTGTCGGTGTCGGAGTCAGACGACTCATCAACTGAAGCTACCTTGTCATACCCGAAGTCCAGGCTGTGCACATTCAGCCAATTTACTGTGGCCCGAGATATGTCTGGCTGGGCTGATGAACTAGCTCCAACAGCTCCGGAAGATGCAACAGCAGAGCTGGAAGCCATTGCGATGTCTGTAGTTGAAAAGAAATGTGGATTAAAAGTCAGTCTTATAAAGATTATTATATGAGAGTCTGTGAAAATTTCGGCAGCATCTCCCCTTATTCGGGATCTGCCTAAAGAGAATAGGGAGTCACCAACCAAGAGGTGGTGATCCTGAAATTAATGGGGATTAAAATCCCAAATAATGTCCTACCCAAGTGATGTATGACGAAGCTGGAGGGAAAAGGACAAGAGACGGCCGAGAGGAGAGCTCCCGCCGATGAAAAAAATGAAGAAAGAGAAAGAGGAAGAAAGAATGAGAGGAGAAGGGGCCTTCGGCGGCTTAAATAAAGCCTGAAGCCGAAGGTTCTCGGCGCGGCCAAATGTGCGCCGAGAACACCGGCGCCGAGAGCCCCCGGCGGCCATAAGGCGCGCCGAGAAGCCCAGGCCGAGAACCCCGGCGTCGAGAGCCCCCGGCGGCCATAAGGCGCGCCGAGAAGCCCAGGCCGAGAACCCCCCTTCTGCCATCCACCACGCCGAGAGCTCCTTCGGCCAGAGCGCGCCGAGAAGCACCACGCCGAGAGGTCTTGTGCGCCGGGAAGCCTCGCGCCGAGAGAGTCGTGCCGGGAAACCCCTATCCCCTTGACCAGAAGCTTCAAATATTGAAAACAAAGAAGATAAGAAGATGGAAAATGTGAAAAGGAAAGGCAAGTACGCAGAATGTTGTTACAATGAGATGGCCGGGTTGACATCCCGATTGAAGATAAATTGAGAAGGATATCCTCGACTGAAGACAAAGTCACCTGCAAGCCCCGTGCCGCTTATTCTGCGCTTACGCCGCCCGCAGGTGGGGGGCATTTGTTGACGCCTGAAATATAGTCAAAGATGAAGACGAAGCCAAAGAGAAGATGAAATGAGACATGAAGATCCCAGGAATTCCTACAAAGTCAGAACAGAAGAAGGATCGTCTCCACAGACTGTATACCCGGCCAAAGTCCTCAGACTAAAGCTGAAGCCAGATCTCATCATCATTCAAATGACGGTATCGATAAGATGATAGCTAGTTTGGTCACCATTCAGGTGATGATACCGATGAAACTCTGGTCTACGGGCTGATGAAACTCTGGTCTACGGACTGATGAAACTCTGGTCTACGGACTGATGAAACTCTGGTCTACAGACTGATGAAACTCTGGTCTACCGACTGATGAAACTCTGGTCTACGGACTGATGAAACTCTGATCTACGGACTGATGAAACTCTGGTCTACGGACTGATGAAACTCTGGTCTACGGACTGATGAAACTCTGGTCTATGGATTGATGAAACTCTGGTCTGCGGACTGATGAAACCCTGGTATACGGACTGATGAAACTCTGGTCTATGGACTGATTAAGTTCCTGTCTCCGGACTGGCAAAAGCCCCGGTCACAATCTCCATACAAGTTGTGTCACCGATGGAGGACACTTTGAGTCTTGATGCCCTCGGAAGACTTAATGGGCACATGAAAGTGATCAAGACACATACTAATTGGGCCTGTAATTTTGTGCGCCGGGAAGCCCGTTAGAAGCACGCCGAGAAGATGAAGGAAGCACGCCGGGAAGCCCGTTAGAAGCGCGCCGGGAAGCCCGTTAGAAGCACGCCGGGAAGCCATAAGGAACCAGCCGAGAGGACCAGGCCGATAAGGGAAAGGATGGGTATAAAAACCCCTTCCCTTCGAACATGAAAGAAGAGAGGGACACAAGGGAGAAAGACAGAAAGAAAAAAAGAAGAAGGGAGAAGAAACCAACAGAGGAAGAGAGAGTCCCCTCCACCAAAAAAGAAGCCGGAGAGAAGAGAAGAAGCAAGCTCTAGGTGGGTCGCCCCGGGGAGGGAGAGGAGTCAATGCTCCGCCCTCCCCCACTCTGTCTTCTTCTTTTATTTCTACTGATGTAATGCAAGGGGTTTCTCCCTGATTTATCAAACAAGGTCGGCCAATTCCGACCTCGTTCTTTATCTCTGTTTCCTGGTTCTTTTGCCACAGCCAATGTAGAGTTCGGATGCAACTCGATGTAATATAATTGCAGCCCGTTTGGGCATCGAATATATCTGTTCTCCCCCTCTCTGTGATTGAAATACCTGTTCTCAATTCCTCCATATGTGTTTATCATTCGTTCGAAGGATTTCCGAAGTCGCTCGAGCTTACATACAAGGCCATCAAGGCCCCTCCCTCTTTGCACAGTTCAGGACCAGCGACATTAATCTCTTGGTTTCTGAACTGCTGTCCCCCTGCGAGGATATGAGTCTAAGGCCTACTGCCGTGTTTCTGATTCCAATGATCGATGATATCGACTGTATGCATTCTAATCTTTGGATGCCATGGGGTTGAGAGTCCTGACGTTACGGAGCCTCCAGTCGTCGGCCTCGGATGCCACCAAGTCGGTCCGGGGATCAGAGATAGTCATCTCTTGATCCCCAGACGACCAACGGGCAGAAATCAAGGAAAACCTGCAGATGCAGATGATGAACTCCTGTTCTTCAATTCCACCTTCCAGACCCTCTTTGATTCCTTCTAAAAGGGGTATCCATGCAATCCCCCTTAAACCCTTTGAATACGGCTTCAATCGCCGCCGGAAAACCTCAAAATCCCTGAAACAGAGCATCGTTTCTGAAACTTTCTGAAGCCTGCAAGCCTCTCGGCGCCACCTTCCCGGCATGCCGTTCACCCGCCGAAAACCCCTCAGCCGAGAGGCCTCCCTCTCTTGATAAACGACAAAGGCAGTTGCCCTCCTTTGAAACCCTGCCTTTGAACCCTCCCGGCGCCACCTTCCCGGCACGGCAATACGCGCGCCGGGAAGCCTCCCGCCGAGGGCAGTTGCCCTCCTTTGAAATCCTGCCTTTGAACCCTCCCGGCGGCCAAATTCCCTGCCGATAACTGCCCAGCCGAGAGCCTTCCCCTCCTCAGCTAAATGACGAACAACCTCCCTTGAAACCTAGCCTTTGAACCCTCTCGGCGCCACCTTCCCGGCATGGCAATACGCGGGCCGGGAAGCCTCCCGCCGAGGGCTGTTGCTCTCCAATCCTTGGCCATGAACTCCCCCCTTTTTTGCAGACCTCCCGGCGCCACCTTCCCGGCGCGCCCAGGAGCGCGCCGGGAAGGTCCATGCCGAGATTCTTTCCTTCTTTGCAAACCCCACGCCGAGAAGGTCCATGCCGAGAGATTCTTGCCTTCTTTTCAAACCCCACGCCGGGAGGCCCCTCTTCAAGCCAATAAGCCCGCCGAGAACCCCTCGCCGAGAGTCCCTTTCCAGCCGATCAAGCCCTGGCCGAGGCTCCTCCCTAGCCGATCAAATTCTAGCCGAGGCCCTTCCTTCGGTTAATGAAACCCAGTCAAAGGCCATCATCTGTGTCCCGATGAGGTACAATAACGGGGAAGACCTCCCCTACAGCTCTCGTCCGATCCAGATTCCACCCTCATAAACCCAAGGGGTCATGTCTGTACATGAGTCCCGAAGGGTCCAGAGAGGATATCAATCAATAACATGAAGGCAAGAGGTGTCTTGGGGCCCGGTGCCCATCCTTGTCTGGCCGTCATCCCGGCACTCCGTGGGTGATGACCTATCTCTTCTTGGCATAATCCAAGTTGAGAGGACATGCTGCCAAAATTCTTACACACCCTATGGGGTGAATGTGATGCTCTCTCTCTCTCAACCCCGCCGGTCCATGGGGTTATGCCCTTGCATGCTCTCCGACGGCCATTTGAAGGGGGATATAGACGCGATATCGCATCCACACGAGGCGTGCCACGTCACGTCGGTCCCCTACTCAGGTTCCGGGTCAATGGTACCCGATTCGTTTTACGGATCCCACCCTGCCGCTGCATGGGTGGTTTCCTATTCTCCACTTGGCATAGGTCCAAGATGGTGAGGTCATGCTGTCGGATTTATCCCGCACCTGATGCCCCTTATCTACTAGTCCATCCAACATTCTACAAACAAACTAAATTTCGTCTCTTTTGAGCCTTCGGTTTGCCGCTGTTTGCCTCCTATCTTAGCGTTTAATCAAGGGTTGTCCTTCTTAGGGAGGACGTAATTAACGTCATAGCGTTCAGGGTATGACGGACTTTAGGTCTCGACACGGACTTCACAATCGACTGACCAAGTCAGATCGAGCGCACAATGAAATCGTCATACATGTGACTGGCACGCCAATAAAGCAAATCTAATAAGAACGATCAATTTTAAAAAAAACAAAAGGATCCGAAAAATCCGCGTCCACAGTCGGCCAAGGGCCAAACGGGTGTATTGCTGGGGGTCAAAGGGGAACTAAGTGCCGGGGCTTGCAGGCTGCTTAGGGGGTGAAGGGGAGCCTGAGGCCAAGGACAGATCACTAGTGACTGGGTGTTGGAGAGAGGGCAAGGGTCTCCCCTTCTTCTTAAGCCGGTGGGCGCAACAGATGGCCGTGGCAGGGGGATGAGGAGCCCACGGGGGGGCCAAAGCTCATAGGAAAGGATCACGTTGCTACGGGGCCTCCAAAATGCCAGAGAAGGAAGGAACGGATGAACCCATCATAAACCGTAAAAACGGGAGTAGAATCAATGGAAATGGCAGAAAAGACCCAAGAAGGGTGGCTTTCATTCATGGGGAGCAAAGGGGCCGGAGCCCTACACATACATTACAAAAGAAAATGCCCACGACAAGGCTGTGGGTAGAAAAAAACGAAAGAAAGACAGCACAGGAGGGGGAGGAACCGAGTACAAAGGAAAGCCCCTAACTCTCTCCCCCATTACATCGAGCTCTCTCTCTCTTACTCTTGCTTCTTCCCGGTGATCGCCGGAGGGAGCTCACGCCGGGACGCCTCTTCTTCTCTTCTCTCTTCTTCTCTGTCTCTTCTCGGCGTGTCTGTGGGTGTCTCTCTCTGTCTTCCCCTCGTGTCCTCCTCTCTTCTTCCTTGTTCTGTCGAAGCGGGGGTCTTTTATACGCCCAGCAGCCGAAGCCTTCGAGCCCGGCCGTCGAAAGCGGGAAACGGCATGTGATGATGGCATTTGACCTGCCCCGTCCTGGGTCGTCAGGGGGTAGCTCACGTGGCCCAACGGACGGTTGTCACCTCGGACAGCTCACTGCGCGCCAAGGAAGCATAGGGCATGGGCTGCACGTCGTCTTGCCGTTGAAAAGCTTCAACGCTGTGCCGCTGGCGGGCTGAACAAGCGTGCCGCTGAGGAGTCAAAAGGGCGTACCGCTGGGGGGTCAAACGGGCGTGCCGCTGAAGCCGCTGACGGGCGTGCCGCTGAAGCCCCTTGGGCTAGGCGTGTCGCTGAGGGGCTTTGGGGCCGTGCCGCTGAGGGGCCCTGGGGCCATGCCGTTGAAGACCCCCCCCCCCATGGGGGGTGTGCCGTTGAAGACCCCCCCCCATGGGGTGTGTCGCTGAAGGCCCCCCATGGGGTGGTGTGCCGTTGAAGCCCCCATGGAGGGTTGATGGGAATCGACGCCGAGAATGTACATTTACTTTTGCATTTATGTCCTTTAGTTTATTTGTATATCCATGGGAAAGTATATGCGCAATTGTACGGCTTTATAAGCCAATGCGTCATTCCCACGGATTGTTTGGGTTTCTATGTAATTTGTCAGTAGGACCAGCAAGGGGGCCCTCAGCCCTCTCCCATTGGTCCATGTCATCCATGTGGGGCTGGTCAACCATCCTAGGTGGCCATCTAGAAGGGTTGAATGCCAATTGACCACATGGGAGACAAGTGGATTAAAAAGTCTAAGGTAGGCTACCTACCATGTCAAGCTTGTCTTCCACTTGGATTAGTTTATATTTTTTGTGTGTGTTGGTCACACTTAATCTAGGCCATCCCTTCCCCATCCCTAGATCCAATGGTGGAGATTGGATTTGATGTGTGACATATATATACTTGTATTTTTTCCATTTAGAACAATTAATGAGAAGAAAAAAGCATTTTGGCAAGAGCCCCTTGTGAGAATTTCGACCCTCTCTCTCTCTCTCTCTGGTTTTCATCATCCCCAACCCCATTTCTAGAGTGGTAACCCTTCTATCATCTCCTCTTCACCTCCGGTGATCGTCGGTGCCACCGCCGCCGCCGTTCGTGCCGCCTTTGAGCCACCACGGGATCATCTTCGGTGTTCTGTCCTGCTGGACAGAGGTGCAGCTCGAAAAATATAGAAGCCAGCCACGGATTCAAATCGACTTCAAATTTTGAGGGTTGGTTCCTACCTTATATCCCCTTTCCCACAAACAATTTCAAGCTCAAATTCCCCCGTTTCACCTGTTTCCATTTTCGTTCATTCCCCAAACTCAGATCAGATCTGTCTCTGTCTACAGTGACAACACCTCTGAATTATTCCCATTCGACCATCTTTTTGATTTTTTTTTGATCTCCCAATTTAACTGGGAGTTCTGTCCAAAATCCCCTTCTTCCAAAATTTTTCTTAATTTTTGATCAGCCATATAGGTATTTTTAAAAATTAAGGTTCTACCAGAGCTACAGTGCTTTCAGCCCAATTCCAGATCCGACCCCTACCCAGTAAACAAATCCTATCAATTCATAGACACATCCAAACATGTCCAAACTAAATTTTCCATCTTCCCAACTCAAAATCCTCCAACTTTCATGAAGATGTCGAAGTCTGAATCCAAGGTCTTACTAGTGGTCAACGGCCGGTATCAGAGAACAGCTCTGCAGATCTGAGTGTTCAGCCCCTGTGTAACAGAGGATTGTAAATTCAGTAAGTCCCGATCAGTGAAGATCCAGGCTAGATCTCCAGCCCTACATTGAAGTACTTTGAGTCAGCTTTCCAACAGCACTAATTTCGTGTCGATCCGACATCGGAGCTGATCGCAGCGTCCGTTCTCGCCGGACCGCGTGCTGAAAACCAGAAGCAACCAGTCCGTGGGCAGCAAACCCGACGGGTGCCGACCGGAGCCGCCCGGCCTCCGATCGTCGTTCCAACGTGCCGCCAGCCCGGGGATTGCTTCCATCAGTGTCCCTACCACAGCGGTGGCACCAGGTCCCACACGGCCCCTTCCGGACAGCACGTGGGCCCCACCGTCACTAGTTCGGGTGCTGCCGAAGCCACGCGGAAAGCCGCCCGTCAACCCGAATTCAGCCCTCCCGGGCTCGTTTGTGTCGCCCTTTACCTCCCTGCATGGAGTGGGCAGTGTTTCATTGCTGTAACAAGTGTGTATTATTTATCCCGGGAGTACGAGTTCGGCCGGGTCCGTCGTCCCCACGCCGAGCGCGTGGAGGTATTATTTTCGCTCCCTTCTCGGCAATTTGCTTTATTTCATATATACTTTATATGCCGCTACTAGAGAGCATGTGTAGGGGTATCTAGCTCACTTTATCTGTTCATTACCGCTGCTGCGAGAGAGTGCGAGGCCGTCCCGTGACCCGATCCGGGCGCAAAAGAGAGCCGACCACCCTAGCTCATTGCCGGTTTCTCAACCGTGCACATCCGACGCTTCCCTCGTTAAGGGACGATCACGAGCTTGCCGTGTCCGTGTCCCGTCCCGCATCAAGGGTGTGCCGCTGAAGGCCCCCATGGGGTGTGCCGCTGAGGCCCCCATGGGGGTGTGCCGTTGAAGCCCCTCATGGGGTGTGCCGCTGAGGCCCCCATGGGGGTGTGCCGCTGAAGGCCCTCATGGGGTGTGCCGCTGAGGGCCCCCATGGGGTGTGCCGCTGAGGCACCCTCATGGGGTGTGCCGTTGAGGCCCCCATGGGGGTGTGCCGCTGAGGCTTCTGACGGGCGTGCCGCTGAAGGGCGTTGGGAGCGTGCCCCTGAAGGGCTCCCCAGGGGGGGTGTGTTTCGGGGGCCGGCTCCGAGCCCGTTGTTAGCATGAGTCATGGCCCGTTTGATTTTCTTTGAGGCCCAAAAGTTGCGGGACTCTTTGTGGCTGGTTTCTCTTCACTGTCGTGACTCCTGGAGGAGGCTTCACGGCAGTCTCTCCCGGGGCTTATTCACTCGGGCCGTCGTTGATACTCGGTCGAGTAGGATGTCATGGGTGTGCAATTTTTGGTGTCCACAGGGCCCAAATAGCCCAATAACTGCCCCAACTGCGCCTGTCACATAGAAGAAAAGACGGGTCATATAGAACCCAGTCGGCTCCCAAAGAATGAAAGAAGTCAATTAGGCCGACAAAGACAAATACCCTCTTCGGCTCCTACAGCACGGGGTGACCCACGGGCTTCCTCGGCGGGCAAGGCCTTCTCGGGAGCCGTAGCCGTGCCCTCGCCTGGGATTAGCACAAGTGCCGGCTCCTCCATACCGTCTGAAAGAAAGAGATGCAATTTTCACATGCACATAAAGGGCTCGCCCAGGAAATAAATAAATTTGAAAAGATGTCGGCGGTCAGTAAGCCTCACCGGCATGGTGACTCGGCTCAGTTTCGAGTGACTTCAAATTCCTCGAAAGATAGAATGGAAGCCACCGGGGAGACGGCCGACGGAGCCGGGGACCCCTCAGCCCGCCTTCGCTTTGCCGCTTGTCGCTCGGTCGCTTTGGCGGCAGCCAACGCCTTCTTGATGGGCGACTCCGCCCGGGATCTCCCCTTGGCTTGTGGTAGGGGAGTCAGGGTCGGCGCGAAAGTCACCCCTGCTACGGTCGCAGCTTCACCCATATTGGGGGCGGGCGCGGGAACCGGTTCCTCCACGCCAGGAATAGGTGTGGGCGCGGGCTCTTCCATAAAGGCTGAGATAAAAAAGAGACATTCAAGTGTCAAAGCCTTGCCTCGAAATGAAAATGAAGCCAAAAGGCACACTGACGATCGGAGACGCTAACCGGCAGGTTGGCTCGGCTCGGTCTGGGCAACCTCAAACTCCTCAAAGGATTGGATTCGTGGCACCGGAGGAGCGGCCGTCGAAGCCTTAGCCACCTCTATTTTCCGCCGCTTCGTGTCCCACTGCTTGGCCACCTTGGCGGCATCCACTGCCTTCTTCACGGGCGATTTGGCCCGGGGCCTCTTCGTCGCCTTGGGCAAGGGAGCCGTAGTCGGAGCCGATAGTGCGACTTCAAAGTATGCGGGCTTCTGGACAAGCCGAAGGAGATTCCGGTACGTTGCTATTTGCACGCTGTCGGGATGGTCTGTCAAAATAGACACAAGTATATGGTTAGCGCCCGATAATCTGCTAAGGTCGCAGCAATAAGAATAGAAGAAGTTGGAAGATTAAATACCATGAGGGTCGGTATATAGCCGAAGCGTTATCGGCCAATAGCTCAGAGACGGCTCCTTGTCCTGACGCGTCGCCTCCCGAACCAACCAGCACACATCCTCGATCTTCTGGCACCGGTCCGTAAGGGCGGCCAGATCCGCATGCTTCTTCATGGAGAGGTGGCAGAAAAGGTTGAAGTGATCCATGCCCCACCCGTCAGCATAATAATATGGAACATGCAGACGCTTGCCCAGAATGGCGGCCGTCTGATCCTCAATCTTCAGCCCATTCACCCGAAGGAGAACATACAACCATGTGGTGTCCTTCTAATTTTCGGGCCTCCTCTCCTCCCGCCTCATGAACGTGCGGTACGGGCAGATCAAGTCTCTCTCCGGACGCCAGCTCTTGGGGAGAGTGCCCTCTTCCTCCATAGGGAGCGGATAATTAATGAGCTCCAGGCGGTCACTTCCTATCCGATAAAGGTCCCTCAGCGTTTTCTTATAGTTATCTTTCGCCACCGGGGGTAACTCCACTTTCGGCGTCGACCTCGCTTCCCAGGCTTCCCGACATGCGGCCATATATGCCACTACCTCCTTCTCTTGCCTGTTCTTGAGCCGAAGGAGATGCTCCGGCTCAATATCAAGTGTCGGCACCGGCTGTCGACTGAGGAACTTCCTCTCGGCCCCGTCCCAGCAGTCAGTCTTGTGCAATCGATAGAAGGCCGTCCGGGCATTCCACCACTTGATATACTCCTGAGTCACCCGGGGGATGCGACCGGGGGCTGGTACTCTGAAGGTGGCAGAGTCCCCCCGATGGAAGAAATCCCACCAGCTCCTGGCGTGCTCGGCAACCGAACTTCCTCGGAGATTTTGTGAAGGCAAGCCGAACTGTGCATGGTAGACAGGGATATACTGATCATATTCGAAGTTTCGGCCAAACTGAAAGGGGTAATATGGCTCCAGCAACATATTGTCCCCCTTCCTAAATGCCAGCACACTCGGGCGAATAGATAGCACCCAGTCTCTCAGCTCAGGCTCAAGCAACGGGCGGACTACGTTCTCCTGGCTGATGGAGTGGACGTACTTCTCCACCTGATCATCCTTGCATTCCCTCTTATTATTCACCAGAGGGCTTGAGTGCGCAGCCAGCGTCCAGAAGTGAATGGTGCCGTCCGCATCCCGGGGAACCATTGTCAACCGACCCGGAATGTCATACATCCGCATGGAAGTAGAGCCTGGCTCCGCGTTGGCAAACTCGAGCATCCTCGGCACCAGCCCCCAGTCTTGAAGAGCCCGTGGGGCGAACTCAGGGAACAATGAACAAGCCCACGCATTAAAGAAGTGCAGTGGGCACACGTACCAGGCTTGTCTCGGGAGCTGATGGGTGCTGATGTCCCCCAGTGCCTTGTAGATCAAGTAGAGAGTAGCCGGGCATAGGGATAGCTTGATTCCCCACGCCATCTGACACATCGGATAGATAGCGTCCTGTCGAATCACCGTCTCGTCCCCGTATGGCATGGCAAATGAACATAGCCAATACGTGAGATAAGCGGCGCAGTGAGTCAGCGGGTCGACACCCATCGGATTGGGCCCGCTCCGACACCCCCTGGAGGGGATCTTCATGTCAAGCTTGGGCTTCGCGCGCCTCTTACAAGCAACGACGGTGCCGATGCAGGAAAATTCTTCGTATTGCTTCAGCCCATTATAGAAGTATTACAGCCACAGGGTCATACACACCCTCTTTCTATCCCCACGGAGAGGCTGCCTCCCACCATGTGCCAGCTGGTATAACTCCCGATACGCCTTCATGAGGTACCGGTACAAATACCCAAGAGAATAAGAGCCGTCCCCATTGGTTTCATCCTCGATCAGATCGGGGAGGCATACCTCTTCGTAAGGCTCCCCGTCAACGGGTAAGCCACTCAGCTGGCTGAGGCTCCATAGATCCAGCGAAGTTTCACCCTCTGCCATGTAAAAGGTGTTGGTCTCGGCATTAAACACCTCGATCATCCCACAGCAGAGGCCCCTGGAGATGGGATAGCCATAGCGGGAGGCGTACACGCTGTGATAAATACCAGCTCGGACCAGCATCGGGGCGTAGTTGAATAGCACATATTCGGTGAACTCTACGGCCCCTTTACGGAAGCTATGGGCGTCCTGAAGCTTCAACTCTCTGAACCAGCCCAACGCCAGCTCATATTTGAACCTGATGGCCAGGCAGTCCAAGATGAATGGCTCCTCCCTGTAGCCCCATTTTAGGGGAGCCAAGAATAAGCCAAATCGGGGCGACTCACCCTGCACCTTCCCGGCGGACGTGTCCCATTTTGCCGGGGTGAATTAAGGTGCTCGCACTAGCTTGTCTTCCGTCGGCAGCACTCCTTTGATCCCCAGGACTGGCTTCCACTCCCGGGCTTCTCCCACTAGGTACATCGAGACGCTCCTGGGGACGCTGTATAGTAAACTGTCCCGGGCATGCAGGATGGCCCGCTCGACGGCCTTTATGGTTCGGAAGTCTTGCCCCTCTCGAGAATGAAGGTGCCTCAGAAATCGGATAAGGTGCTTGTCCTTCGGGAAGTCCTTCCTGTACCCCCCGGTGGTCCGGTCGAATGTGAAGTCGTTTTCAACTCTGGCAAGCCAACAGAAGTCCATAGTTTCACTGTCAGACCCTGTGGACGCACTAAAATTCGGGGGGTAATATGTTCGTTTGTTGATCGGGGTTAATTCGTTTATTTAGTGCGAGGGCGTGCCAGTCACAAAGTGACGATTTATTCAGGCTCCGAAGAGCCCATGGTGCGCTCGATCTGACTAATCAGACGATTGTATGGTTCGTGTCGGGACTGAAACCCGTCGTGCCGTAAAGGCCACAACGTCATTTACATCCCCCATACGGGGGAACACCCTTGATTGATTGCCGGGAATAAGGGCCCTACGGCCTAGAGAGAATACTAATCATGCAGGAGGATAGTGAAAGACGAACTATGCTGGAAACCCATATCGGGACGTGAATGTTCAGACTATGTCGGCCACTCGTGGGCCACTTCATGTTCGGACGAAGGTCCGTATTTGTAGTGTGAAAGACGGTAACAAGACCGCGCGAATGTCTGCCATGAACAAGGCAAGTTTAATGAGAATGCGGGATTAGATCCTGGTGGGGACGGGTCAAGTCGATAGACTGTTGGCCGGAGATGATTCCGGACTATGGCCATGTCAGAAATTCCGTAAACCATGTCCGATACCATAAGGCGTCGTTGATTTTCTCTTTGCACCCAGTTCGAGGGAGTGAATTATTAAGTGCGTAGCCCGAGCTCAATAACGTGCGCCCTCACACGCGGATCGTCGCGGGGGTCAAGGGGGCAGCGCCCCTTGCGGGGGTTTCCGGGGGCAGCGCCCCCGGAACAAAAATTTAATTGAAGCACGAGTAACATAATTCCTTCCATTTTTTATTTGGCATTGATCTTTTGTGTTTCCCCTTTTTTTTTGAACCTTTCTATTCCCCCTTTTTTTTACTAGCAATTTATCACTTCTTTTGTTAAGGAGGCGCGCCGGATACGGGAAGGAAAATGATGGCGCCGATTTAGGGTCTTAACAGGTAGACAAGTGGGGCGCGCCGGGTACAGGGGCGCCGTTTTAAGGTTGGCACAGGAGAGGGCGCGCCGTTTTTGGGGGGCAAGGGAGAGATGAGAGTAGAGGAGCGCGCCGTTCTTGGGGTGGAGGAGGAAGGGACAGGGGCGCGCCGGGAAGATGGCGTTGAGGGATTTTTTTGAGTGTGGGTTAAAACGGCGTGGAGGAATAGTAACCACGCCGCATTAGCCCACGCCGGAGCAAACTCTGTGGGTTTTATTATGCTCTGCTTGCCATGTTTTCTTTTTCTTCCACCCGTAGGTTGATTCAAGGTTTGATTTGCTCGTTCTACTGATAGATTAAGTTGGTAATGAGAAGGTTTCAAGAGTTTTAATCGTTTATTAAGGTGAAACAACACGAACGTCTAAGAGTTTTATTCAAGTAGTATGCTCACGGAGGTCTCAGTTCGTTCTTCATCAATTTAATTTGTTCGCTTGTTGTTGGGCGTTCTTAGCCTTGGCGAAAATCGGGCAGCACCTCCCCCGGACCAGGACTTGCCAGGGAGAAGCGAAAGTCACCACACGGATTACTCTCGGGTAGACTCTCAAAATGCGGAGCGGCCTCACGGCGGTCCGTTAGTCCAAGTGCGAGTGTGGAACGCTCGAGGGCCAGCCTACGAGAGCCTCCATGACTCACGGACGATGATCTTCGGGGCGAGACAAAATATGTGCCACAGTAGGGCAATGAATGTTCATCCATAGGCGGGTTCCCTCGAGAGAGATGCCATCTAGCGGCAGACCTCAAAGGCCTCGGGATGAATAGAAAGTGAAGAAGGGAGGCAGAGGCCAAAAACAAGGAACATGAAGCTTACGGAAGAACATTTCCCTTTTATTCATCCACATAAACGGGGGAAGAGACTTCTTAACAGAGGGAGTTCATTCTGAGAAGAAAATAGAATACATCGCGAGAGAGAGAGGGAGAGAAGATATTGACAAGAACGAGAAGGAGAATACAGATCACTCTTTTCTTTCCACTCACCTCTCACTCTCCCCTCTCTTCACCTTCCCGGCGTGAGGACGGGCTGGATACACTCCTCCGGCGGGCTCTCCTTCACTCAGAAGTTGTCTCTGCCCTTTCTTCCTCTAGCTCTTCTTCTCCCTTCGGCTTCACAACGCTGCCCATTTTATATCACGACCATCCTGGGAGCGTCCCTGCCACTTCCACCTCGTCCGCAACAAAGTCAGGAGTTGACTGGCTGTGCTGGACGACGTTGATTCGTCCCGTACACTGCTGCTCGTCCGAGGACGGGATGTTCGTAGGTTTGCTGGCGGTTGCTTCCCCATTGAGCTTCTGCGCTGTCGAACGGAGGCGGAGCCGGAGCCATGGCATTGAATGTCCTCTGCACGCCATAATTATGCAAAACAGAGCATCGGGGTGTAGATGGGACGGCTTTTTACGCGCCGGATTAACGTGAGATGCAAGGGAAAGGGAGGAGATGGGCGCACCGTATTAAGCATTTGGCAAGTGCAAAGATAGCACGTCGGTTTAAGGATGAAATGGCAATGAGCGCGCCGTTTTAATACCAAGGAAGGAGGGGACAAAGGCCATGGGGCGCGCCGGATTAACAACATTACAAAGGGGCAATGGCCATGGGGCGCGCCGGTTTGAGTGGCGCCGTATTAAGCACTTTGAAATGGCAAATGAATAGCATGCGTGAATAGTAATGAATAGTGCTATGAATAGTAATGAACAGTGATGCGCGCCGATCTGAGTGGCGCCGTTTTAAGTGGCGCTGGTTTAACATCCAAAGGAGAATAGGGGTGCGCCGATTTAACCCGCGCCGGTTTAGGTAGTTGGCACACCAGTTTGGGCTCTATCTCGAGGTTTCGGCCATTCGGACGACCACATATATTCCCGGAATGCTCCGGTTTTGATGCATTGCCTCCGCAGTGTTTGGTTTGAAGCCTTTGAGCCCGGGTTTAGAATTGCGGATTAAATCATGTCCGAACTCTCGGGTTTTCTCTTGATTTGGGCTTCGGCATAGCCGTTTGGAGGGCCGTGGTCACGCCTTCTGCTTGAGGGGCTTCCTTATCGGGTAGCGGGCCACCAAGTGAGTTCTCGTCCTAATCGGACGAGGTATGGGGTTTATTCGGCATTTTCATCTTCGACTCACGCTTGAATGTAAAGGCGCGAATGTCGTCATGATCATTATCATCATTTTTTGGCATCCACAGACCCCGATGACTCTGCCAAGGCGGCTATCTCCGTGTGCTCACGGTCCAAGTCCTCCACGTTAAGCCACGTGACGGTCGGCACCGGAGGCCCGGAAGCACGGCCAGTACCGACAGCAGCAGGAGCGGAGGAATCGCTTGGGGCTGCCATTTATCTGCAAAGCACAACAAATAAAAGATCAGGACAAGTCACGGGCAAAGAGAAATGAAGACTGAAATGAAAACCGCAAAGAGGCTCCGCTACAAGTAAAATGAACAAGACACTGCCAATTTCTAACGAAATTTCGGCAGAATTTCCCCTAGGCCAGAGACGTAAGGGAAAACACGGGTGCGCGTCCACAAGGAGTGACGGCCCCAACAAAGTCATGGTGGGCCCCTAGAGGCAACACCAGAAGTCCACCGATCAAAAAGTCTTCTTCCCCCGGCTTAAAGCCTCTTTGCCTGTACACCCCTCCTGGAGGCCTTCACCGGTACACCGCTGGGGTGCCCTCACCGGTACACCCCCCCGTGAGTCTCCACTGGCACAGTCATATGCAGCTTCCCTGGTACGCCCTCAGTGCTTTCCCCGGCACACCATGCGGCTGCATTCACCGGCACACCCCCTGGGTGTCCTCGCCGGCACACCCACGCTGGCTTTCCCCGGCACACCCTGGAGCTGCCTTTACCGGCACGCCCCTAGGGAGTCTTCCCCGACACGCCCGTGAGGGCCCTCGCCGACACACTCAAGGCATCACTCCCCGGCACGCCCTAAGTGGCCCTCGCCGACACACTCAAGCCGTCACTCCCCGGCACAGCCATTTTTCGCTCCCCCGGTACACTCTGTGGGGGGTTCCCCGGTACCCCTCAGGGCTCTCCGCCAGCACACCTCCAAGGGTCCCTCGCCGGCACGCTCTGACGCCCTCTCGCCAGCAGGCTCCGACGCCCTCACCGGCACGGCCGGTGCCCGATGGCCTCCCCTACCACGACACCAGAAGTGGAGAAGGAGAAGGAAGAAGAAGAAGAAAGGAGGGGAGAGGAGGAAGAGAAGAGGGAGAGGGAAGAGATGGATAGAAAGACGGAGGGGGCTAGGACCCCGCCGCCGGCCGCGGTGGAGGATAGGAGAAGAAAGGGGAAGAAAGAGGAGAAGAAAGAGGAGGAAGAAGAGAGGAGAGGGGGAGAGGGAAGGCCTTCACGGCGAGGCCCTCACCACGACGACGGCAGCGACGGCGGTGGCGCCCACGGCAGCGTCCGGCGTCGGGGAAGAAGAAGAAGGGAAGAGAAAAGGGGGCGGGGGGGTTCGCCCGCTGAAGAGAGAGAAGAGGGAGGGGAAGTTTGAAAGGGGGGGTGGTTCGAATGAACCGCCCCCGCCCCTTTTATATGGCAAAAAAGGGGAGAAAATAGAGAAAAGAAAAAGAAGAAGAAAGGAAAGAAAGGAAGGAAAATAAAAAAAGAGAAAAAAAGGAGGAGAAGAGAAAAAAGGGAAAAGAGGGAGAGGAGAAGAAAAGGGGGGGAAATAAAAAGGAGGGGAAAAAAGGGAATAAAGGAAGAAAATAAAAAAAGGAGAAGAAAGGGGCGGGGGAAATAAAAAGGGAGAGAAAAGGAAAGAGAAAAGGGGAGAAGAGGGAAGATAGATAAAAAAAAGGGAAGGAAAAAAAGGGGAGGGAGAAGAAAAAGGAAGAGAGAAAAGAAAATAAAAGAGGGAAGAAGGAGAAGAAGGAATAAAAGGAGAAAATAAAAAATATACATATAAAATACTAAATAAATATATATATACATATATATATACATATATATATATACATATATATATGTATATATGTGCATATACCTACTTACGCATCTACTCATATATGTGTCTCTGGGAAATATTCCATCCCCACAATCCTGTGCGGGCGGGCGTTCGTACAAGTGGAGACGACTTTACCCCTACCCGCTCCACCTCTGCAATGGTACCACTACCCGGCCAACAAACAAGCCCATAGCAGCCACCCCCCCATCATACAAAATCGCCATCATGGGCCTTACGCCCGGATCGGCAGGGCCTCTATCCTTACGTTGCCATTCATCCCTTGACAGCGAATAAAACCCTTTCCGGCGCAAGGCCCCGTGCCCTAGCCACCCACTCCATACAATATTGCTGTTATGGACCCTACGTCCGAATCGGCACGAATTCTCATGTTGCGCTGGCATTATCTTCTTGCCAACGAATGAGCCTTACCTTCCGGCGCAAAGCTTCGTGCCCTAGCCGACAGGTGCGTATCACACGCTTGTTAAAAAAAAAGAAGAAAAGAAAATGTAGTTAAAAAATAGAGATACCCCACTAGACTTGCCCCTATACGGGGACAAGGGTAAAAATGGCAACAACCCGGCTGTGGCGAAAACCTAAAAGGGCGCTACAAGTAAAATCGGGTACCCCGCCGCGTGAAAACCCAAGAGGGCGCGTGGGCAAGAGCAAGAGGGGACCGTACCGGTGAAAACCCGAAAGGGCGCTTGTACCGATAATGTGGTTCAAAAAAAAAGAGAAAAAAAGAAAAGAAAAGAAGAGACAACAAATCAGGTCAGCTCTCGACACCCTGTCGGCACTGACGAAGAGACAAAGAGACAATAAACCAAGTCAGCTCCCGGCACCTTGTCGGCACTGACGAAGAGATAAAGAGACAATAAACCAGGTCAGCTCTCGGCACCCTGTCGGCACTGACGAAGAGACAAAGAGACAATAAACCAGGTCAGCTCTCGGCACCTTGTCGGCACTGATGAAGAGATAAAGAGACAATAAACCAGGTCAGCTCCCGGCACCCTGTCGGCACTGACAAAGAGACAAAGAGACAATAAACAAGGTCAGCTCCCGGCACCTTGTCGGCACTGACGAAGAGACAAAGAGACAGTAAACCAGGTCAGCTCCCGACACCCTGTCGACACTGACGAAGAGATCGAGAGATCAACAAACCAAGTCAGCTCCCGACACCCCGTCGGCACTGACGAAGAGACAAAGAGACCAACATATCATGTCAGCTCTCGGCACCCTGTCGGCACTGATGAAGAGACGAAGAGATCAACATACCACGTCAGTTCTCGGCATCCTATTGGCACTGACGAAGAGACAAAGAATTCAACAAACCAGGTCAGCTCCCGACACCCTGTCGGCACTGACGAAGAGACCAAGAATCAACAAACCAGGATAGCTCCCGACGCCCCGTCGGCACTGACGAAGAGACAAAGAGGTCGATAAACTGGGCCAATGCCCGGCATCCCGCCGGCATTAGCAATGATAAGAAGAGACAGACAAGTCACGTCGGCTCCCGACGCTCGACCGGCACCGACGAAGAGAAAAGAGACCAGTACACCCGCGGGCACCGCCCGGCTCATCCTTTGCCCGCGCTACCCGTGGGTGGGGGGCATTTGTGGACACCAAAAATTACACACCCAGATATCCCACTTGGCCCAGCACCAACAACGGCACCAAGTGAAGAAGACCCAGAGAGACTGGTCATCCGGACTCCCCAAATATGCACACTGCCGCAAAGGGGTCCCCGGAGCCACGACAGCAAAGAGAAACCAACCCCCGGGAAGCTCACAATCCAGGCCCCCGAAGAACATCAAACAAACCATAACCCGTGCTCAAAACGGGCTCAAGTCAGGCCTTCAGCGGCACACCCCCAGGGTGCCTCCAGCGGCACACCCCCTGGGAGCCCCAGCGGCACACCCCCAGGGTGCCTCCAGTGGCACACCCGTTGGGAGCCCCAGCGGCACACCCCCAGGGTGCCTCTAGCGGCACACCCCCAGGGTGCTTCAGCGACACACCCCATTTACCCTCAACGTCACACATTTTGGGCTTCCAGCGGCACGCTATTTGCCCCCTTCAACGGCACACTTGGGCAGCGTTCAACAACACGCCTTTTGCCCTCTTCAGCGGCACGCTTGCAGTGTCTTGCAGCGACACACTTCTTGAGTCCGCCAACGGTGCAGCGTGAAGGCGTTTCAACGGCCGAACGACGTGACGCACATGCCCTACGCATCCTTGGCGCGCAGTGAGCCGTCTGAGGTGTCAACCAGAGGTTGGGCCACATAGGCTATTCCCCTGACAGCCAGGGCAGGGGAAGTCAAACCCCATCATCACCAGCCGCTTCCCACCCCCGATCACCGTGCTCGAGGGCTCCCGCTGTTGGGAGTATAAAATCACTCTCATTCTGGCAGAAAGAAGGGGGGAGAAGACACAGAGAAGGGATACGAGGAGAAGAGACGAACAAAAAGCCACCAACGAGAAGAAGGAGAAGAGAAAAGATAAGGGCGAGGGCTCCGGCGTGGAGTCTCCCCACAACCACCAGGAAAAGAGAAGAGAGTAAGAGAGAGAGAGGGCTCGATGTAGCAGGGGAGGGTGGAGAAAAGAGCAGTGGACGGTCGTCCCTGCTTCGATCCCCAACGCCTCCTCTTCTTTTGTTCTCTATTTTCTCCTTCTCCTCTCTTTTGTTCTTTGGTTTTCTTTCTTGCCTGTAGCCTTAGCTCGGGCATGCCTTGTAATGTATATGGACGGCTACGGCCCTTTGTGTCCCGTGAATGAAGATCGTCCCCCCCTCTCAATGGGTTTTCTCTTTATCTCATTGTTTTGGACCACAATTCGTTTGGTCGTCATTCCCTTCGCTTCCCGGTGTTTGTGTTCATCCCTCATGCCGACGGTTTCCTCCAGATGTGGCACCACCCTGAATGGTTTGAGGTCATGAACCTCCTCCTACGAAGTCCAATGCCTTCACCCGTGTCTGCCCCTCTGACCTTTTTTTTTCTCTTACTGGAGGTCCCTGTAGGTTTGATCGGTCCGACACCCCTCCCCGTTAGCAGTGCACCTGCACTTTCCCCAGTGGCACACCCTTCCGGTACCTTGGCCGGCACACCCATAGCAGCCCCCAGCGGTACGCCTCCCCTTTGGTGCCTCAGTGGCACGCCTGGCCTCTCCCTAGCCCGGTACACTCCTCAGGCACCCTGTGCTCACCCTTGGCCGGTACGCCTTGGCTAACCCCCAACCCACCCTGTCCGGTCTTAGAGGTCTTCGACTCGTTGTTTTCCCGTGTTTTCTGAAGTTTTACTAAGGTGTTGCCGCCCTCGGGTGCCCACCTCCAATTGTCAGGTTCCGCCACTCCATGTGGGCGCGTTCCCTGTATCCCCCTTTATGCTCGGGTCAAGGGGAGATGCTGTCGAATTTTCGTTAGAAATAATGACACATTAAACAGGCAAAAGGATGAGACGAAGAAAATGAATGGAATAATAAATACACGTCAAAGGACAACAAAACCATCAAACAAGACCACCAAACGAATAGAACAACGACAGATTACAAGAAGGAGGAAAGATTTGTATAAAAACTACGCAAAACTCAAAGAAAAGAAGAAAAGAAAAGCCTTAAAAATAAATAACAGAGGAGTGGACCCTCACCGGCACGCCTGTTCCAACCTTCACCGGCACGCCTTTTCCAACCCTCACCGGCACGCCTGTTCCAACCTTCAATGGCACGCCTGTTCCAACCTTCATCGGCACGCCTTTTCCAACCTCTACCGGCACTCTCTATTAACCCTTCAACGGCACACTCCAACAGCCCTTTAACGGTGCACATCCATCTTGCTTCACCGGCACACTCCCACCACCATACTCCTTCACCGGTACACCCCCTTCGGGCCTCCACCGGTACACCCTCTCCTACCTTCACCGGCACACTCTTCTCGGCGCCTCCCCCGGCACATCCCCTCCTCCCTTCACCGGCACGCCTTGGGGCACCCTCGCCGGCACGCTTGGCATACCCCTTTGCCAGTACGCTCTCTCCAGCAACCCTATCTCATGATATTGGTAATAATAGTGATGACAATAAATAAATTAATAACAATCATGATAATTAAAGAAATCCGAGCGTATATAGGAGACAAACAAAAATGTGCAATAGTGATAATAACAGTAAAAATGGGGTGAGATAATAATAATAATAATAACAGACAAAAAAGGGAAATCATTCGGGATAAATGCAAAAAAAAGGTCATAAATAGCAAAAGGAAAGAGAGTAACATATAATCAAAATCCCAGATAAAAATACTAGGGCCCACATTGCAGCCCCATCTCGCCCCATGACCCAGCATAAAAGGAACAATAATGCCGCCCTCTCAGACTGGGCCCAAGTCTTGGGAGTCATACTGACATGGCCAGGCCCCGACCTAGTCTTGGGCCGACATTCCAATCAGACCGGATTCGTTTCTCGCCCCGGAGCCCTTCCGAGCCATTATTAAAATTGCCGCGCATTCGACAGACATTTGAATGGATTCGCCCCAGTTTTCTATTGCGTTTCTACCACAGATCCGTGTCCGAATATGAAAAGGTCCACGAGTGACCTACATGGCCAATGGCTTGTATCCTGATGCGGTCTTTAGTGTGATTCATTCCTGTCCCTTTCTCGCGCAGTTAGTACTATTCCTTTCGGCCGCAGGGCCCCTAATTTCGGTAATTAATCAAGGGTGTTCCCTCATATGGGGGATGTAAATGATGTCATGACCTTTATGGTATGACGGGATCTGATCCCGACATGAACCACACAATCGTCTGACTAAGTCAGATCGAGCGCACCATGGGCTCTTTGGGGTCCGAATAAATTGTCACTTTGTGATTGGCACGCCCACGCACTTAATAGACCAACAAACAAACAAAACAATTGTTAAACGAAAAGTGAGTCCACAGTCCCCTTCGGTGAATGCGCGGGGCGTCTGCGGGCCTCAGCCTGCAGCAGAAGCAGGGCACCCCACGCGCGGGCGTCCCCTCCGGTGGATGTGTGGGTGTCCCCTCCGGAGGATGCGCGGGGTCCCCTCTGGCGGACGCGCGGGCACCTGCTGAGCCGCGGACGCAGGCACCTCCACCCGCGAGCGTCCCCTCTGGCACCTCTCTACCCGATCTTGCGGGCCTTCCAACTCCGCCCCACACAGAGGTTCACCGGCCAGCTGGCTCCCTTGCATCGTGGGCTCGCGAGAATGCCCGATCTTGCGGAGCTTCTAACTCTGCCCCACACAGAGATTCACCGATCGGCTCCCTTGCGTCGTGGGTTCGCGGGAACTACAGTCAGTATTTTTTTTCTTCTCTGCCATGATCGTATAGGAAGTGCTCTTTTATTCTCAGATGTCTGGTAGAATTATCTCTATGTGTTGATCTTCCGTCGGACACTCGTCCTTGTTCCTAGCCGCTGCGATGACTTCCTCATCCTTGTCTTCCGACATCCGCACGACCAATTCTGCTATTGGGATGACTGTCAAGTTGAACGGTTCCAATTAACTCCTTTGGTCGCCCGCCTTCCGTTTTCTGTGTGGATCACAACGGAAGCTCTTTCACTTAGATTATGCTCCTGTTGACAAGAAGGATGAAACAAAGTTCGCAGCATGGCAGTCAGATGATTTTTTTATCAGGACACTTCTCATCAATAGCATGGAGCCTCAAGTCAGTTCAAATGTGGTCTTTCTTGGTACGGCTAAAGAAATGTGGGATGCTCTGAAAGAGATGTATTCAAATGATAAGAATGTTTCATGCATTTATTCTTTATATGAAGAAATCTTTTCTCCCAAGTAAGATGGAAAATCTATTCATGAATATTTTGGGCTCTAAAAGGTAGGTGGGATGAGTTGCAGGTGTATCATCCTCTGACAGCAGATATTACTATCCTCAAGAAACAACGGGAGGAGCTCATGGTCACTAAATTTCTATCTGGCCTAGATGATTCACTCAGCCATGTTCGCTCTCATCTGCTTTCGGATGACGTGGTTCCTTCTATGGCAAATGCTATGTCGCGTGTCCTTCGGGTTAGCTCCTCCAACACTACTGCTGATGCTTCGTCTATTGTTGGTCCGATGGAACATTCAGCGCATGAAGCGGGATGGGGTCGTGGTCGAAGATGGAATCTCTCTTTCTCAAATGAAATATGCACTAGATTTGCTCCAAGAAACGGGTCTGATTGATTGCAAGCTAGTTGACACACCTATGATCACTCAGCCTGATTTTTGGGATCCGATCGGAGAGGACTTTCCTAATGTTGGTCGCTATCGGCGACTAGTTGGCAAACTCATATATTTGACTAATACTAGACCAGACATCACCTTTGCAGTTAGTCTAGTGAGTCAATTCATGCAAAACCCAAAATAGTGCCACTGGGAGGCCATTTTGAGTATTCTGAAGTATGTAAAAGGGGCACCTGGAAAGGGTTTATTATACAGACATCATGGTCATGTGCATATGGCGGCGTTTTCTGATGCATACTATGCTGGATCCATTTCTGATAGGAGATCTACAACGGGATATTGCTCTTATGTTGGTGACAACCTTGTCTCTTGGCGAAGCAAAAGGCAAAGTGTGGTAGCCCGTTCAAGTATTGAAGCTGAGTATCGAGCCATGGCATGCACTGCTTGTGAAATGTTGTGGCTCCAATCTCTTCTTCGAGATCTTGGTTTCCCCTCAAATGAAACTATGATGATGCATTGTGACAATCAAGCTGCAATCTATATTGCTAGTAATCCTATCTTCCATGAACGAACCAAACATATTGAGGTGGACTGTCATTTTGTTCGAGAAGCTATGATGTCCAATAAGATAGCCACACCTTTTACCTCATCAACGGATCAACTGGCTGATTTTTTCACTAAGTCTCTGGGTTCCCCAAGGTTTACTACTTTATGTAACAAGCTGGGTCTCCTAGACATATATGCTCCAGCTTGAGGGGGAGTGTTAGAGTATGTTAGTCATAAGTTAACCTTGTACTCTCTATATATAAGGAGCATTGCTCCCAGGAATAAAATAAGACATTTTTTAGGGTTCTCTTATTCCAAGTTGTTGGGTCCCTCAGTCAATGACACCCAAGAGGGGGGTGAATTGGGTGACTACAATTTTAAATAAAACTCTTGACCTTTTATCAAAGGCAATGAGACAACAATTAAAACACCCAAAACTGTTGATCTGGCAAGCTCGATAACAACAATCACTATGAGACAAGACGAGTGCACACGGTGGACTTAATGACATATAACAGAATTAATGAAGTTGATTAAGCCATTAAACCGATTCTCTCAAGTTCACCGATCCCACACATTCATATAGATGGATACACAAAATAAACCAAACCAGTGCGCAAAGCAAACCACAATACACAGGGATTTTAAGGTGGTTCGGGACCACGACGGGCTCCCTACGTCCACCCTTCACCAAACTAGGTGAGGCTTCACTCGGGAATAAATTCCCAACCGGAGACGACGCTCCAAACACACATGCAGGATGATGCCTGCACACACACACGGGGACGCGCCCCAAAGCACACACACACACGGAGACGTAGTCTCCCACACGGTCCAACAACCGGAATAACAACACACACACACACACGATCTAATGGCCGGATCACCAACACGAACGCACGCTGCCACAAGTGCAGCAAACCACACACAAGATACAGCACGGATCTAACTAGACACCCACACACATAAACGTAGATCTAGGAAGACCTACGTACACACACGAATAAATCACGACACACACACGACCACGGATCCAACAATGATCCACACACACACAAATATCTGAGATAAAGATTACAACATATGCTGAAGTTTAAACTCAAAGAATCAGAATGAAAGGAGTGAAGAGAGAATGAATTATCCTTGTAGAAGCTCCCCCTTTCTCTTCTTGGAATTTAATCGAACACTTGTGCAGTAGGAAGACGTTCTTGACGATCTTGAATCGGATGAGCTTGAATCTTGATTTCACTCGCAGCCAGCAGTAGAGGGTTGATTGGAACTTCGAATCCTCCTTCTTCCCTTCACATTCACGCACAAACACAAGAGGAACAAGGGCTGGAGGTGGCTGTTGCGACCCTTCAATCGAATCTCCGGTTCTTCTTGCTTTGATGTTGGATGATGGCGATTTCGGCGTCCTCTTGTTCCTCTCCTCAATCCGCTTCTTTTCTTCTTCTACCACGAGCTCCAAATCTTCATGGATGTAGATGATAACCACCTTGCAAGAGCTCCACCTTCTTTTCCCCCTTTTCTTCACCTACAAGAAAGAACAATATAAGCATTAGGGTTCTCATCTCCCAAATTCGTAACTCCTATATAGGCCAATATGAGAAGCATGAAAAGACACATAAAACCCTCACAAAACATGTTAGAAACACCCTAGTATGATTAGGAACCATTGGGGGGTGTTTTGATAAAGTTTCAAGGGGTTTAGGATGAGTTTTAAACACTTACGGAAGTCCCGTCCGGAAGGGGTCGACCCTCGGGCAACAGGTTGCTGGAAAACTCAAAACAACACCTTCTGTTACAGGGGTTGACCCTTGGGGTCGACCCTTGCACTGGGGGTCGACCCATGGGGTCGACCCTCGGCAAGCAGGTTGCTGTCGGGGCCAAAAAAAGAGCCAAAATTACAAGGAAGGGTCGACCCCAAGGGTCGACCCTTTCTTGAGGGGTCGACCCTAAGGGTCGACCCTTTGAGGCAGCTTCACAAAAATACAAGAAAAACAGCACTGCACGCTCTGACGGCAGGAATTAATTCTCCCAGCTCCGAACTCCGATCGAAGCAAGACTGGAGGCGTTGGAAAGAGGACTCGCAGAGCTACAACATATAATTTTTATGGGGAGATCCAACGATAGGATTGAAAATGGTGAAGACTGTAAGACAGTTTGAGTTTGAAAAATAACTAAAACCTCCATCAAACCAAAGGGAAATAATTGATTAAATGTTACCATAATCCCATGAAGATCAACAATGATTTTGCATCCTGAAAAACATAATAAACCAAGAGGTTAGATCAAGATCAAAATATATGGGTCATGCATTAACATATGAAGCTAGTTTTGAGACCAAGACCCAAATGACATGAAATATGATTACGAAAGCATTAGCATGAGGCATATAAGAATCCACATGAAAGATCTGTATGAAAGCACTTGAGAACCCATTTATCTAACTCAAGATTATTAGAGTATCACCATGGATTCCAATGTAAATGCTTACCTTGAATCCATCACAATGTAGGAAACATTAACCTACACTTTCTGGGAATTTAGAGGCAAGTTAATATTAAGCTAATGAATCTGAAGATCCCGACTTCAACCCAATTCTTCCACAAACCATTTCAAAGCATTTAAGCCATATGATTAGAATGACTAGGAGGCATCACTCATGCATTCATGATATACAGGAACCAGAGGAAATCCTCAACAGAGTATGTAATGAAATGGCTATGCATTTATACAACACAAGGCCATGCAATCAATTTCATATCCATAAAGACTCAACCATTTCACTGAGAAGCATAGTCTTCACATGGAACCTCCAAAGACTAATGTGCAGCATGCATGATTCAATCATCAACCTACTTAGTAAAGCAACCTGCAAGATAAGATAGCCACATGTGAGTTCATTTATCATGAAGATGTTTTCCACTAATCAAGCACACAATATGTCACATAGTTTAGTTATCATCAAAGTCATAGCTTACAATCTCCATCACACACGAAGTTTAGTTATCATCAAAACCATAGCTCAACAATCTCCCCCTTTTTGATGATGACAAATTTAGTGATGAATGATGACAATCTTAGTGAAGATGACAAACGAGTGGCATGTTTTTCTTGAAACCCCAATCATGAATCCAGCAAGCATTAATCACATGAAATATTTCTCCCCCTTTGACATTATCAAAAAGCCAGGTAAGGCCAAACATACTCCCTCACGATGAAGAAACAGAGGAGATGCACATTGTAGCATGATAAATGTGTAAGGAATAGTAACCCACATTTGAAATTCTGATGAAGCAGGAGTAAATGATTACTTGGTTCATGGAATGTATGGGAAACACCAAGTGTTGGCTAGAGAGGATACCAAATGTTGATTACTTGGTTGTGCCCAATCTTTCTCCCTATTAGCCAAGCAAGCACAAGAATATATCGAGCAAGTAAATAGCATGGGAAGTTCACTCAATTTTTTGGTTTTCAGTATTTTCCAGATTTTTAATTTTGGATTTGTGGTTTGAAATGCATGAGATGCAACTTATGCATGTGATGGCATGTGAGATGCATACACAAGCAAACAAAAAAATACATATATATACATGAAACAATGCTCCCCCGTACTTATTTAAGAAGGGATGGGTATAGGAAAGATGCAAGAGAGTCATGGCAATCAGAATACACATGTGTAAGACATGGTAGATTTTCCAATCATATAGGAGATTAATGCAATTGCTGATGGAGTCAATCAACTTTCTGAATGCATATTAAATCAAATTCTCAAATGTGTAAGTGAGAAACATGAAAAATGATAGTTTTAATATGGATATTTAGATTTTCAGATCAACACAGGGAGACATTTTATAGACTGCACTTCAATTTTGAGAACAACGTATTGGAGGCTACGCTCTACCACAATTAGTTTTCACCTACATTTTTTTAACTCAACCAGTATCATATGATAGTCAAAAATTTTCAAGAGTGATCAGGTTCAAAATGATTCATTTTTACGCGAGTAGACGCATGGAGCTCATGCCAGAATCCCCGGTTACTCAGAATGCTGAACCATTTCACCTCATTTTGAACAGATGTACTAGTCAACACTTTTCAGATATGAACCACATCACGTCTCAGGTGACATGTGCCCAGTTTACTCAGTGAGACCGAGCATTGCTCTGCCGTTCATTTTCATTGCAGATTTTTCAACAAAGATAGGTAGGCAGCTTTTTCCTCAACTGTCTCTTCAACATACATGTAGTAAGTTTAACATCTCGAGAGTGTTGAAAAGAAATTCACATATCCTTATCTTTAACACTCATTTTCATATTTTGTGCATGAAATGTGTGAATTTGATTCAGCATGTATACCGAAAATATCATGAATATATAGCAATACATCTCCCCCCAAATAGATACACGTTTACTCCCCCCAAAGTGTACAACATGAAGCACTCTAATAATGACTCAAATGCAGCATTATTTATCAAGAATGCATAAGGTCATAGAAATTTCAAGGATGGGGGTGAATAGTATATAATAACATGCAAACACACATTGGGAGTCTATGCAAATGCACTATGACATGCATGCGAGTAATGTGATGTCAATTTGATACCAATTGAATTGATGCCAAACGAATGAACTATGCGTGGCGAATGCATGAGTTCTAATGCAATGCAAAAATTAACGTGGGTGCAAGGTGTGTGTTTTTGGTTTTTCATTTGAGAGAACTAAATGCATGTAATGCATTGGATTCTGATGCATGCTGCCTATAACTGTATGAGAATGAAAGATAGGATGCAAAAAGAAGATGAGAGCTTTCATTTCCAAGCTAGTGTGATAGAAATCTTATTGATTTCATCCACATTCAATCCATGAATCAGCAAACATTGTTTATGACAAGACCTTTATAAATGAGGGTGCATAAATGATCAATAGTAAGCAGTGCAACCCAACTTTCAGAATTGTTCAAAAATAGATTTTGAAAGGTCTTTCACAAGTTTTGAAATGAGAGTTCATCCAAAAGTCAAATGTATGGATCATTTAATCACAAACATATTTTCAATTCACATAACTCATCTCAAGGATTCATTCAACAATTAATCAATCACAACCCAGTCAAGATCTGGTACGAGGTGGAGATTTTAGTCCAAAGACCCAACTCAACGCATAGGAAATACTTCCAAGTGGATATAATCCACTCTTTCACAAATACCATTTGATATACCAGATATGCACAATTCAATTCAAGTGTCATTCAATAATCAACCACTTCATGCACAACTCACAAGGTTTTCAATTTGTTAAATCAATTAAGTATGTTCATCTTATCCAACTTGATTCAACCAATTTGTCACAGTATGCTAGTAAATGACAACTCAAGTTTTTAGAAACAACACTTGTCATCTAAAGGTATCACCAAGTGACAGCAAGACCATTGCATGATTTAATAAGGTTGAATTACCTTGGTTCAGGAGACAAGATTGGAAGCCTTCAATCATTAAAATTGTCAATCTCACGGAGGTTGATATTTTAAATTTTACTTTCTTACCTTTGCCTTGAGAATCCTTTTTCTTCCAAGTCTTTCACCTATTGAACCATCCTTTGTTAATTGAGATGTGCACTTTTCATACCATGTCTTGGGTACTATCAAGATCACTTCCTATCTCCTGGTGGTGGATTAAGAAAATTTTTATCATTTTCATCCTTCCAAGATATTCCTCATTTGATTCAAACTTGGTCACGGCCAGCCCATTAGCATTTGAATTTTGGGAGTGTAATCTGCATCCAAGAACAACAAGAATTGATTTGTCAATTTTGATTCAAATTGTTGAACAACGACATGACAAATTCATTTTAACAACCAACATCCCCTAGACAGCTCTAGATGCAATGCATGACTCATGTGTGAACCCAAACAATAATCCCATATGATGCATGTGGTTGCTCCCCCTTAGTGTATGCAAGAATGCAAGATGTTCAATAACAATCCAATGCCATAAGCAGCCTCTGAGTAAATGACTTATAGTACTAGGCGGAGAACTTAGATCCAAAGATCACCTCACGCGTAGTGATAGCTTTTAGACAGGCTTGACCTGCCCTTCCACATGTCACTATTTGATATACTATGTAGTCATGGATGATGAAGGTAGGAGGATTACTGTGCATTATGACATGAATTCACAATGTTCAACTATAGCATGATAGAGTGTGAAATAGTGTATGCAAACATGAGGGTGTATGCAAGCACAACAAATGTAGTGAATTTTATTGATGGTTTCGAAGCACAACTTCAATAAGATGTTATATGAGGATGATATGCACAAGTGTATGCAGCTATCTATCGATGGAATGCATGTCCAAACATGTGCATTAACGCAAGACAATTCAGTATAATATGAACCAAACCATGACATAATTACAGAACAGAGTGAGAGGGATATCACCTGAGTTTCCAAATTTCAGTTTTTGATTTTTCTTCCAACCTAACTTATGCCACTTGACCCATGTGCCTTACCTTCTTAATGAGAACAGATTTCATGCTTTATATTCCCAAGGCACACCTGCAAAACAGATTTCTCATTTGCCATTCTTAGGTACCCAAATCATCTTGGGTCCTTGTGGGTTAGCAACATCTTTGGCACGTGGCTTCCATTTCTTAACAACATTCATATCATCAATTTTCTTCATAAAACAATCATGCACCATATGTCCAAATTTACCACAATAGTTGCAACATGACTTTGAGTTCTTAAAAACACGAGAATTCTTTGAAGCATGTGATGTCACATTCACTCTTCTCATTTGGTTTACCATTTTGTACATTTGAGCATGATGTGTTGAATGAAAACTCTTTTTCTTTGTTAGTAGCCAGCAGTGTGAAATTGTATGACCTCTTTTACCACAGTGATTGCAATGCATGAGAGATTTTGTGGTGAATGCTTTCTTTGCATTTTTCAAACCAGCCTGATTTCTACAAGCTCTCAAATCATCATTCTTCATAATGAAACAATCATGCAACATGTGTCCAAGTTTTCCACAGTAAAGACAAAACATGTTTCTTTTGTTGGATGTATGGGATTTTATATGAATGTTTCTAGCATGCACATTCTGGACATTCGCACCCTTTTTCAGATTTGATTGAGTTCTTGACATGGTGTGTTCATGGGAGTGAGATGTGGAGGTGCTGGGTACACAAGTGGTATGAACAAAAGAAGTGTGTAGCTTACTCTCAAATTTCTTTTTGTTTACAAGATTAAAACCCAGCCCTTCTCTTTGAAAGTTCACTCTCATGCCCAGCAATTTATCCAAGTTTTCTTGGCCATTCACAAATTTAGACAATGAAGCATTCAAGTCAGAAATTTCTTTTTCAAGAGATGAAATGTGTAATCCAGAATTGGCAAGTTCTTCTTCACAAGTGGAAAGATTAACATTTAACACGGCATTGGTTTTCCTAAGACATTCAACTTCTTGCCCTATTTCATTCACATCTTCACACTCTTCCAAAGCCACATATTTTCCTTTTTCTAAAAACAATAATCTTTCAGACATGACATTGTTCAACTGTTTCAATTCATCATTTTCTTTTTCAAGTCTCTTATCATGAGCAAATTCAATTTGGCCAATGTCCATAAGACTAACTCTCTCTCTCAGCTCTTTGTTTTCATTTTTCAAGGTAGAGATTTGATCTTTATGAATTTCAATGTCAAACATGTAACCATCAATCAATTCCTTAAGGTATGAGCATTCTTTACAAGAGGAATCACTTCTATTCTGACCAACATTCTTTTTCAATTTTTTATTTTTAGATTTTAACTTCTTGTATTTTTCAGCAAGCTCTTCATAGGCATTCAACAATTCATCGTAGTTAAAATCATCTTCACAATCAGATTCAGAATTTACCCTTGAGCTTGATCCACTTGGTGAGCTTGATTCACTTGGCTGATCACTCCTTTGTTCACTCATCCCTGCCACAAGACATTGGTCTCCATGCTCTTCCCAGATCTTGGTTAGGTCATCCAAGATATCCTTCGCGGATCTGCAATGGGAGACAAAAGGGAAATGATTAGAATCAACTGCAGCAGTAAGTAACTTTAAAACTAAGTAATTTTGATCATGTTTAAACTTTTGATTTTCAGTCCAGACATTCTTGTCCTTGGGCAACTCATAAGGACCATATGAAATAAGTCTCCATAGCTTAGGGTCATATGAGTTGACAAGACTGCACATTCTTCCTAACCACAAATCAAACTTGGAACCATCAAACACCAGTGGAGAATTCAAGGTGTAAGTGTTGGTAGTCATTGATCCGGATCACTCTAGATCGTTAGATCTATGAAATAAGAGCCTTATCTCTGATACCAATTGTTGGGTCCCTCAGTCAATGACACCCAAGAGGGGGGTGAATTGGGTGACTACAATTTTAAATAAAACTCTTGACCTTTTATCAAAGGCAATGAGACAACAATTAAAACACCCAAAACTATTGATCTGGCAAGCTCGATAACAACAATCACTATGAGACAAGACGAGTGCACACGGTGGAGTTAATGACATATAACAAGATTAATGAAGTTGATTAAGCCATTAAACCGATTCTCTCAAGTTCACCGATCCCACACAATCATATAGATGGATACACAAAATAAACCAAACCAGTGCGCAAAGAAAACCACAATACACAGGGATTTTAAGGTGGTTCGGGACCACGACGGGCTCCCTACGTCCACCCTTCACCAAACTAGGTGAGGCTTCACTCGGGAATAAATTCCCAACCGGAGACGACGCTCCAAACACACATGCAGGACGATGCCTGCACACACACACGGGGACGCGCCCCAAAGCACACACACACACGGAGACGTAGTCTCCCACGCGGTCCAACGACCGGAATAACAACACACACACACACGATCCGATGGCCGGATCACCAACACGAACACACGCTGCCACAAGTGCAGCAAACCACACACAAGATACAGCACGGATCTAACTAGACACCCACACACATAAACGTAGATCTAGGAAGACCTACGTACACACACGAATAAATCACAACACACACACGACCACGGATCCAACAATGATCCACACACACACAAATATCTGAGATAAAGATTACAACATATGCTGAAGTTTAAACTCAAAGAATCAGAATGAAAGGAGTGAAGAGAGAATGAATTATCCTTGTAGAAGCTCCCCCTTTCTCTTCTCGGAATTTAATCGAACACTTGTGCAGCAGGAAGACGTTCTTGACGATCTTGAATCGGATGAGCTTGAATCTTGATTTCACTCGCAGCCAGCAGAAGAGGGTTGATTAGAACTTCGAATCCTCCTTCTTCCCTTCACATTCACGCACAAACACAAGAGGAACAAGGGCTGGAGGTGGCTGTTGCGACCCTTCAATCGAATCTCCGGTTCTTCTTGCTTTGATGTCGGATGATGGCGATTTTGGCGTCCTCTTGTTCCTCTCCTCAATCCGCTTCTTTTCTTCTTCTACCACGAGCTCCAAATCTTCATGGACGTAGATGATAACCACCTTGCAAGAGCTCCACCTTCTTTTCCCCCTTTTCTTCACCTACAAGAAAGAACAATATAAGCATTAGGGTTCTCATCTCCCAAATTCGTAACTCCTATATAGGCCAATATGAGAAGCATGAAAAGACACATAAAACCCTCACAAAACATGTTAGAAACACCCTAGTATGATTAGGAACCATTGGGGGGTGTTTTGGTAAAGTTTCAAGGGGTTTAGGATGAGTTTTAAACACTTACGGAAGTCCCGTCCGGAAGGGGTCGACCCTTGGGGTCGACCCTCGGGCAACAGGTTGCTGGAAAACTCAAAACAACACCTTCTGTTACAGGGGTCGACCCTTGCACTGGGGGTCGACCCCTGGGGTCGACCCTCGGCAACCAGGTTGCTGTCGGGGCCAAAAAAAGAGCCAAAATTACAAGGGTCGACCCCAAGGGTCGACCCTTTCAGGCAGCTTCACAAAAATATAAGAAAAACAGTACTGCGCGCTCCGGCGGCAGGAATTAATTATCCTAGCTTCGAACTCCGATCGAAGCAAGACTGGAGGCGTTGGAAAGAGGACTCGCAGAGCTACAACATATAATTTTTATGGGGAGATCCAACAATGGGATTGAAAATGGTGAAGACTGTAAGACAATTTGAGTTTGAAAAATAACTAAAACCTCCATCAAACCAAAGGGAAATAATTGATTAAATGTTACCATAATCCCATGAAGATCAACAATGATTTTGCATCCTGAAAAACATGATAAACCAAGAGGTTAGATCAAGATCAAAATATATGGGTCATGCATTAACATATGAAGCTAGTTTTGAGACCAAGACCCAAATGACATGAAATATGATTACGAAAGTATTAGCATGAGGCATATAAGAATCCACATGAAAGATCTGTATGAAAGCACTTGAGAACCCATTTATCCAACTCAAGATTATTAGAGTATAACCATGGATTCCAATGTAAATGCTTACCTTGAAGCCATCACAATGTAGGAAACATTAACCTGCACTTTCTAGGAATTTAGAGGCAAGTTAATATTAAGCCAATGAATCTGAAGATCCTGACTTCAACCTAATTCTCCCACAAACCATTTCAAAGCATTTAAGCCATATGATTAGAATGACTAGGAGGCATCACTCATGCATTCATGATATACAGGAACCAGAGGAAATCCTCAACAGAGTATGTAATGAAATGGCTATGCATTTATACAACACAAGGCCATGCAATCAATTTCATATCCATAAAGACTCAACCATTTCACTGAGAAGCATAGTCTTCACATGGAACCTCCAAAGACTAATGTGCAGCATGCATAATTCAATCATCAACCTACTTAGTAAAGCAACCTGCAAGATAAGATAGCCACATGTGAGTTCATTTATCATGAAGATGTTTTCCACTAATCAAGCACACAATATGTCACATAGTTTAGTTATCATCAAAGTCATAGCTTATAATCTCCATCACACACGAAGTTTAGTTATCATCAAAACCATAGCTCAACAAGTATGTTAGTCATAAGTTAACCTTGTACTCTCTATATATAAGGAGCATTGCTCCCAGGAATAAAATAAGACATTTTTTAGGGTTCTCTTATTCCACAGACACAATCTTGTCACTACTGAAAACCAATCGTTTATTTACCAAAATGTCAAAATGCAAGTTTGGGGTGCAACAAATTGATTACCTAGGGCATGTTATATCTGCTAATGGGGTATCCAGGGAAACACCCAAGGTGTTAGTCATTCTTGACTGGCCTCGTCCTAGAACTATCAAAAACCTACGAGGATTTATAGGACTAATTGGGTACTACTGGGAGTTTATCAAGGATTATGGGTGCATCACTGCACCATTCATAAGTTTATTGAAGAAGGATAATTCCCTTTGGAGTGATTCACCAGAGAAAGCATTTTGTCATCTTAAGGAGTGCATGGTGTTGGCACCAGTTTTGGCTTTACTAAATTTCAATAACCAATTTATTATAGAATGTGATGCCAGGCATGGGGGCGATATTAATGCAGTCAGGTAGACCCATTGCCTATCTTAATAAACAAGTAACTACTGGACAGTTGGGGCTTTCCACTTATGAGAAGGAAATGGAAGCCATAATATTTTGCAGTCCACAAATGAAAATCTTAGTTGGTAGGACAACAGTTCATAATCCGCACATACCACCAGAGTTTGAGATACTTGCTACAACACCAGCACTATCTAGGATGCATGAAGATGCCCACTTGACTGCAATTTCTATGGTGACACCAACTGGTTCACGGATCTCCAGAAAGATTATCAGGAAGATCCATCATTGAAATCCCTGGTCAGTCAGTGGAATTCTGGTATACTAAACCCCACGTTTTATAAGTACTGGGCTGACATGCTATATTACAAAGAAAGGATTATATTATAGGGAATTATAAACTTTTAACGGAAAAATCATTGCAATACACCCATGACAGACCAGAGGGTGGGCATTTCTACTTCCACAAGACCTTGCATAAGCTTAAGACCAACTTTTGTTGGAAGGGAATGCATAGAGATCTTAAACATTATATCCACACTTGTGATATCTATCAAAGGTGCAAACACTAAAGTCAATCCCCAAATGGGTTACTACAACCCCTTCCAATACCTGAAACAGCCTGGATAGATATATCAATGGATTTTATTGAAGGGCTTCCACAATCTGGATCCAAATCTGCCATTTTGGTGATTGTGGATTGGCTATCCAAGAATGCACATTTCATAGCATTGAAACACCCATATACTACATCCAAGGTAGCAACATAATTTGTAGCAAATGTTATGAAATTACATGGTGTACCTAAGTCAATTGTGTCCGATAGAGATAATGCTTTCATAAACCACCCTTGGAGGGAATTGTTTAAAGAATTGGGTGTACAATTAAGGATGAGCTCAGCTTACCACCCGGGGTTTGACGGGCAGACATAAGTCATTACAAAAAATCAAACTTTTCCCTATGTTTCTAAAACGTTAGTATAGGTCCAAGGAACGTAGGTAAAGCCTTTACCTATGTTTTCTTGCCACTCTTGGAAAATGTGACGCTTGCTCGTGCTATAGATCGACCTATACCTACATTTAGAAGCGTAGGAGTACCCCTAAAGAACCATAGGTAAAACTCATCCATACACATGCATGTAAGCGGATATATCTACAGTCTAGAAACGTAGGTATTACTTTTTGCCACACAGTGAAGGAAATGTAGGTATTGCTTTTTACCACGTAGTGGAAGAAATATTATTACTTTTTATCACGTAGTAGAAGAAACGTATGAATAAGTGTTAGTGCCACTTTAAAAATAGAGAAAAAAGAACAAATGTAGGTAATTAATTGTTTTTTTACGTACTCATTGTGTGCTCATATTACACCAGTATAAATTCATATAATGTTTCTACATTCATGCACTCACATTCAACACAATAATATCAACAAAAAATTCCATCTAAACTCCAATATCAACACATAAATATAAATAAGTTGGTACTACATATTATTTCTCTATAATAAAAACTAGCTAGTAAAATATCTAAAAGTTGCCAAATGCAAATATTAGTTAAGAGAGCAGTTGATCACATCTCTAAGGAAATTATAATTAGAAGACAACAAGTCCAGTTCTCGAAGAATATATATCAAACAATTTGATGAAACATTGTCTAATAAAATTGGGAAACGAAAGTAAAGTCCAACACATGCAGCCATAGGGAACTAACAATTCACATAATAGTGCATCATCTCTTGCACAGCAATAACTCTAGTCTTCTCTACCGCTTCTATACAGTTTGTCCCTCGTTCTCTGTCTTTGACTGAATATGCCCCCACTTGAATTTGGAGTTCCAAAAATGGAATAGAATACCACACTTACTAAAAAAATATCATCAAACAATGTTCTCAAGACTGAGCAAACTAAGGCTACAGAAGCAACAGAAAGAACAAAATGACAACCTGAGTCATAATAGAGAACCAGAAAGAATACAATGACAACTTGTGTGGAGCACTCTAACCTCCCAACAATGCAGCAAGAGAAGAGTTGAAGGAATTCACATTATAAAAGTTCCAATTTGTTAGACTTTTCTGTTACCCTACAGTAGGAATCACTGTTATGTGATTAGTTCTTCTAGCAAAAACATTGCAAAAAGGGGGCCGGAAAAGGAATTTGCTATGTGCCATACAATTGATGGTCTTCCTAATGGAAGGCCATATCGTTGATGATATTCACAGAGGGGGTCATATTATTCAAATTTGTTAACAACTGACTCTTGTTATATTGAACCAAAGAATCATTTCCGCAAGACTTGTGAGGAGGGATTCAATTGCAAACACCTGATGGTAGCTTACCACTGCTCCCTCAAACTATCTTTTACGATATTTTTGTTGTTCTCTATTTCTTTAAAAGGTACAACTTGGTGCCCACACATCATCCCTTTCAATTTTTTTATTTTCAAAAGAAAAGTTTTTGTTTATTTAGGCCATTTCATTTTTCCTTTTACTTTTGGGCTGAAGGGGACGTGGGGAGAGTTTCAATTGTTGCTCCTAAACCATAATCCCTCATTTGGAGCTTCATTTCCCAGCTCGCATTGGTGGATGTAAAGGCTTGTGTCTTTTAGTAGAATAGGAAGGATGGATATGCCTGCCTATAGGGGTCCATAGCCTCTTATCTTTTTTGAATTCAGTTTATTAATATGTAGCAGATGGAGGATTAGAGTGTCATTTGCAAAAACTATTTTATCACGACCATTTTTCCATCTCGAAAACGATCTCCCTATGATCATCTTCCTGAATCTCGATTCTTGGCTTGCACAGGATCTACTACATTGTAGATAACTCCTCCACAAGTAGGAGGTAGGACTATATTGGCAACATATCACGTGACCTACATCACAGGCAGTGTTTCTTCTTACTAATATTTTATGGATTACAGTCCTCTATGTAAAGAATCCACAACTCCTTGGGATAGACAAAACAGTCAAATTGAAGCCACTTAAAGCTCCAAGCACAAAGAGTATTTGTGTCATTGGATACCTTACTATTAGCATTAAAGATGTACAAACGGCCAAACATTAGTGCAATGACAGCTCCTTTGGAGATTGAAGAGGTTACGATATTGATTGAGGTGCATCAATGTTCTCATTTATGTCCCGGAGCTCCTGCTTTGGTATGACAATATGTGTTGTTCTTACACATGAAATGATACCAATCAACAAGGCTATGAGTGGCTAGTTGAACATGGGGAGAACAAGTCTAGGATTAAAGTCAAGGTTCTGTAAAAAAAAAAGAAAACAGAAAACATGGAACTTTGAGAAAAGCGATATAGAAAAAAATGATCATTATTTATGGGCATGAAATCCTCACAATCATGAGTTTATTCTATCAGGTTCCATTGTGCAGAATGAAAAGAATATTGGTTTTTATATTAATGACAGATCAAAGAGAGGCTAGATCAATGGCACCAGTTTAAAAATTGAGATGAGAATCAGGTAGCAATTTGGCTCACCTTTCCGTGTGAAGGCCCTGTAATTCACCAAGACCAGCTGCTTGTGTCTCCACCCGAGAGTCCAAAACTTTAACCATCAGTTCAAGAAAATTGTTTGCTTACTTATGGAACTCAAAAATATTTCAAAACCAGATTTTCTAGAGGATGCGATAAATGCCAGTAAGATTGTTGCTTCTTTAGAGAGCATCAATTCCTAAACAATAAAAATAAATTAATTAACGAAGGTCTAACATTGTGACAATAAAAGCTAGCAAAATATCAATAGTCCCTCGCTCTTATGGAATGAGAATATGATAGAAAATAGTATTTCACGGGTAGAGTATTTATACTAGATCTAAGCATGAAAATCAAAGGGAATCAAGATCAAGATGAGCAAACACAGGTCGAAGCGCGTAGTCGCTTTCTTTAGAGTCGTTCTGCCACTACTCCGGTACAGATCGATAGGCTTCGCGACGGACCTTCCCCTAAGATACGACGACCCAAAACCGGTGACGACGCGAAGGTGCACTCCAACTCGCGTTGCCAGGGGCGAACACCACAGTGACAGACAGCTCTTGCAAGAGGAAGAAGACGATCGGAGAGAGGAGTTCAAGAGAGATAATTTTCGGGTTAGAGAGAACCGAAAACCGTACCTTTCACAGAAAAATGACTCACTTCAAATACCCTCTTGGGAAGTGACCCTTAACCGAGTCACACACAACCACCCAAGGAGGAGAATCCGAAGAGACGCGGAGAGAATCCAAGAGACACTTAGTCAAACGGTCAAAAAATAAAATAATATTTGAGAATCACACGCACGCCACGGTAAGGTAATTCGCGCGTGTGTGTAATAGAGGATATAGGCCAAAGAGGCCACTAGTCCAAATGATAATCTCCTCAAATGAATACACAACAAAGACACGAGTCCCAACTAAAAGTAAATGGAAACCTTTTTCATTTTCCAATGTGGGACTAAACAACACAAAGAGAGATTCAAATCTTTTAAAATTTAAACTCAGATTCCCATGTGATGTAAAAGAATGTACATGTAAAAGAATGCCCAGTACGGTGAAAGCTAAGATCATGTGATACAAGATTTTGACTCCTATTGTTGGTAGCCATCAGCAGGGCGGCCCATGTGTGCACAACCATGTAGCTAGGCAATGTGTATACAAACCATGCAACTTAGCAATCAATGATTGATGTTTCAGGTGTCCTGTCTCTCTCAAAATAATAAATGAGTTTGTGAAGACTATTCACCCTGTTTTGATTGGATTGAAATAATTAGTTTGTCAAATAATATATTAATTTATCTCATTTTTATTTTGACACGTCAAAAAAAGTTAATCTGATTGTATTGAGAAATAACTCTCGCCTAATTCAGATAAATTACTTCACCCCCAAAGTGGAACAGAGTTATTTCAAGTTTATCTACAAAAAAATAACATATTTACATATCAAAATTAACGAGAATGAACTCCCGTACAAATTTAATTGTGGGCTCCGGTAGTTTCTGATGATATACGGGTCCACTTGTAAAATCAAAACTAATTGCATAGATCAACTAGCTTTAGGTCTGCAAGCATGGGCATCCGCATAATTAGAACTTATGCAATCCAATGGAACATACGATGACAGTTTTTCTTCTCTTTTGTTTCAAGTGGTATGAAAATAATATAATGTCATAGAAATTTGCATTCCCCTCTCGAGGAGTCGGCGTTCATGCATTTTAATAGATTCTAACTTGGGAAAAAACAATAGAGGGGAATCACACATATAATTTTGTGAAGAGCATAAATAATTACAGAAATATTATTATAACATGTACATTAAATAATATGACTTGCTACATAAGCATAAGTGTAAGAATGACTCCGCAATTACTTGTGGTCCAGGAGAGACTCTTACGCTTTAAGTTCAAATTGGGGGGGGGGGGGGGGGGGGGGGGGCTCCTTGCACAGATTAAAAAAGATATTCTGACCTGACATTTTATAACTTGACTTACATTTTAATTCGAGTTAATTTCATTCTTTCTATTCAAATTAAGACATAAGGAGGGGGAACATTTTTGCCATTTTATGTGGTTTGACATGACGGTAGTATCGATCTTTTATCGGTATGAGATGGTATGGGTTGGTGCCGTTGCGTACCAATGTGAAAGAGTACCTTTGATATATATATTATAAGAAAAATTATATAAGTAATTTTTTAGCTCAGTTTGTTAGTTGGTGCTTAGTTGAAATAAGAGGTCTTGGGTTCGAATCTTACAAATGTCACTTAATTTTTAGAATGTTTTTGATTTAAATCTCTAAAGAAAGAAAAAATTAAAAAGACTATGTATTGTGTGGTTCGAACATGGGACCTCGTGTGTCAAAATAACATTTATGACGAACTAAAATTAAGAAAGACTACGTCTCGTGTGCTTCGAACACGGGACCTCATGTGTCAAAATAACATTTATGAAGAACTAACCTATCAAGTCTACTTTGTTATAAAATAAAATATATAATATTTAAAATTACATAATTAGTTTACCAATTACGTACCTTGCACCAGTCGTATTGGTCACTAGTTGGTACGATCTTCTACGTGCGGTATGGGACGTATCGTACCGGTTTGTCAAACATTGTGCATAGTAGGTGACATTGTAAATATGAAAGTATCATATTTGCTTGGATTTTTTCATGAAAATCATTGTTAAATGAAAATTTGTAAAAAAAATATTCTTGTAAATGTATCAGCAAGTATATCACTGTGTAAATCTGAATTGTATAAAAATGTCATATTTATTTGTATACATATCACTTCTTTTCGCCAAAAACTTGGAAAAAAAACTATGCTTAAAAGATATTTATGCACTATTTGAATTAACCCAGTGATATGTCTGCTAATGTATTTGTAAGAATAATTTTTTTACAATTTTACCTCTAACAATACTTTTCATGTAAAAAGTCCTATTTGTTTTCATATTTACTATTATCCCAAAAATAACTTATGAATTGAAATCCTAAAGTTTATGAGAGCAATTAGTCATCATCTTCAAATTATAGACATTTCTTAAGAGGCTTTATATTTCAATTTAAAATTTTCTTAATACTTTGCTCAAAGTAAATGACACACCTTGACTAGGTCAAGATGTAAGACACCCAAGATTGATGGAGAAGCAACTTGCTTTACATCCTTAAAATGTTCTATTGATGGTGGAGTGCAATTTTATACTCTTACTTAAAATGTTCTATGGGTGGTGGAGTGCAATTGTGTAGATCAATGAAAAAGTAATGCGCATGTTGTGTAACACTTAAACTTATAGTCGGCACCGAATAAGAGAGCTTAGATGATGACGAGCAGAGTTCCCAGGAGACAAGCTGAATGTTGAACTGAGCATTGAGTGACAATTCTCTTCAGATGTGTGGAGGAGGTGAAAGGAGCCAAGTGGTGACTTGGAGGTTGAAGTCAGAGATGTACTATACCTTTTGTAGGCCCTGAAGTCCAAAGATGTGCACTTCCAAGAGTTTTGCCCGGTTATGATCACGGGAGAAATATGAGATAAGTCCTGCACAGACTCTGGTGTAGTTATGGAAATTTAGAGAGTTTAAAGTAGTTATGGAGACATCCTTAAAAAGAACAACACGGCTTAGCTTGAAGACGCTGAAGTGAAGCCTGCGCGCATTTAGATCCTTTGCACATGCATGCATGTAGTCATACAAAATATTTGCTCAATTAGGGCGAGGATAATAACTCCGTCTTTATTTTTGTCCTAAAAGTTAAACCTATATATGTTACTAACTTTATCCATGTTCTCATGTGTGTCTACATCCTTATCTTATTCCTCAAAACTGTTGGAAAAATATATAATTAGACAATTGAATAATATTACAATTGTACACATTCTTCCTCTGTTTGGAATTCCTAGAGGAAGCTACATTTTTAGGAAATAAGAGATTAGGACGATGGTAGACTTCGTTGACCTGAAATGTTGGGATGCATATTTCAGATTATCCTTAAATTTGTATCTTCATGAGTTCTATAATAATACTCTTGATTAAGGTTCACATACTCGATGATGCATACTGGATCGGGATCACCTTGATCCGATACGGTATGCCCGAGTTATGTGCGACTTTGTCCGACTCGACCTGAGTCATTTCCCAGCTCCTTTGGAAAACCCTCCTCTCTTCTTCCTTCTCCTTACTCTTTCTTTGTTCTTGGGTGGGGGAGGGGTGGTTCGATCATACAAGAGTCCCAGACAGCTGAATCAATAGCCGTAGCCTCCCCCATGCTTCCGCCTTCTAGTTGTCCCCCATCATGGTGTTGCCCCCACCTCAGTCAAAATTGCCTCAAATCTATCTTGAATCGTCTCGAATCAAGCGAGATGCATCTCCTCAAGCTTCTTCAACAATGGATCTGCCTCCCAACAACCATGCGAATACGTCAGAAATCGATTTGATCGTCGCCAACAGGTCGATACGGTGACGACTCATCCTGACTCGACTATCCAAAACAAATCACGTATCTAATTTCCCCAGATACGATGCTATACGTTTGAGTTGACCCAACTCGGGCCGAGTTGTGCTCTTGATAAGGATGAACGCTTAATATTATTCTTACCTATCAGCATCCCCACTCTCTGTTGGCATCGCTCCCCCAGGGCCATCCGATCAAGAGATCGGGCACCTAAGCTTGCCCATAAAGAGAAGTGGACCAATAAGATATATGTTCATTGGAGGAGAGGATTCGCCACAAGGTGTCTGTCTTAAATAATAATGTTTGTGGCCCATCTTCTCTCCATTTCTATTCTCTCTATGCATAATCAACTTCAATAATGATAACAATATATATTCAATGAAGTCTAAATGTTTTATGCACTAAGATCGCGAGCTTCTACATTTTATTTTATTTTATTTTTATGAGAATGCATGTGTAACGCGGTCAATAACTATGTTAGTGCATCGCGAGATCCTATGCCTTTTATTTTATTTTATTTTAGTGCAATTTCAAATCGACGTATGGGTTTTATTGTTCGACATGTTCATGGTATATAATTTAATCTTTTCAACCCTTAATTTTAGTATACTAACTTATATAACTTAATTTTTATAGTGAAAATATCAGTTCATGAGACTCTTGGATGAGGGGCGAGCTCGGTCTGTCTAGCAGGTTATTGCAAAAACTACTTACAGAAGACATTGTTCTAGGCTCGCAAAAAGGTGATTAGTGATTCTGGGAGCTCAAACATAAACCGTTGGAAGGACCATGACCCTAGTTGGATTTTGAGGGAGAATGGGGGGACGCTGTGTGACAAATGGGCTTGGGAGGGGTGGCAAGAGAAGTCCCAAAAAGCTGTAGGAGATCGGGCTGGACAGCCGGATGCTAATGAGCATACGATTAGGTCCGTCTTTTTCGTGACCCACAAATATAAAATGGTAAGTAATATTTCTAATTTTCTTATATTTTATTCATATATGGTCTAACAAATTTTCTATGATTTGTACAATAGATAGTGGAGCCCAAACGCCCTCCATCGTTCTAGGAGCTATTCGAGAGAACTCATAAAAAGAAGAGGACGGATGAGTACATCAACGAGAGAGCCCGCTCGATAATTGTAAGTTATACAAGTTTTTTTATCATTTCAATTATGAATTATTAATATAAAATTATAATATTTTTTATTCAATTTTCTAGTGTAATGACTCAAGATCGGATATTGGGAACTACCTGATACCATTCGAATCTTGGCCTGCCATCCACGAGTTGGAAGGCTCGAAGGGTTATTTAGGTGTGTGGAGGTATATTGAAATATAAAATAATGTAAAAACACATAATTATTGTTTAAATAATAAGAAATAAATTATATTTTCTATTAACAAATTAACTGTAGAGTCCAGTCCACAAAGTACAATCTGCAGGGAAAGAAACATACTCTATCACGAGTATGCCCTTGGTGCTGGCAAGCTAACAATTATGAGCCAGCTTTTGAATATGAAAGTATCATATTTGTTTGGGTTTTTTATGAAAATTATTGTTAAATAATTTTTAAAAAAACATTTCATGTAAATATATCGATAGACAAATCACTGTGTAAATCTGAATTGTGTAAATATATCATATTTATTTAATAACAAATCATTTTTTTACTAAAAGCTTACAAAAAATATGCTTAAAAGAAATTTATGCACTATTTGAATAAACCCAATGCTATACATGCTAATATATTTCTAAGAATATTTTTTATAGAAATTCACCTCTAACAATGATTTTTGTAAACATCCTTATTTGTTTTCATATTTGCTACTATCCCAAAAATAACTTATGAAATCATAAAGTTATTGTTCTAGAACTAGTATGTTTTTAGTGTGCACCGAAATGCAAGAAGATTAATTTGAGAATATTTTTTGCCACTGATTTGGCGCAAGAAACGCGAGGCATCAGACACCCTATCTACCACTGTAATCTTATCCGTTAATACTAACAGCATCAGTAGTTAATTGCTCGATATATATAAATCGATAATATGTATTATATATTTCGAAAATAATAGACTATGAAGACTGAAAGACTCTTCAAGTGTAAAATAACTTTGAAAGAGAGTTAAGCGATCATGAAAAATCTCTTCCACTCATACAAATATCTAAAAGTTTAAAATAAAAATTTTCAAACAATATCTACTTAAAATAAATATAATCACAAGACTTCACAATCGAGCTCATATTTCTAAATTCCTAGATTACTTAATCTTAGCTGAAAAATATAAAAAGTATTTTAGATATTACATAATTTAACTTACGTAAGAGTGTTTGAAACGAAGAAAGAGGAGAAGGGAGCAGATTTTAAGTCACGAGCATTGACTCTGAAGTATTTGCTTGTTGGATGCTTTGCGAGGATAAGCTCTATGATAGTAGATCACGAGTATTAATTAAATATTACTTTTTTACTTTTTAATTTTTTTACCTAAGCCACATGTCAACATCACCAAAAGATTTGTCGATGTATGACAAACAAAAAATAAAAATAATATAAATTTAAAATATATACCATTTACTCACTTTAGAGGGGAGCCCAAAGTAATAAGGGCCAGTTTATAAGCCCATCTTTGGTTTGGGTGAGCCCTAGGTTAATGCTAACCACTTTTGTGCTTTGATTGAGAGTTTGGGTTAATCTGGTTTACATCTTGGCTAATCATGGGTTATCTCTAGATTTTGAAACCCATCGATGGAGGTGGGTTTAAATGTTACCCCACTCGTTAATGCAGCTTTTCCTCTCTCTCTCTCTCTCTCTCTCTCTCTCTCTCTCACTCTCTCCTCTCTCTCTCTCACACGTTCTCTCTCCTCTCTCTCTCTCTCGTGCACTCTCTCTCCTCTCTCTCGCTCTCTCTCTCTCTCCTATGTCTCATTTAAAATATATTTAACAGTGAATTATTATCACTTTTACCTTCTTTAAAATTTTATTTAGTAATATTAATGATAGTTTTTATCAAAATTTTATTATTATAACGGTATATTTTCATATTGAATCTATTAAAAATATTTATAAAAGCTATCCAATAAAATTATTAAGATAAATAGTACCTTTTAAAAATATTTGTGACTTTTAAATTTTAATTAGTGAGATTAATGGTGTTATTTATCAAAAAATCATTTTTATGGTATATTTAATTTATAAAATAATTAATAATATTTTTATAATAATTTAAAATAATTTTTTAAAATTGAATGGTAATCAAACTTGTAAATAATGATGTTTTTGACTTTTAAATTTTAATTAGTAAAATTAATGATTTTATTTATCAATTTTTTCATTATATATGTAATTTATAGAATATATGAAAATATTTAAAATTTAAAAAATTTAAGATAACAATAACCTAAATCTGTAATTAATGACATTTTTATGTTTTAAATTTTAACAAAATAAATAAATAAAAATGTGTCCCACAATTTGTTAATATTAATAAACTTCAAATAGCTTGAAAATATGATATGAAGTAACTTTTTGATAATGGTACAAACTCTATACTTTTTTTTATGCATCATTATTTGTTTGCAAGTAAGCTTATTACTTTTATAACTATAATAATCATGGATAATTAAATAACACGACATGATCACATCTATCTATCTCCCTTCAAAATGCATGTTTATCAAAATAGTAAAGTTAATGATGATTGTGAAAAACAATCAGTTCAAATACCTTCATTTGAACCACTCATGATTATTAAGAAAAATTATCAACGCTAATTTTCATTAGTACTTATCAAAAATTTTAACAATAGGTTAATCAGAGCTTTCATTAATGATGAATGTAAATAAAAAAAATTAAAAATATAATTATTAGTATTGTTTTAATTATATGAATAAAAATATTATTTATGTACATCAAACCTAACTCGTAAAGAATTGGAGAGCCCGTCATTAGCGACATCCTTCCACCGCACTTGCTAGTCGTCGGTCCCGCGTATGAACGGTGCCCCGTGACTGCCCTCATCAAATTAAAGTCGACGTGATTGCCCTCGTCAAATCAAAGGCGTAATGGAGTCAGGTCGAGATATGAACGGTGTACGTTGCTCCCCTTATCTAATCAAAGATGTAATAGAATGAAGGGAAAAATGGGGATGCAGATAGGAATGGGATCCTATCACATGGTGTCGGAGGCCAAATGTGCAAAAGTTGAAAATAAAAATGGGGAGGCTAAACTAAGGGGGCTGTCCGGCTAAACACTGCAACGAAACATACCTTTACCTACCTTCTAAAATGCAAGTATAAGTCTAAGAAACGTAAGTAAAGTTTTTTACTTACGTTTCCTTGTTACGTTTTCAAAATACCTACATTTCAATGGAGCGTAAATATAGATCGACCCATACCTACGCTCCAGAAGCGTAGGAATAGTCCAACAAAAGCATAAATACAAGTCATCTATACGCACATGTAAAGAGGACATACCCATATTCTTGAAAAACGTAGGTATTACCTTTGGCCACGTAATGAAAGAAATATAGAAAAAATATTAACGTCATTGTTTGAAAAACGTAGAAAAAAGAAGCAGTAGCAATAAAAAAATTTAGGTAATTTATTCTTTTAAATTTTTTTACATACTCATTGTGTAATTGTATTACACCTGCATATATTCATATAATGTTTCTTGTACGAATCTCACGTTGAAGACATTAATATCAACAAAAGAACTCCATCTAGATTCTAATATCAACACTAAGCGTGTACATTCATACTATAAAATTTACAATAAGCTTGAAATATTATCTATATAACTCTGAAATCTAAAAAAACATGTATAAAATAGGAATAAAGATAATCAGGTCTTTAGGAAGTCGCCCCTAGCTCCATGTGTTAATGGTAAGGAGACATGGACAAACAATGTTTGGTTAATTACGTGTTTATAAGCTGAAGATAAGCACCATATGTTGTCAAAACCACAGCATGATTTGCAATCGCCTGAGTGTACAAAGATTGAGATAGCCCCTGGCTCCGAATGAGCTTCCAGTTGATCATCCTGAAAGAGTTTTTGCAAGAATACTGTCAGGGATGCTAAACTAAATCTAAGAGATGGAAGCCGTCCCGACGATGTCCTCCTCCTTAAAATAAGTGCATAGCGAAGAGTAGATGCATATATCCGGAGAATACATAGCGAAGAGTAGAAGCCGTCCCGACGTTCTGATGCCATCTTAGTTTGCTGAACACCTACCTGTCATCTGTAAGAGGAATACCGCTGGCTATGCATCATGTACTTTCACTGAGTAAATACTGTGTACGATATAAAACACCAAGATTAACTACAACAGTAGCTAACATGATTTTACCTTCCATTGACCCAGTAGTGCCATATATAGGACACACTACCTTTAATTGTGGGCCCTGATTTGGCTTTAGAGGCTCTCTTTTCATGACTTCTATGATTTTTATAGCTATTATTCATATCATGATTCTCTCTCCCCCACCGTACTAAGCATCAGAGCTGTCACGAAAGATGTGCAAGAGGGCATGTCCTCCTCTACTACATTACATGACCATATATATACAGGTACAATGGCCCAGAATAGGGCAAGAGACCAGCAGGCCAAGCAAGCTGTACATACTACGATTAGAGACCTGCTAATATATCTAGACCTTCTAATATATACATCAACACCCCCCCCTCAAACTCACGGGGGATCATAGACCGAGAGTTTGCTAACCAATTCATGAAACCGTGGAGTCGGCTGCGATTTCGTGAACAAATCAGCAAGTTGTGCAGCCGAAGAGACATGAGGGAGAGACAGATTGCTTGAGAGATAGTGCTGACGAACAAAGTGACAATCAATCTTAATATGCTTCGTCCGTTCATGAAACATGGGGTTGCTGGTAATTTGAAGAGCACTCTGATTGTCACAGTAGAGAGGAGTCGGAGTGCGAAGGTCAACCCCAAAAGCACGAAGAAGGCGTCGTAGCCAAATAATCTCAGCTGAAGTGTAATGCCCCGGATCTTTCGGATCCTTTTTCGTGAGTTCCGGATCTGGTTTCTCGAAGTGTCCGACTCCGTTGTGTCCAAAATTTCGTTTCGGACATCTTTCGTGTTCGGATCGGTGCGATCCGGAGTCGTTTCGGAGGCCCAGAGGCGTTCCGTGACTTTTTCCGCGTGTGTTTTCCGATTCCCGGCGTGGGTTTCGGCTTTCCCTTCGGAACCTCGTTGCGGGTGAACCGGGCCGTTCACCTGGGCGCGAGTGGTACCGTTACGATCGGTGCGCTTCGAGGATCGCGAGGGTGTAATTTTCTATTTTTCTGGATTTTGCCGAATTTCCGGATTTTCTTATATATAAACCTTTTTCTCTCTCCCCCTCTCATTTCTCATTTCTCTCCCTCTCTCTTCTCACGCTCTCTCCTCTCTCCCTCTCTCTCCGGCGGCCGACGGGGCGGAAGGCGGGCGAGGCGGGGATGGCGCGGGCGAGGTACGGGCGAGGATGGATGAGGATCGAGGCGGTGGAGGCGCGTGGAAGCTCGGCCGTGAGTTCATGGAACGGTGAGGCTTCAACAGCGTTTTCTTCGCGGATCGGCATCCACGGTGCGCGTAATCTTCGGTGGAGGTAGGGTGATGGACCCTCAGCCCGTGTACTTCCTTTCCCGCGAGTTTTGTAGGCCGTGGTGAGCCGAGCGGGCTAAACGGGGCGTTTTGGGCAAAATGTGTGTTTTTGGTGTGTGAGCCGGATCTCCCGTTCTATGGCGTTTTTGGGCGATCCAGGGGTTTAGATGCATGCCTAGGGGCTTGGGGAAGGTTTCCCCTTTTGTTTCCCCTTCACCTGGGGGTGAACGGGGCGTGGCATGGCTTTTTCCGCGATTTTTACCGTTTTCGGGCGCGGACTCAGAACGCGCTATACTCCAGTAGCGCGTTCTTGAAGGTCGCGCTGCCCCGACCGAGCGCGTTCATCGGAGAAGATGAACAGTAGGGCGGTTCGTGTCGCGCTATGGGGTCCTAGCGCGATTAGCCTTGTCGCGCTAGGAGGACCTAGCGCGATGGTCCTTGTCGCGCTAGGGTTCCCTAGCGCGATGGTCCCTGTCGCGCTAGGGAGACCTAGCGCGATATTCCCTGTTGCGCTAGGGTTCCCTAGCGCGTTCTTCCGTGTCGTGCTAGGTATCCCTAGCGCGATCTAGCTGTTGTTGGGTGTTCCCCTTGGGCCGTGTGTGCGTCCCGGGCACCCCGTGGAGTTCCGTGACCGTGTTTTGAGGTGTCTGGAGGTTCTGTTTACCTCGTTTTGCGTGCCCGTGTGCTTAAGGGTCCGGGTGACCTTTTATCGTCCGTTCGCATTGTGTTGGTCTCCGGTCGACCCGGTTGGGACCCAGTGGTCGACCTCCGGCCTTGTGAGTATCCTGGACACCCCATGGGTTCTGTGTCCATGTTTTTGGGGTGTCGGGAGATACCGTGTTGTCTCGATTAGCGTGCCCATAGGTGTGGTGGGTCCGGGTGATCCCACGTGTTCCGGGCTTTCGTGTTACGCTCGATCGAGTCACCGTGTGTCGGTGTGTGTGTGGTGGGGTCTCCCCCGCATATCGTGGGTTCCTCTGGAAGGTGATTCCCGTGTGGGCCATGTGTTTGGCCTTGGACTGTGAGTCCAGTCGTCCGGCCTGGGGCTGGAGGTTTCCCGCTTGTTTCAAGATGGGAAATCGTCGTGGCGACTTGTGTGTTGCCTTGGGAATCGTGCTTCTATGTTTTCCGTGTGGCCCGTGTGGGTGGCCTTAGTCCTTTGCGTTCCCTTCCCAAGGGAAAGGACTTGGCAGCCCGTGCGTTGTCACGGTGCTCGTGCTACCGTGGTTTTAGACCTACATATTGGACTAGATTGACGGCCTTGTGCTGTTGCGTGCAACGGTCTTGACCCCGAGTCTTGTGACTCAAGGACCGTTGGGTGTAGTGCGTCTGGTGGACTGTCCAGAGTCCAGTGACTTAGCGTCACTTGGGTTTTCTCGACTCTCGCGCACGGTGCGTGCGTGGCCGTGGACTGTGAGTCCCGTTTCTTCTCCGACTGTGGTCACCGTGTGACGGGGCCGGTACGTGGGCTGGTCCCCGTACGTCGTCGGATTCGGACGTTGTTTTCCGTTGAGAGTCTACTCCTTCAGTGACCCTCCACTAGTCGTAGCCTACTAGTACGCGTGTGCTAGTCGCACCAGGGAGTGGTGTACGGGCTTACCTTTGAGACGGTTTGTGGACCGGTTACCGTAGGCCCCTCGTCGGTAGCCAGAGTCCGGCTACGGGGGAAAACCGGTCAGAGGACCAGACCTAGTGACGCAAGGTCTGTGTGTGCACACGTGGTTGGGGGCGGTTGGACCCACGTCGACAGGCGTGACCCCAGCTAGTTACTTGTTTGTGGTTACTTGTACGGTGTTCGCGCCTCGGGTAGGACCTACCACGTCAGGCGGTTCACCTGCGGTGCGGTGTAAGACGTCAGGGGACGCTACCGGCTGTGCTTCTAGTGGGTGGTACTCCTGTCGAGTACGGAGTGACAGACTGTCAGTTTCTGTGTCTTTGACCTTCGGGTTTTCGGTCGTGTTGACCGTTGAGTCCTTCGGCTGTTTCGCCGTGGCGCGTGTGTTGGTCTTCGCGTCGTGAGATTAGTGCTAGTGGTTTTACCGAGGTTGGGTCTCGTTGTGCGGTACCCGCGACCGGATGGTCGGGGTTGCACCTTGGACAGCGTGTCCAGGTTGGTTGTCCGGGGGACAGGCCTATGCGGCATGGTTGCCGTGTGTTACTACTTCGGTAGGTGGTACTAGCGTGGTTTGGTAGCTTCGTCGGCGTGACCGAGGTGTACCTTCCGGTACAGTAGGAGTAGCTGTAGTGCCGAGTTTTTGACCGGCCACCGGTTTGCTGTTCCTACTGTAGTGTAGCTCTCCTTTCCGCTACCGCCGTTGTTTCCGGTTGGGGTTCCGCGGGATCCCTACTGAGTCTCTGTTTTGGAGACTCATTCCCTGCTTTTCAGGTGTAGCGGTTCTTCCTCGTGGTTCGAGGGTGCGGAGCGGAGGTTCTTAGTGGCCAGCTTGTCGGGCCGAGTGTTCACTTGGCTTGTGGTACGTTTTTACTATTTTAGACTGTACTTTCTGTTGGACTGGACTCTGTTGTAACTGTTGCTGTTCTTTCTTTCAGCTTGTTGTTGTTGGTTATCCTGCCTTATTTCCTATTTCTTTGTGCCTCCACACTCCTTTTAGCCCTTCCGAGCCCTCCCGGCTCGTGGGCGGCGGTGCGAGTCTTGGGTTATCGGGCCTTCCCGGTAATCGGATTCTCGGGTCGTTACCGCTGGTATCAGAGCGGTGGTTGTGGACGTACATAGGAATTCGAAATGTTGCAGTGATCAGAGTCTGTAAGGTCCAGTACAGTCGGCAGCTGGCTTAGGGTTTCGTGCTTGCTTTCCGCCTTGTTTCTCGCTCGAGAGCTTGAGTGCGCTGTGCGGCACTGTGAAGGTGGTTACTGTCCGCGGCTTTCGTGCCAGCATGGGGTCTAAGGATCGAGGTCGAGAGCCTTCTCCCTCATCGGTGGTGGCCCTGGTTTTGCTGCGTTGGGCAGAGGTTGCTGGCCGGAGTGAGTTCGCGGTGCTGCGTTCGAGGAACCTGCAGCATGGTCAGGTGGCTGGTGCGAACTGTTCTTGGTTAAGTGGCCGTGAGCGTGCTCTGAGGGAGCTGTTGTACGTTTTTGGTCACTCCAGCTTGAGGTTTGTCCAGCTCCTGAGGTGTTTTGATCGAGAAGTGTGCTCGAGTGAGCGGAGGATCTTTTCGGTGGGCTGCTGTTTCGTCGAGCCTGATGTCCTTGTCGTGCTCTGTGGCGTCAGAAATGACGTGTCGGTCCCGGTTGTTCTGTTGATTTCGAGGCAGGATTTGGCAGAGATGTCCAGTTAAGTCTTTGCTCCTGCGCTTCTGTCAGTGGATGGGTCGTGTTCGCCCTGGAGTTGGCTTGAGATGTGAAGGCTCCACGGTGAGTCCGGGACTCGAGGATGAGCGTCGGCGGTTGTCGTTATGGCTCGTGTTGCGGCTCTTGTCGTGCCGTGTTGCAGTTCGAGGAATTGCAGTGGTGGTGCATCGAGAGATGCTGTGATTGTGGTCCGACGTGACACTCGCCGAGTGTGTCGGAGGCGCTGACCTGATGGAAGTGATGATTTTCCTTGGTGCTGGATGGTGCTGTTTCCAGCATGCGCGAGGTTCGAGGTCAGGTCGAGCGTGGAGTTCTTCCGTAGGTCGGAAGTGCGTTTGGTCTCCCCTTTGGTTGGAGAGATTGTGTTGGGCTAACGTTCGTCGTCTTGCATTGTGTGTTCGGATTGGTTGGCCTTGTGTGCCATGAAGTCCGTGCGAGACGTGCTCCTTGTCTTGGCAGGGTGGTTGCCTGTGAGAAGCCGTGCCCATTCCCTTGTTGTGTGAGGGTGTGCTGGCGCTTTTTCGGAAGGACGAGTGCTGGTTGGGCGATGTTTTGCTTTCCCGGCTGTGCGCGTGGATCTGAGTGCGCAGCGGAAGCATGGTGGGCTTGTGACCCATTGGTTCAGGATCGTAGCGTTGGTTGCTACGGGCGGATTCCTGAGTTTGCGTTGAGCATCGGAGGATGGGTTCCTCGGTGTGAAACGTGTTGTTGCCGTGCCGTTGCTCGAGAAGTCGTGGTTGTTGGCACTGGCAGGATGGAGTGTTTGGAAAAGTGCTGGCTAGTGTGCCGCATGAGTACCATGTTCCTGTGTTGGAAGCCGTGTCAGGCGTCGGTGTTAGACCTGGATGAGGTTGTCGAGGATGTCGCCTGACGATGGTCGAGGACGTGTTGGTCAGAGTCGGTGGCTTGGTGTCCGACTTGTGTTCCCAATCGTGTCCTCGGTTGAGATCGTGCTTTGAGGAAGTGATCTCTGGCAGGCTGTGGGCTCCCGTTGGTTTTACGGTCTTGTCGGACTGTGACGGTGAGATGTTTCTTGCTTAGGGACCCATGTGCGCTGTTCAGGTGGTGTCCCGTGGCTCTGTGGTAAGGGCGGAATTGGGATTGGCATGTGTCCACTTGCATTGATCGAAGGATTTGTTGAGACCGGATGGAGGAGTGACGCCTTAGGGCGGAGGCCTCCTGTGAGGTTGGCGTCGGCTTGGTGGTCCCTGATAGGACATTGGTATCGCAAGGTTATCCCTGGTTTGGTGACTAGCATGGGGTGGTTCCCTATAAGTCTGAGTCCCGTGAGGTGATGACTGAAGACGCCAGGTTCTGTCATTTGGTTTCGTCGTGCTCCCCGAGAGGGTCGAGTTGGCGAGCAGTGGGCGACTAGTGGATGGTCTTTTCAGAGACAGAAGGTGCTGGTTGTTGGGGCTCGAGCGTGGCGAGAGCCGTGTGCCAGCGAGACCTTTGGTGGTCGTTTCTGTGATGTGCCTTTCCGGATGGGATCTGGACTTTGTCGAAGTTTGTCTTCTGACGAGAGTTGGCACAGTGTTATGTCCGACTTTTCGGCTTGCCATGTGTGGGGTGTTTCTTGGTGTTGAGCCGATGTGCTGGTTGCGGTCTGTTGAGAGGACTGCTTGAGCTGGTGGAGGCTCTGTGTTGGTTGCTCCTCTTGAGGAAGGTGTGCGACCTGTCAGTTGGTTGCGAAGCTGATGTGCGATTTGTCTGCCGACCATTGGATGAATCGGTAGCTGTTGCTCGTGTCGAGGGTTGTGTTTCCTCGGTGAGCGAGATCGTGGCTGCGGCGCCATGGTGGATTCTCGCGTTGTCTGAGGTGATGCCGGACTGTGTCCTTTGCTATATGCCTGCTCTATTGGCCCGTGTGCTCGGCGCGAGGAGCGAGGTGTTGCTTGTGATTGTGAGTCTGGCTGTGTCCCTCAGGACTGGTGTTTTTGTGAGAATCGAGGTTTTCTGTGCTGGGGCTCTGGCAGCGTGTCAGTTGATTCAGTGTTCTTCCCCTGGGCCTTCGTGCTTGGTCCTGAATTTCGAGGACGAAATTCTTTTAAGGGGGGAGGGCTGTAATGCCCCGGATCTTTCGGATCCTTTTTCGTGGGTTCCGGATCTGATTTCTCGGAGTGTCCGACTCCGTTGTGTCCGAAATTTCATTTCGGACATCTTTCGTGTTCGGATCGGTGCGATCCGGAGTCGTTTCGGAGGCCCAGAGGCGTTCCGTGACTTTTTCCGCGTGTGTTTTCCGATTCCCGGCGTGGGTTTCGGCTTTCCCTTCGGAACCTCGTTGCGGGTGAACCGGGCCGTTCACCTGGACGCGAGTGGTACCGTTACGATCGGTGCGCTCCGAGGATCGCGAGGGTGTAATTTCCTATTTTTATGGATTTTGCCGAATTTCCGGATTTTCTTATATATAAACCTTTTTCTCTCTCCCCCTCTCATTTCTCTCCCTCTCTCTTCTCACGCTCTCTCCTCTCTCCCTCTCTCTCCGGCGGCCGACGGGGCGGAGTGCGGGCGAGGCGGGGACGGGGCGGACGAGGTACGGGCGAGGATGGATGAGGATCGAGGCAGTGGAGGCGCGTGGAAGCTCGGCCGTGAGTTCGTGGAACGACGAGGCTTCAACGGCGTTTTCTTCGCGGATCGGCGTCCACGGTGCGCGTAATCTTCGGTGGAGGTAGGGTGATGGACCCTCAGCCCGTGTACTTCCTTTCCCGCGAGTTTTGTAGGCCGTGGTGAGCCGAGCGGGCTAAACGGGGCGTTTTGGGCAAAATGTGTGTTTTTGGTGTGTGAGCCGGATCTCCCGTTCTATGGCATTTTTGGGCGATTCAGGGGTTTAGATGCATGCCTAGGGGCTTGGGGAAGGTTTCCCCTTTTGTTTCCCCTTCACCTGGGGGTGAACGGGGCGTGGCATGGCTTTTCCCGCGGTTTTTACCGTTTTCGGGCGCGGACTGAGAACGCGCTATACTCCAGTAGCGCGTTCTTGAAGGTCGCGCTGCCCCGACTGAGCGCGTTCATCGGAGAAGATGAACAGTAGGGCGGTTCGTGTCGCGCTATGGGGTCCTAGCGCGATTAGCCTTGTCGCGCTAGGAGGACCTAGCGCGATGGTCCTTGTCGCGCTAGGGTTCCCTAGCGCGATGGTCCCTGTCGCGCTAGGGAGACCTAGCGCGATATTCCCTGTTGCGCTAGGGTTCCCTAGCGCGTTCTTCCGTGTCGTGCTAGGTATCCCTAGCGCGATCTGGCTGTTGTTGGGTGTTCCCCTTGGGCCGTGTGTGCGTCCCGGGCACCCCGTGGAGTTCCGTGACCGTGTTTTGGGGTGTCTGGAGGTTCTATTTATCTCGTTTTGCGTGCCCGTGCGCTTAAGGGTCCGGGTGACCTTTTAGCGTCCGTTCGCATTATGTTGGTTTCCGGCCTTGTGAGTATCCTGGACACTCCATGGGTTCTGTGTCCATGTTTTTGGGGTGTCGGGAGGGACCGTGTTGTCTCGATTAGCGTGCCCGTAGGTGTGGTGGGTCCGGGTGATCCCACGTGTTCCGGGCTTTCGTGTTACGCTCGATCGAGTCACCGTGTGTCGGTGTGTGTGCGGTGGGGTCTCCCCCGCATATCGTGGGTTCCTCTGGAAGGTGATTCCCGTGTGGGCCATGTGTTTGGCCTTGGACTGTGAGTCCAGTCGTCCGGCCTGGGGCTGGAGGTTTCCCGCTTGTTTCAAGATGGAAAATCGTCGTGGCGACTTGTGTGTTGCCTTGGGAATCGTGCTTCTATGTTTTCCGTGTGGCCCGTGTGGGTGGCCTTAGTCCTTTGCGTTCCCTTCCCAAGGGAAAGGTCTTGGTAGCCCGTGTGTTATCTCGGTGCTCGTGCTACCGTGGTTTTGGACCTAGAGATTGGACTAGATTGACGGCCTTGTGCTGTTGCGTGCAACGGTCTTGACCCCGAGTCTTGTGACTCAAGGACCGTTGGGTGTAGTGCGTCTGGTGGACTGTCCAGAGTCCAGTGACTTAGCGTCACTTGGGTTTTCTCGACTCTCGCGCACGGTGCGTGCGTGGCCGTGGACTGTGAGTCCCGTTTCTTCTCCGACTGTGGTCACCGTGTGACGGGGCCGGTACGTGGGCTGGTCCCCGTACGTCGTCGGATTCGGACGTTGTTTTCCGTTGAGAGTCTACTCCTTCAGTGACCCTCCACTAGTCGTAGCCTACTAGTACGCGTGTGCTAGTCGCACCAGGGAGTGGTGTACGGGCTTACCTTTGAGACGGTTTGTGGACCGGTTACCGTAGGCCCCTCGTCGGTAGCCAGAGTCTGGCTACGGGGGAAAATCGGTCAGAGGACCAGACCTAGTGACGCAAGGTCTGTGTGTGCACACGTGGTTGGGGGCGGTTGGACCCACGTCGACGGGCGTGACCCCAACTAGTTACTTGTTTGTGGTTACTTGTACGGTGTTCGCACCTCGGGTAGGACCTACCACGTCAGGCGGTTCACCTGCGGTGCGGTGTAAGACGTCAGGGGACGCTACCAGCTGTGCTTCTAGTGGGTGGTACTCCTGTCGAGTACGGAGTGACAGACTGTCAGTTTCTGTGTCTTTGACCTTCGGATTTTCGGTCGTGTTGACCGTTGAGTCCTTCGGCTGTTTCGCCGTGGCGAGTGTGTTGGTCTTCGCGTCGTGAGATTAGTGCTAGTGGTTTTACCGAGGTTGGGTCTCGTTGTGCGGTACCCGCGACCGGATGGTCGGGGTTGCACCTTGGACAGCGTGTCCAGGTTGGCTGTCCGGGGGACAGGCCTCTACGGCATGGTTGCCATGTGTTGCTACTTCGGTAGATGGTACTAGCGTGGTTTGGTAGCTTCGTCGGCATGACCGAGGTGTACCTTCCGGTACAGTAGGAGTAGCTGTAGTGCCGAGTTTTTGACCGGCCACCGGTTTGCTGTTCCTGCTGTAGTGTAGCTCTCCTTTCCGCTACCGCCGTTGTTTCCGGTTGGGGTTCCGCGGGATCCCTGCTGAGTCTTTGTTTTGGAGACTCATTCCCTGCTTTTCAGGTGTAGCAGTTCTTCCTCGTGGTTCGAGGGCGCGGAGCGGAGGTTCTTAGTGGCCAGCTTGCCGGGCCGAGTGTTCACTTGGCTTGTGGTACGTTTTTACTGCTTTAGACTGTATTTTCTGTTGGACTGGACTCTGTTGTAACTGTTGCTGTTCTTTCTTTAAGCTTGTTGTTGTTGGTTATCCTGCCTTATTTCCTATTTCTTTGTGCCTCCACACTCCTTTTAGCCCTTCCGAGCCCTCCCGGCTCGTGGGCGGCGGTGCGAGTCTCGGGTTATCAGGCCTTCCCGGTAATCGGATTCTCGGGTCGTTACATGAAGTGTCAGTCATAGCTCGATATTCTGCTTCAGTACTAGATCGGGAGACAATGGCTTGCTTCTTGATGCGCCATGAGATAAGAGAGGAACCCAAGAAAATAAAGAACCCAGTGGTGGAGCGACGATCAGTGGGGTCCCCTGCACAATCAACATCAATATATGCACGAAACTCCAGTGTGGAAGTGGAAGACAAAAGAAGGGAGTGACGACTCGTGCTACGCAGATATCGGAGTACACGAAGAAGAGTAGCATAGTGGACAGAAGTAGGCGTACTGACAAACTGACTTAAGATATGCACAGCATGAGCAATGTCTGGGCGTGAGATAGTAAGGTAAACCAGGGCGCCAACTAGCTGACGATAACGTGTAGGATCATCCAGAGGAACACCATCAGTCGGGCGGAGCTTAACATGCAGCTCCATGGGAGTATCCACCGAGCGAGTGTAAGAGAGAGAAGCCCCCTGAAGAATATCAACAATGTACTTCTGTTGTGACAGCAAATAACCCCGAGAGGAGTAGGCAACCTCAAGGCCTAGGAAGTAACGAAGGAACCCCAAATCCTTCATATCAAACTGCTGTTGGAGATGAGTCTTAAGTGAGGCAATGGCAACTGAGTCATCGCCAGTAATTACCATGTCATCAACATAGAGAAGGAGGATAGCATGACCATTAGGAGAATCATGAACAAAGAGAGCATAGTCCTCGGCGCTCTCTTGAAAATCGACCTTAAGAACTGCACGTCGAAAACCCTCAAACCAAGCACGAGGTGCCTGCTTGAGTCCATAGATGGCCTTGCGGAGACGACAAACATGCCCAGGTGGAGTTGGAAGACCAGGGGGTGGCTGCATGTAGACTTCTTCTATGAGATCCCCATGGAGAAAGGCATTCTTTACATCAAGCTGATATAGAGGCCAATGACGAACTGCAGCAACAACAAGTAGAGTGCGAACAGTAGTCATTTTGGTCACAGGTGCAAAGGTCTCCTCATAGTCAATGCCATACTCTTGAGTGAAACCGCGTGCGATAAGGCGAGCCTTGTGACGCTCGATAGAACCATCAGTCTTGGTCTTGATCTTGTATATCCACTTACAACCGACATGAGAGATGCCAGAACGAAGTGGAACAAGATCCCATGTGTGAGTCCATTGTAGTGCTTGAAGCTCCTCTTGCATAGCCTGAGACCATTCTGATAACTAAACTGTCTGGTGAAAACTCTGCGGCTCCTGATGAGTGTGAATGGCTGTAAGAAAGGCAGAAAAAGGTGGCTGATAAAAGTCCGTGGGATCATAGCCAAGCCTATCTGGAGGTCGATGAGAACGTTGAGGGTAGCGTCGAGGTGGATCTACAACCGACAGAGGAGCAGAAGGAGGAGCAGCATCTTCTGAGGAACCCGGAGCATCTTCCATGGTAGAAGGACATGGATTGGAGACCTGAGAAATAGGGGATGCTAGAGGCATAGAGGAGCTGGATGGCTCAGATTCCGTAGGAGACATAGAATCATTGGAGGGTAGAAGGCCCGGAAGACTTGGAACAATAGAGGAGGAATGAGAGGTATCAGGATCATGAAGGAAGGAGAGATCCTGTGAGCTAGAGGAGAAGAAAGGAACATTCTCAAGAAAAGTAACATGGCTCTAATACTATGTTGAATCCACAAAACTGCAGTGTTGAGATACACGGGTCCAGGGTCATAAGCATATGAACCACAACTCATCTAACTAATACGGGACTATTGTCCGGGGAGACTATGCATATGACGTTCTAATGTCATCTTAGTTTGTCTATGCAAAGAATTTAAGCTATTGTTCATGTTCTTTCACTGAGTAAATATTGTGTACAAATATAAAACACCAAGATTAGCTACCACAGTAGCTAACATGATGTTACCTTCCATTGACCGAGTAGTTGCACCTTTAATTGTGGGCCCAGGTTTGGCTTTAGAGGCTCTCTTTTCATGACTTCTATGATTTTTGTAGCTATTATTCATATCATGATTATCTCTCCCCGGCCGTACTAAGCATCAGAGCAATTGTCGTAACAGTCTTCCCAAGTCCCATGGCATCTGCTAGAATCTATACATAAACAAGTGTCAGTCAGATGGTTGTAGACAAAGCATCAGAAAAAAATAACCAGCTGGAAATGGCATTGTAAACTTTTCAATAGTTCAGGGGACACAGCATAGAAAAACAGAAACAGACAGATGATGCAATGATACATCAGCACTTCTAAATGTTGGCTGTGAGAAAGTTATTCCACGGAAGTCACTTTTTTATAGCATTAGAGTCATTTGAACTCCAGCATATATATGCCAAGGTGGTCTTTTGTATAATCCTCTCTCTTTATCGCAAGCTTCTGACATGTAGGGTCTGCGTACTATTCACGAAACCCATATAACGGAAGTGCCGCAGTGAAGACGCTTATTAATATATGTTAACGATGTGGGAGATTTGGAGAGTTTGATCTCTCCCGCGACATATACGTGCAATATATATGCAAGTACAAGACGCCCAAAAGAGAGCAAGGTCAAAGGGCAATGTTCTATTCCTAGTAAGTATAAAGTATAGCAATATAAAAGGAAGAAAAAGAGGAAAAATATATATAAGGGAAGAGCGGTCCTAATAGGATCCAGAGGATCCTTCTCTTAACAATATACATTAAAATTGCCTGCATGAGATTATATAGGCACATAATTGTGGAATGCATGCTACTCTTTTGCCCACTATATACATTTGTCATATTGACACGACTCTCCCCCTCGACTGCATCATATTTGAGTTAGTTCAAAAGTTATCTTTTAGGGACAATCATGAGTCTAATCAAATTATATTATATTATATTTTGATCAAATCACCTCGATATACATTAAAAATAAAAAACTTTAAAAAGTATATTTTTAATATATATATATATATATATGTATGTATGTATTTATAATCTATTCATCTCGTACGTTGCTTCTTCGTTATTGACGAGCTCTTTGTCTCTGTTCCCCCCCTCTCATCTCACGTGAGGGCTATCACCTCCGATGGTCGTCTATCTGGTCCAGATCCGAAACCCGATCTGAATTCGTTAGCAGTGAGATACATGTGTGTTATCCGGGGCGAAAATCTTTGATCCGAAAGCAAGGATTTCGGATCGGTCATCGGGGCGCCATAAAACCTCTCCTTTCATCGGCGCATCGCGGCCTCCCTGTCCAAGGGTTTGATCCCGTCCCCGTCTCCGCGTCGCTGTGGCGATCCCCATCTCCAAGGTTTTGATCCCGTCCCCGTCTCCGCATCGCTTTGATCCCGTTCCCGTCTCCGCATCGCTGTGGCGATCCCCATCTCCATCATCGGCGCATCGCGGCCTCCCTCTACTAGGGTTTGATCCCGTCCCTGTCTCCGCATCGCTGTGGCGATCGGCCACCAGTGGCATCTCACAACGGCGATCGGCCACCTGCGGCGGCGATATCACCTGTGGCGGCGACAGCACCTCGCTCTCCTTCGGCTGCTCACGACGGCGACGACATCTCCTTCGGCTGCTCACGAGTTCACGACAGCACCTCGCTCTCCTCCTAATCTCCTGCTTAATCTCTATAAACAGCAAGGCGGCACCTGCTACAAGTAAAGCTGTGGTCTTTGGTTCGTTTCTGCGCTGGGTTTCGAGTCTGCCATGGGATCTCGGATGGGTTTTCCGTTCTTCACCTTATGTGAGGCACTTTTTTTATCGGTTCTTCTTATTTTCTGCTGGGGTTTGTACTCTTGTATGTTGTTTTTTGTCCTAAAAATGGTTCCAAAATTGTATCTTTCCAGAGATTCGCAACAACCCCCTCCGAAAAGAAATCTGTTTTTTAGGGTTCTCTTTGCAGGGTTTGATCCCTCCAACCTTCTGAAAAAGAAAAGATTTTTTTTCCGATTGCAGAGTTTGATGCCTGGGTGCTGCTACTTCTATCTCACTTGTACGACGCCTTCTCTGGGGATTGGGTTTCTCGAGGGTATCATTGGATTTGCTCCAAGCAGAGTCTTCCACATCTCCATCGCCGGGAAGTTCTGGTATGCTTCCTTCACCTACCCTAGCTGTTGATATTTTCCAAGTTGTTCTTTTTTGGTCCTCTCTTGTTCGATTTGCAGAACGTGTATATATATTGTTGGACTATTTTCTTTTCAAGCTTCGCCCTAAAGGAATTATATCTGGGGAAAGCATTCACAAGAACAACTTCTATCTGCAGGCTGAGCCTTAATATATATGTGCGTATGTATATATTATATATATACCTTGTATGTATGTGCGTATGTATATTATATATATAATATTATATATATATGTATATAGTATTCGTTTGAAATCTGAATATTATGGGTTGTTTTCCCATTTCCCCCTTCCCAATTACATGGTCGTTTACGCTTTGCAGCTTCTTCGGATAGTTCGAATAGTATTTGCTAGATATCTTGTCCTTCTAGCTTTTACTTCTCTTCCATAAAGATACTTATTTTCCTTGTCTCTCCCCCCACATGGCAGTGTGGTCTTTGATGATGTCAAATCTCTTTGAGTTCTGCTTAAAGTTCAGTACAGTTCAGAGTTCATTGACAGATCACAGGGCAAAATATGACAGCCCTTTGACATGCATGTATGTGCTCATTGTATTTATAACCCATCCATCTTTGTTGATTGATTGGAAGGAAAAGGTTGGATGAACATTGATTTGGATGACTTGCTATGTCCATTAGCTCTTGTTTCATTCATGTTTCCTATCATTAACATCTCCAGTTTGGTATATAAGAAGCTTAATGTTACTATTGTAGAGTATTTGGTTATACATGTTATTATTGCTAGGGATAGAATAGTCCCATATCCAGATCTGTACTTACCTGTTGGACTGCTTCACCTGTTCAATATTAACCTACTACATTTTATAACCATTTGGGTTGGGCACTAAGAGTGTAGATGTTTAGTCTCACATAAGATAATTTGTGGATACTTTTCCTCTTTATTTGTGGATAACATGAAATGCCCATATAGTTCACTTTCTCTATGCCATTAAAATGATGCATAAATTATGATGTTGAATATCATTTCAAGGGCTAATGGCCAAAATATCCTAATTTCTCTTTCTAGCCAAGTCTAGTTGAAGATAAAACAACATCAGTTTCTTTCTAAACATTTACAATTACAGAACTTCATGACATCTGATGAAAAATTATGAGCATTATGGAGTAATGCAGGTTTTAGATGTTAGGAACTAGTAATTTCAGCAGCAGTAGGAGGTCGGATTAATTAGTTCTTATCTTGTTTACCAAACTGGAGAATTTCTTGATGAATTTCTTCTATAAATTTTAAATTCTGAAACTGCTTTGCCTTTTGTCATGTATGTTATGAGTTTACACAGATAATTTGAGCTGAACTTTTCCTTTCAAGGTGGTGTATAATGTGTGTTAGTTTCTCCTTTCAATCAGATTTCTCTATTGTGTTTCCTGTCTTCAGCATTCTTTAGTCATTTGTATATTTGTGTGTGTATCAAGTTTAGTACAGTTCAGATTTGACTTTTGAAGTTCAGTGGTTTGCTTTGTGTGACTGGTATATCAAAAGGTGTGCAGCGGCACACTTTGCGTGAGGAGAGTCCTTGGACTCAAACCTCCGCCGAGTACCAGGTTATGTGATTGACAGTCTGAATATTATGATTGCTGGTTGTACATCCTTATTTCTGCCAAGTGTTTGATAATTATCTCTGATTTTTTTTGCTATTGTGAATGGTGTAGATTATAGCACCATTTTGATTTGAAATCATGGCAAGTGGTTCAGAGAATATAGAAGTTGATGTAGATAATACAGAAGCAAGTGTTAATCAACCGTCCGGTGAACCTCCCCATAGAGGGAGAATATCCGCACTTAATGTTTTATTTCTTATTTTACTTGGACCTTCAGTGTAACAGATTTTTCTTTTTTTGAATAAATTTTACAGAGATTCTTTTTAGGGGGCAGGTTTATATTTGGTCCAGATGTGAGGTCACTGGTTTTTACAGTGCTGCTGATTGTGGTTCCGGTCATCCTGTTTGCTGTATTTGTTTCCCAAAAGCTAGTACATGAGTTTCATCACCATTACGGGAATCTCAATAGTAGCCATTGCTGTTCTCTATGCGGTATATGTGAGTTTTCTCTCTGATTAAAATAGCTGCTTCAATGTATTATTATAGTCTACCTAGGAGTTGGTTTCTGTTCAGCTTTTACTTTGAGATACTCATGCTATATATATCTGCATATTGTGTAGAGTTTAGAAAATGTAATTGCAACTGAGTTCTGAGGTGAGTCTTATTCACTTTCTTCTGAGTTCTGAGGTGTACATAACTACTAGAATATCATTTTCATGGAAGGTTTATCGTGGTTGTCGGATGTCCTAATGTAATTGCAACTGTGTAACGCATTCTGCACCAAGAAAATGAATGATCAATGTATCATCTTTATTTTTCAGGTTTCTCTTCTTCAGTTAGCTGGCTTTGTTTCTCTTCTTCAGTTATTCACTTCTACATGTAAGAAAAATAATCAGAATCTAGATGGAGGAGAGGATAAAGATAGTTTTTTATAGCTGGGTGAGGTTACCACCTAGGCGAATGATTCATAGATTTGGCGTGACAGTTGGCAGAAATAGCATATTCACTGCCATGTTGACTTGTTGAGGTTTCAATACATGGCTTCTAATCTAGGCGCTTCCTTGGAGATAATTCCATGCAATGATATTGGTCATAGGTTAACACTTGAACAGAGCCTTGTAATAATATATGACATATGGCTTTTCTAGATGGTAGTCAATCCCATACTATGTCCAGTAGAATAAGCAGGAAGATCATGAAGCTTGTCCCTTCTGTAATTAGATAAAATAGCCTCTCACAGATAGAAATGTGATGATAAACCAAGGATCTTCAAATGCTCAAGTGCTTTGAGGACTGGGAAGCTTGCTTTAAATGATCTGAATCCCAAGCATTAAGCATACCATTGAAATGGTTTTGACTTGGCAGTTGTGCACCCAGGTTGAAGATGATTCATGTGCTAACATGGCTGATTGTTTTGTACTGACGATTTAGTGTTGCAAGTTTTAGCATCTGACACCAGAGCTGCACTTTTGAATAGTAATGCCAACAGCATCTCATAGTTTTATTTATTTTCATTTGAAGTTTTGTCTATTAAAATTTTTACCTGGCACTTCTTAACCTAACCGTTCTTGTTAATGAATGACCCAGACTGTTGCAAGTTATCATGCAATAGCCATTGCACTATCATTAATGGAAGCATACACTCTAAATGATTTTTGAATGAGACGTTGGAATGTGGACATTGATTTACGTCAGAGTAAGGAAACTGCATATGCTGTCTTCCATATGCGTTACTGGCCTTCAATTTATTCACGTGCAGCAATGCAGCTTATGTCCAATCAATTAATCAACCATAAGCAATTCCATTGAATATAATTGCTTGCTGTACATGTGACTGTCACTTTTGTTCTTTTCCTCTCATATGCATCTCTCACAGCATTGATCTGGACATTATGTGGTCATAGTAGTCACTCAGTCCATTGAGGAGAAAAGCGGCACTTTCGGTTTCTGAGCATCTGTGGAATGAGACTAAGCAAAGAGAGATGGTGTATTAGTCACTCATTTCTAGTGTTTCACTATTGTCTGCAGTGAGTTATTGCCTTTTTGAATGCTTTTGTTCCTTTTGGGCTCATAACATGTAGGATTTGAACTGGTTACAATAAAGTTTCATTGTCCGGCTCATTGTTGAGTAAAACTGGTTACAATAACCAATAGGGTCTCCCTCTGTGTGTGCGTTTGTGTACCCATTCCTGATATATGCATAATTTCATGTAGTTTTTTGTGGTTCTTTTATCTGATTTCAATGTCATTCTATGATACCAGGAATTGTGTAGAACGATGTGAAAAGACTGGTCAAATTGGTGTGATCTCCTTTAAGCATTGTCAGTATTCATCTGATGGTTTTCCTGTCGATGGACCCTGGTATGCTCAGGAGCCACTCTGCCTGCGTTGGAAACAATGGAACTGTAGATAGTATCTGGATCCGAATTTCAATGTAATATGTGTTTATTATCTGGATCCGAATTTCAATGTAATATGTGTTTACTATCTAGTGGTGTGTTATGTGGATTCGAAAATAGAACTATTGGATCTCAATTTTGGATCCAAATATATAAATTTAGATCTCTATCTCATTAATTATAAAAAATATATATTATTATTTTCGGATAAGATCCGGATCCGAAAAGTTAATTTTGGATTCGGGTCAGATCCGAATCCGAAATGATATTTCATTTCGGATCCGGATCAGATCCGAATTTTAGAATATCGGATCCGGATCACAAAGGATCCGATCCGGATCCGTTTTGTTTACACCTCTAGGTGGCAGTGCCCAACACAACTGCTCCACATAGGTTAAACATGAACACGGGAGAGCTAGTAAAGCGGAAGCGTCGACGCCCGAGGAAGTATGGAGTAGTTGTAGCAATGTCCCTTGGGCTGAACTTTGTGTCGTCTTCTCCGGTTGTTGCAGCTGGGTCAACCGGGTTCTCTTCGACATTGGGGATGGTTTGTGAACTTTTTGTAGAATGTAAAAGTGGAACATGAACTAAAAAATGGCATGAATATGGTTTATTGTCACGGAGGCAAGGTGCTGGACTGTACGCACACATGCTGCCTCAAAAGTGTATTTTTTATGATGTTGTGACTATTGACCGATGATGATTAGTCATTGTAAATTTTGGTGACTTGCACAGAAGTAACTAGGGTTGTCAACTAATTCATCAGATCCGAAAACTCGATCTGAATTCGAAAAAAAATCGGATTCGGAGCGGTTGCTTTGATTCGAAATGAGGTATTTGTGCAGATCTGGGAAGGTATTTTTCCGCTCCGAAATCCTTGATCTCGGATCGGGTTTTCGGGGCGCCATAAACTCCCTCCCGTCGGGGTGAGCAAATCCCTGTTCGGCCATTCCCCATTGCGATCGATTCTGCCGTTCTGGACTTCTGGCGGCTCAGCCCTCCTTCTAGGGTTCTCCAATCACGGCAACCTCGCGACGGCGATCTCATCTGCCGTTCTGGACTTTTGGCGGCTTGGCCCTCCTTCTAGGGTTCTCCAATCACGGGTTCTCCAATCACGGCAACCTCGCGACGGCGATCTCATCTGCCGTTCTGGATTTCTGGCGGCTTGGCCCTCCTTCTAGGGTTCTCCAATCACGGCAACCTCGCGACGGCGATCTCATCTACTGTTCTGGACTTCTGGCGGCTTGGCCCTTCTTCTAGGGTTCTCCAATCGCGGTAATTTCGTGACGGCGATCTCATCGGCCACCCGCAACGGTGACGGCGACGGTCCATTCCCCAGCGTCACCCCTGTCCCTGTGTCCATCCCCCCCTTCTTCCCCCACTCTCTGCTCAGCCATCGCTAACCTCCCGCCACCACTGTCACCCATGTTTCCTCCACTATCCCCCTCTCAGTCTCCCTCCCACCGTCAGTTTTTCACTCCCACACTCTACCACTGTCAAGCCTCCTCCCTCCTATGCCATCCCCCTCTAGGTTTCAACCCCTAGGCAGTCGGATCTAAGTGCTGCCCCACCCCCTCCCACTCCCTCCACTGCCACACCCCAACTATCCTTTGTAGTTGTTCGCCCCTCCCCCCACTCATCCCTCTGCTTCCGACGAAACCCTCTCTCTACCCCATCCCCCATCATCTTTTGAGCGCCTTTCCCCAGCTATCCTTTTGGCTTTACAACGTGAATTTTTCTCCCTTTTTTATGAGTTTTTAAGTGGCCAGGAGTTTCAGAATAGATATCCAGATCTTTTTTTTTGTTTTTGGGTTCTTGATTTCATATTATTTTTTCCAATTTTTTGTGTTTTTCTTCTTCTTCGAGTGCTTGGAGGATTTGTTTTTCTGAATACCTAAGGGCAGGTTTCAGGAGGCTATTTCTCTCCCCCGTAGTCATTTTTTTTAGGGTTAAATCCCCAAGCTGATCCTGTTGATTGACCCCCTTCCAATCTCTCTCACATGCATGCTAACATCATACCCTTGTCGCAAGAGGAAGAGGAAGGGTAAAACAAGGTGAAGGGCCTTCAGGAAACTGGTAAAATTGGGGTAAGAATGGGAAATGACTCGTGGGATCGAAGAGCTGAAATGAAGACATTCAGTTAAGTTGGCAAAGGATGGAATGGTGGACGACATAAAAGAGGACTGTCTGATGAGCTATCGTGGTTTGCTGAACTGAGCAATATCATTGGTTACTTTTCGGGCACATGGGATGGCCAAAGATTGCAATAAGAGGGAATGGTTAAACATGGAGGCTTTTGTAAACTGGTGAAGATGGTTTGGTACAAATATGACAAACATAGGGGGAAAAGGAAAATATTATTTTGGGTTGTTACTAAATATCAAGTGTTGTTTCTGTGGAATTTTGTTTTTCCTTTCCTTTTCTTGGGTGGCTTACTTTTCTGGGTCTCAACACTTACCACATGATTTGGGGCCGAGATGTCTTAAAAGTTCTGTTTAGAATCTTCACCATCTTTATGGAAGCCATGTGTAAATTTGATGTCTGGTGAAATTGAGCATTGATTACAAAATGAGTTTGAGGGTTTTTACAGGAGGAGATAGAAAATAAGATAGAGGTGGCAGATGCATTGGCTCTCAAACTCTTTCAGCGCTTTAATTATTCTGTTTCAATAATGAAAACGGCTGCACATAATATTGTAGAAGGTATGAAATAATCTCCTTTTATGAATTACAATGTTGCATGAATGTGGGAAGTAATTTAATGTGCTTTAGGATTTTCAAATTCTGTGAAACTTTATACATGAAGTCATGACTTGAACTTGTGGCTGCATAATCCATCCTTTGGCTACCTGTTGGGTTTCAGACAACCAATGTTTAAACAAAATTGACCATGAAATCAATGTATGTTTGTTCATTGATGTTGGGTTGGGCAAATATTTGCAGTTCATCCCCTGCAGGTGGAGGTTAGTGAGCTCAAAGACAGATTGATAGAGGTAATAAGCAACTGTGATGCATTGTGCAGGAGAATTACTATAGAGGAGCCAAACTTGTTACAGTCTTCTGTGAAGCCATTTTCATCCAATGATTTAGGGCGAGATCCTCATGACATTAATGAGGATCCCCATTCTGCCTCATTGGACAAAGATATAACCACTTCTACTAGATGCTAACATTCAGTCTGTATTTTTTATTTTTGCACTACACAGAGAGAACTGGATGGGAATGGTTTGATTTTAGACTAGAAAGACTGTGTCCAAAATAGGTATGTGAAAGCTCTGACTTGTCTGATTCTTCCGATGGAAAACAGTTCAAGGTTGAAGTACATATGAATCTATGCATTCTGTCATCCTTGCAAATGATTGACAGGGTTCAGGATCCGGGTCAGATCTGATTTCGGATCCTCTCGTTACATTGTCTCCACTATCTATACAGGATATACAAATTAGGATTTCGGATCAGATTCAAATCCAAATGGTAAATTTCAGATTCAGGTCAGATCCGGATCCAAAATATTATTTCATTCTGGATTCGGGTTGGATCTGGATCTGGGATTATCTCTCTGCTTCCGATGAAACCCTCTCTCCACCCCATACCCATCATCTTTTGAGCGCCTTTCCCCAGCTATCCTTTTGGCTTTACAACGTGAGTTTTTCTCCCTTGTTTTCATGAGTTTTTAGGTGGCCAGGAGTTTCAGAATAGAGATCCAGATCTTTTTTTTTGTTTTGGGTTCTTGATTTCATATTCTTTTTTCCATTTTTTTGTGATTTTCTACTTCTTCAAGTGCTTGGAGGATTTGTTTTTCTGAATACCTAAGGGCAGGTTTCAGGAGGTTGTTTCTCTCTCCCGCATCCATTTTTTTTAGGGCCTCTATTGCAGTGGTAGAAATAGTTCACATAAATCCTTTAAATCCCCAAGATGATCCTGTTGATTGACCCTCTTCCAATCTCTCTCACATGCATGCTAACATCAGACCCTTGTCGCAGGAGGAAGAGGAAGGGTAAAACAAGGTGAAGGGCCTTCAGGAAACTGGTAAAATTGGGGTAAGAATGGGAAATGACTTGTGGGATCGAAGAGCTGAAATGAAGACATTCAGTTAAGTTGGCAAAGGATGGAATGGTGGACGACATAAAAGAGGACTGTCTGATGAGCTATCGTGGTTTGCTGAACTGAGCAATATCATTGGTTACTTTTCGGGCACATGGGATGGCCAAAGATTGCAATAAGAGGGAATGGTTAAACATGGAGGCTTTTGTAAACTGGTGAAGATGGTTTGGTACAAATATGACAAACATAGGGGGAAAAGGAAAATATTATTTTGGGTTGTTACTAAATATCAAGTGTTGTTTCTGTGGAATTTTGTTTTCCCTTTCCTTTTCTTGGGTGGCCTACTTTTCTGGGTCTCAACACTTACCACATGATTCGGGGCCGAGATGTCTTAAAAGTTCTGTTTAGAATCTTCACCATCTTTATGGAAGCCATGTGTAAATTTGATGTCTGGTGAAATTGAGCATTGATTACAAAATGAGTATGAGGGTTTTTGCAGGAGGAGATAGAAAATAAGATAGAGGTGGCAGTTGCATTGGCTCTCAAACTCTTTCAGCGCTTTAATTATTCTGTTTCAATAATGAAAATGGCTGCACATAATATTGCAGAAGGTATGAAATAATCTCCTTTTATGAATTACAATGTTGCATGAATGTGGGGAGTAATTTAATGTGCTTTAGCATTTTCAAATTCTTTGAAACTTTATACAGGAAGTCATGACTTGAACTTGTGGCTGCATAATCCATCATTTGACTACATGTTGGGTTTCAGACGGCCAATGTTTAAACAAAATTGACCATGAAATCAATGTACCTGTTTGTTCATTGATGTTGGTTTGGGCAAATATTTGCAGTTCATCCCCTGCAGGTGGAGGTTGGTGAGCTCAAAGACAGACTGACAGAGGTAATAAGCAACTTTGATGCATTGTGCAGGAGAATTACTATAGAGGGGCCAAACTTGTTACAGTCTTCTGTGAATCCATTTTCATCTAATGATTTAGGGCGAGATCCTCATGACATTAATGAGGATGCCCATTCTGGCTCGTTGGACAAAGATATAACCACTTCTACTAGATGCTAACATTCAGTCTGTATTTTCATTTTTGCACTACACAGAGAGAACTGGATGGGAATGGTTTGATTTTAGACTAGAAAGACTGTGTGTCCAAAATAGTTATGTGAAAGCTCTGACTTGTCTGATTCTTCCGATGGAAAACAATTCAAGGTTGAAGTACATATGAATCTATGCATTCTGTCATCCTTGCAAATGATTGACAGGGTTCAGGATCCGGGTCAGATCTGATTTCGGATCCTCTCGTTACATTATCTCCACTATCTATACAGGATATACAAATTAGGATTTCGGATCAGATCCAAATCCAAAAGGTAAAGTTCAGATTCGGGTCAGATCCGGATCCAAAATATTATTTCATTCTGGATTCGGGTTGGATTTGGATCTGGGATTATCAGATCCGGATTCAGATCCGATTCGGATCCGATCCATTGACACTCCGATACAGAACCATTGTACTCTTGCTATTTACACTAAAGAAGTTTATGGACAGGGCTTGCAAACAACAAATGTGGATGGAACGTGGGTGTCAGCGTTGTATTCGAATTGGATCCATTTATCCAGAACAATTAGATTCACTTTGATAACGGATTAGAATGGATTAGAATAGAGACGGGTGACTTATTCAGGGTGACATATCCGTCCTCTATTCTCTTCTGACTTAGTTAAGTTATTCCACATATTTCAAGGGAATGAAAAATTCACCTTAATCTTTAGTGTAGTAGTAAGTGACCCTGTCCCTTTTAAAACCTTGAAACGTGCCCCCCTCCGTCCCTCCCACGCTTTGGCAGGCTGGCGACCCCCCCCCCCCTCTGTTTCTTCTTGCTATCGGAGCCGAGGTCCCTTTCCTCGCGAGCGTTGGCCGTTCTGCCTCACTACCCTTGACACCCCTGAGAAGTAGGCAGCCGCAGCAGCTAGGTAGCCATCGTCTCCCCTTCCTTCCCTCTCTGTTCCTCTCATGTTGTGCCCGTGATGTCGATAGAACTGGGAGGGGAAGCCTTGGTTGGACACATTCCAAGAGAAAAGAAGATGGTGAGTTGATGGTTGTTGCATTTGGGGTGCATCAGATGCCCCCGATTTTGTATTTCTTACGATGTATCGAACGTGCGCGCGCCAGCATGTGGTAGGAAAGTGGATTGGAGATGTCACGGTCTTCTGGTCATTTTTCATTTCACGAGTAGTTTTGATTGAACCTGAAACACTGAAATCCGCGGAGCTCCATTTCCTTTTGTTTTGGTTGGGAGGTAAGATACTGAATCCTTTTCTGGATTCAATTTGCTTGGGTAGATGTGACGTATCGAAATCTGAAATCAGACTCTAATATTTTACGAAATTTGTTTCATTAAAAAATGAACAGAAATTAAAAATCAGGAACTTTGTTTCCACTTGTTTTGAAATTATTTTTTTTAAGGGCACATTTGAGAACCCAATGGGCCATAGATTATGGCCTTGTAATCTTCACCCCACCAAATGTTTAAATGTCACATCAGATTATTTAAAATCTATAATCTAACTTTTTTGAGAGAGAGGGTGAAAAGTCTCCACTTTCCATAATCTCCCAAAATCTCCTTTTCATTGGATCATTCTCACTCTAAAGGATTATGGAAAAAGCCATAATCCCATTGAGTTTTCAAACGAGGCCTAAATCCAAGGATTTCAGTGCTTTACGTCAATCCAAATGACCCTTTAGCTATTCCTGTTGCGCCTACAAATGGTATCATCCATCTGAAGCTCTTTTGTCTTGGCTGTCCCACTTCTCTTCTTGTTTCCCTGTTTTCTGGACTTCTGGGCTAACGCAACGTACTTTTGGTTAAAGAGTTTGATTTATATCGTTTTCCTCGTTTCACAACCTCATCAATTTTATTTTCTTGGCAATGACTAAACGGGCTTTCAAGTTTTGGGTCTTTCCTTTTGTTCGTTTTGTTTTTTCCTGCTTGCATTTTATGTTGGTTGCATTAGTCGATGCAGAATGCTGGCACCACCTATCTTAAAGGGCTTGTTTGGATGCAAGGCATAAACACATCTAGCTTTTCATAACATTCTGGATCAAAAGTTCAAAACTATGGTTTGGATGGTTAAAAAGGGATTTACTAGACTTCTTTGAGCTTAACATAAAATCTCCCCATAAACATGTTTTCATAAATGTGCTTTTGATTTGGTTTATGCTGGAGACTTTTTTTTTCCGTAAACAGAGTTTGTTGTAAACTTGATTATGTTTTAAAAGAACAGTCAAATGATTTAATAAAAATGCTTTTGTGACAAACAGGCTTACGATAAATGTGTTTTTGATGAATCTATCCACATTTTCATAACCTGCATCCAAAATATTTACCATTTTTTGATGTACTTATCTGATCTTAAGAGAGAACTTTTTAAAAAGATACACCAAATAAATTTTAAACAGATTGAATGGACACTTTGTTTGTTTGCTTTTTCCCCTTAATCTTTTTGACTTACATAAATTGTAGCCTTTTGTTTCTTTTCCATGTCTCGTCTTTTTAGTGAAAAAGGTAGATTTGACTACATTTGGGGATCAACTGTTAAAAGGATTCAGCATCATTTGGTCTTTGAGTGCTTCAGGAAAAATTAAATTTTATTGCTGTCTTCCCTTTAGTTTTCTCTTTAATTCTTTATGTACTCTTCATGATTTTTTGATGTATTCATGTGCCCACTTTTTTCCTCAGGTACTGATCCTCTCCAGATCAGTGGAAATGAAGGTTAAAGTACTCCGTATCCTTTCATTTTAACCCTTACTATCATGGGGTGTGCTGCATTGATATCTATCTATTAATTGGACCCAAGTGCCTTTCCTTAACCTGTTCTGCTTCTGCAAATTATTGGGTGACCTTTGTTAGAGTATGTGATCTCTCTCTCTCTCTCTCTCTCTCTCTCACACACACACACACACACACACACACACACACACACACACACACACGCCCGCGCGCGCACGCGCACATGCACATGCTCGCACAATCGCACACACAAAAGTTCTGAACATACATGTACACTCACACAACTGAACACCATTCACATCCATAACAAAAAGTACCTAATGCTTCTTTCTACAGTTAGAGAACATCTAGGGTTCATACAGAATTAGTTCTCTATTCTATGTTATAATTTTTAGTCAAATAATCAACTCTTTCTGTCTCCTACTTATGATTTCCTCAATTTTTTAACTCCAAACCAACACATGCATTTTTGCATAACCTATTTTGTAGACTAATATTGTGTTCAGAAATTTGTGATCACTAGTCGTCTCCCCTCTCATTCATTGAAACTGCAGGTGGCACGCTGTGGCTTCATGGACCTGGGATGCACAAGATGAAACATGTGGCATTTGTAGAATGGCATTTGATGGTTGCTGCCCTGATTGCAAATATCCTGGTGATGACTGCCCGTTAAGTAAGTTGATGCTATTTTGCCGTCTGTTAAGGGATCAGTGCACAAGTTATGCTTGAACCTAAGCCAGAAGTGAACTTTGTGGATCTGGAATGTTCATTCCTTTCCTATTCCCTCTTAAATGTTATTCTCGTGTGATTTCAAGGGGATAGTAGGACTTGGAAAGACTCCGTGTTTCTGAAAATTTCAATTTTATTGGATTCTGTGTGTTGGTTTTGTTCATATGGTCTAAATCCAAGATGTATATGCTGTCATGGAGTTTGTTATAAGTGACTCATTTCTTCCTGATAAAATGTGACAAAATGAGGAGTTGCAGTTTCATTCCTCTATCTTGGAGGGAGGGAGGTCTGTTTTGCAATATAATGAGAATATCTTTTAACTTGCACACATTATTTGAATAATTGGAGAGAGAGAGACAGTTGTTTTTCAATATAATCGAAATAACTCCTAACTGATACAAATGATTATAGAGAATGTGGATGTGCATCTCCTTATTCTCATCTGCACCTAGAATACATGGAATTTGCAATTAACAGGGACAAAAGATTCAGCTTCCTTATAGATACATAGGAGAAGTGTTAGTGATCAAAGCATTAGTGTTTGACTGATACATGGCAGAGATGGACATGATGGTAGTGCTAAGCTGTCTCTTATCAACTCATAGATAATAAGTATGAGAATACATCTGCACCACTGGTATAGGGAGACTTCGCATTAAGATTTTTATATATAAGAGATTTTTTTATCAATTACTCAGAATTGAATATCTTAGCTGATTTGTATTCAATACCTCCAAACTCCTGTTCAAGTCTTTTAGAATTTAATTTTCATAACTGTATAACTTTAGCTATATCTAACAAAGTAGCTGATAAAAAATGGGGGAGATGAAGCATGATATTCTCATTTTTATAATTTTTATATCACTTGGTGGCCATGGACAACTGATATAAATTGCAGTTTAATCTATACATGTATCTGACTAATGTCAGGATATTGATACTACTTGCACATTGACCTAACATCTAAGTAAGATTTTTTTCCTCTATGGGCAAATGACAATCTGTGATTTTGGATGTAATCTCTAGGGTTATCTAGTTTTCCTCTACCGAAATCTATTTTGTACCTTCTCCTTACATATCTAGTCTTTGCTCTACTAAAATCTCCTTACATAACTTTTGCTTGTGCTCTCTTTCGGGTTTTTACATAGCGGTGTTTTTCCATTTTTACTTGAGGCGTTCTTTCGAGTTTTCCTTAGTCGGGATTCTTTGACATTATTGCCCTTAAGTATCCTCCAATGTCTAAGTCCGTCATACCATCTCGTTTTTAAGTGCCTATTTATTTATTTTATTATATATTATTTTTTTAACTCCGGACCTATGCTTTGACAACATGATGGTCTGCTTGAGGTGGGTTGTGTTTGAATTCATGGTCAGGAGCATAATATGTTTTCATGTGTTTACCATTGACAGCGGGAAAAGTAATATTTTGTTTATGATCGACGATTGTATACACGTCTCATTCTTAGACCTTTTGATTACATAGGGTCCATGACAGCTGGGGCAAGTTTGCCACTGGACTTGCCTGCCGTTACTTGTCATTCTTTGACCATGATGAGGTCACCTTTCTTGAACACCTTTTCTTTCATAAGCTTGTCATAGGCTCATGTCATCCGGGTTTGATATGTTTGAAGGCGTTAATAAGCCACTAACCTTTCAACTTTCAAGTTGGAGAGCTCTGCAAGTCTTCTTTCAATTTCACTTTGATCATGGTCTTGCAATCCATAGTGTAATGTCACTCGGTAGAATGTAAGTTCAATTTCAATTGGCATCATAGCTTCTGTCCCATAGACCATGGAGAAAGGTGAGCATTTTGTAGGAGTTTTATAAATGGTTCTATACGTCCAAAGGGCTTCATGTATCTTTTCAGCCAATCTTGCTTGCGGCCATTGACTATCTTGGCAAGGAGTTTACAGAGGTCTTTGTTGAATGATTTAGCTAAACCATTGACTTGGGGATTACATATAGGATGTTCTCCAGTCAATATGAAATTTGGTCGCTAGTTGGTAGATGTCCTTATTTTTAAATGGTATACTATTATCTTACATGATCTGATTGGGAGTGTCGAACCTGTATAAGATGTGTTGCCTAACGAATCGAGCTACAATTTATCCAGTTATTTCTTGAAGAGGAATAGTCTCAGCCCATTGGGAGTAGTTTGTGACAACAAGAATGAATTTATGATCCCGGGAAGATGGTGAGAACGGATCCACAATATCTATTCCCCATTCTTCAAATGGCCATGTGGGGACTGTGGGATGCAATGCATTGGGAGGTTTTCTGGGCATAGTTCCAAATGTTTGGCATTGGGGGCATGTTCGAACATATTGGTGTTAGTTTGCAAGCATAGTCAGCCAATAAAAGCCCTTAAGCTTGATATTGTTTTTCATCTTAGTTCCCTCTTGATGGGCGCTACATGGTCCTAAGTGGACTTCGTACATTATTCTTCTGATTTCTCTCGACAAGAGGCACTTAGAAGGACATATTTGTCTTTCTCATGGATAAGTATGTAGAGAGTACCATCTTTAAGCTTGTAGGATGTCACCCTCTAGAGTAGCTATTAAGTCCGAGTATATTTCTTTTGTATTTCTGAAGATGAATATATTTTTACTTGAATTATGCTATTATAATAATATTTTTACTTGAATTATGTCATAGCTCAAAACACGTAAAATATGATTCTTGATGAGCAGGGATTCAGCAATTACTAATTGCCAGTGTTGCATCTTTCTGTTTCTATGTGCTTTACTTATTAGCATGCAATTCTTAATAAAAGTAAACAAGATTATGAATGAAGCCTCTTGTTCCCTCATCCTGAGGAATGAAATGTCGTAGTGTCATATGAGATTGGACATCTCATCAAGATTACTTCATTGACTCTGAATATAAGAGGGTTGTTATAGGCCCTGTGTGCACGCGCGTGTGTAACTCCCTATATAATAGGGTAGGCTGTATGAATAGAGAGGTGGTTGTGGGAACAGAGGAGGGGGCGCCCCCTGTTACAGAGCCCGCTGGGGTGGGGGGGAGTTGAGGATAGAGAAGCCAGTTTGGCCAATCTGATCCGATATGGATCGAGACTCGGCCTACCAATCTAGGTGCCTGATCTGATTCTGCCTTCCATGCAGACCAGTGCTTGGGCTCTTGGAAAGTGCCTTGTTGCCTAGGCGGGTGGCTTGACAACCATGTAGTAATAACCATGGAAATACTACCACCGAGATGTGTGTACAATTGACTCCATTGTGTTATTTAGCAAACCTTTTCAGGTGCTATAATTCACTAGTTGTTTACCATTCCTTGTTCTCTAACCCCCCAGCTGCTCATTATTTCTTAAGAAGCTCATCTACTTGCATGGAAGTCACAAGAAAACTTTCTTCTTATTTGCTAGAAAACTTTCCGACTTTACTTTTTTCAGTCCACTTAAATATATGCTCGCCGTAAATTGTCTAACCTGTTTAAAATTGATTGAAGTGCCTCTGTGGCTTGTGCCAATCTCTCTCACATAGACGTAGCTATGACCTCATGTCATCACTGTGACCTCTAATACCACTTTTTTCATATCATGAAACCTCCAAATGCTGCTTGAGCTTCTCCAAAAATATTACTGCAGATGCCATGCGCTTTTTGCACAATATTCTGTGAGAAGCATCAGGGTTTATAAAGTTGGACAGATGTAGTTAGGAAATGGGAAAACAAGAAAGCTCCCATATGGAGGAGTAAAGAATTAGGCTGATGGTCAATGCTATTACACTGCAGAAAATGCCACTCTCTGATATCTGAATGCTGCCTCTTCTGATCATATTGGAGCAATGTTTAACAAAATGCAGTAACGTTCTGCTTAAGAAGATGTGTATTGCCTAAGGCTGATCGGATCGACCAATATGATCAATGCTTGGCCAGTCAAGTTTTAAGATTGTTGTGGGGACCAGAAGTTTGTTACTCTGGTAGAAGAAACAATTTATGGATACTATCCAATAATTATCCTCTTCTCCCTGTAAAGATTTGATGTTCACATATTTGTTTTACAAATATTAGACTGGTCGCTATTGCTTGTACTAGGAAATTAGCATCCAAGAAAGCTTGTAATACATGATATGTGGAGGAGAGATAGCAATAGTGGCCAAACTTTACACTTCTCGGAAAAGGCTTTAACTTTGTGGAAAAAATAGTAAGATCAATGCAAAAATGTATTTACATATACAAAAAATCCTTTCTCAAATCTTGATGCCATCTTAGCATGTCAGGGATCTCCTCCTCTCTATTGTCATCCTCATCTCCTCTTCTTTTTCTTCTCTGTTACCTTTTTCCCCCCTCTGCCTCTCCTCCATCATCCTCGTCCATCTCTTCATTCTTGATCTTGGGAGAGATTCTATCTCAGGACTCTTGGAGAGAGAGATCGTGGAGATTTCATGAGAGTTGGAAAACCATGGTTCCATACCATGGATCTTCGGTTTCCTTGTCCACAATTTGAATGCAGTAGTTCACAGGGATGCAGACTGATTAAAGGTGCACTTTGGTTTGCTGTTTTCTCTACTGTCTTTAGTTGGATTTTTTTTTTGATTGTTGAATCCCACTTATCATCATTCATGTATTATTTTGAGACAATGTGTTGCCTATCTTCAAGTCTTCCATTTTGAACTCGCTGGATAGTGACTAACCAAGTAATTGTCTTACATGATGGTTTTGGAGAGAGCCAACTCAGTAGGAAGGCTAGACTGTCTAAGGTCGTGCAAGTTATACAACCTTAATTAACTGTGGGTTGTTGGGTTACTTGGGTAAAGTAACAACAGTTCAACAGTCTCTCGGTGCCATAATCAATGGTTTGGTCTTTACATGAGGAGCTCATCTATTATCAAATGATGTATCCTAAAATTTTGGAGGGCCAATCCTTACGTCTGTTTTGTAGGCAATTGGAACCGATGAGGAAGTTGATCAAGGTGCATCCTGGCCTCATCTGAAGATGCAATTACTAGTTAAAATTCTGCATGAACCCATTAGTCAGAGATTTTTTCCAGCTACTGGATCAGTTTAGTGATTGTTGATACCTTTTATCTTTATTGAGTGTGTCAGTGTGGCAGTCTTTTGCTAGATTTGATGACAGTTTTTAAGTGTTGTTTTTTCTTGATAGGTAAGCACCACATCTCTATATGTGTGTATTTGTGTTTATGTGTGCATAATACACATGTAGACATACATGCTTGTGAGTCCATTTATATGAGAACCATAAAAGAATGATAAGAACCAACAGAAAGGAATTAATGCTATTTACTGTCCCCTTTGATGCACATTTGGTGTATTTGTTTGATCATTTACTCTTTCTATTTCTATGATGGATGGGGTTTTGTTTTGTGGTCCCTCTTCGCTTCTCTGTATTTTAAACTTTCCTGACAATTTTAAAGTATATCATTTTTGCATTTTGCAGTTTGGGGTGCCTGCAACCACTCATTCCATCTTCACTGCATCTTAAAATGGGTGAACTCACAGACTCAGGCGCATTGCCCTATGTGCAGGAGAGAATGGCAATTTAAGGCATAGAATCAACTGGAACCTGCACATTTTCCTGTGTAATGTGTACTCGGTTCGTGTGTCACATCCTTAAACCTTGGCATACTGCATCTGTTTGTTAAGTGGTCTGCTGTTTCTATAAACTATGTCCTAACAATATGCAGAGATTGGTTCCACTTTTCCGTAGGTTACTCTTCTCTTTGAAAATTCTTGTCAGCAGTGTCCTTGATTTCTAATTCTTCTCAAATGGCCAGGATGTCTGTTTTTTGGCACTTTCTGCCCGTGATTCCACTTGATTCTCGACTTTTCTGGATTTTTGGGTTTTTCTGCGTTCTAGATATTCTATCAATTGGCATATGCATGGTGGGCATTGCCTGCAGTTTCCGTAGGGGCTGGGACTAAAGACCGGGCCAGAGAGCCAGTGGATTATGGGCTACATACCCTATACTGTGCCCAATATCGGGTAGGTTATTGGTACAATGCAGTTACAGTACAGCGTCGTTGATATTTCATGACCGTTCTAAAGAGAAGACAAAAGTTTGGGGTTCATCATTTGTAGCTTTGCCTGCATGCGAGCGCACAAATCCTCTCTCTCTCTCTCTCTCTCTCTCTCTCTCTAGGACTCGTTATTCATGCAGTTTCTAGGATATTAGTGCAATGTATCTAAATCGGCATCATGGCTTTAAGCATTAAAGGATGTGGAGGGAACTAAATCAAATTGAAATATCTCTACTTTTCAATAACAGCTCCAGATACATAGCAGTAATTCCAAGCATTTCACTCTGCGTCACGCGATTTCAAAACCCAAGGACTTGGCCGTATGGATATGTAAAATATGACATTAGATTCACATTCCTTTGTAAACAAGTTTTGGTATCCACTTAGACTCAAATGATTTCTTCCTAGTATACATACGAGTAGGTTTACTTCAAATACCAAGGGGGGTAATCATTTGTTTAACGTGAACTTTCTGGCTATTGAGAAGTCATGGGCTTGCATTTAACCTCAGGTATTTGTTTTTGATTTGCAGTGTTATTCGTTTATATGTTTTTGGTAATCTGTAATCTAGCATTGTTGGTTTAGAATTCAGTCTGGGCGCCTTGACATCTTGATCAAGACTTAGTTAAGGTCACTAATTGACCCTTTTTCTTTTTATAGCTAACGTGTCAACAAACAGGAGGTGCAATGTTATTTGTTTATAACAAGCACGAACGAGTATTAGCTTCGTCGTGATTCATAGGCCGGGATTCGGCGGACTGGCTTCGTCCAAGCTCAGAATGAGGTGATTCTACTTCCTCGTGATTCATAGGCCGAGCAGCTTTCCAGCGACTCCAATCCCGCCTCCATCGGACATCCCAGCCAGGAGTTCCTCCCCCGACAAGGCGCTGGTTACAAGCAGTCAGGATAGCGAGTCTGATTGCATCGTCCGAGAGCCGATCTTCATCGACCGCACCAACTCCCCGCCCTCCCCGCCTGGATGGTTGAACTCCCCTTCCTGTGTGGAGGTACATTTTGGTTGTAACTTTAAGCTCCCCACCCCACGACCACCCTCTCGCGTGAGGAGTAGTATTATAACAACAGGTCCCCTAGAAGCTAAATCGGCGCAGCGTGCGGGGAGTACCACACTTCCCCGCTCGCCCTCGTCTCTGACTCAGGATCGGTGTCTTCACGCCGATCAGGTATATGCTGAACTCTCCCTAGATATTTTTGTTCAATTAGTATCATTTCTAAGTTTAGCTGGTGAGAAAGAGAGTGCCCGGTCCTGTGGCTTCCCGATCACGAGTAGCCACCGCGGGGTGAGTGAGGAGAGAACCCTGTGCCCTCAAGGCGCGAAGTTCGCCCCGCTGACGTGGGTGCTCCTATCCTAAGGGGGGGAAACACATTAGGCTGAGCCATCGCCCCTACCATTAGGGTTTAGGCCATCGAACCCACCCTACCATCACTTAGTCACCATCGAAAAGGGTTGCACTGTGATATCAGTCCGCCAACATCGAGTCCACCTATTTGTAAGTATATTTGCAAGTTTAGGTTCAAGGCTCGCCTGTTCGGTCCCTTTTGCATCCGTAGGTCATGTCACGTTAACTTAAGCACACAATATTGGACTTGTGATCCTTTCCGTTAGATATTCCTTCCACCAGACTAAGTGATCTTATTTCAAGATCTCCATAAGACTTCGCGAGCCTGAGATTTCCACTAGGACGCCGAGCTAGTTGTACCCTCAAAACCCAATTATCTAGAAAGTTCTTTACCGGTATTTTGTTTTATGGACCTTAGCGGCCCTCTAGAGAGCGCCAGAGTCTGGTAGCGGCCATTGGCCTGACCGCCAAGAACGCCTAGCGGCCCTGCCTTGACTGCATGGTTCCAGTTCATTAGTTTCATCGACTCTGTCGTTAAATGGTCCAGTTGTGACCGTATAGATCCACATACGGTCCAGTCATGACTGCAACTATCTTCAATGTTCTTACCACATGGTTTAACCTAAGGGTTAATTTTCCTATGCTCCTAGATGATCTATGATTATCTAGAGCCGAACACCTTGTTTCCAAAGCTACCTAATGAATTATGAAAATTAAAGACTATCCTGTTATGCTGCCGAATTTTCTCCATGGCATAACCTTGTTCTAAATCAATCTTGAACTCTTATGTTCTTAATTGAAGCATTCTTATTTTGATATTTGTTATCATGAAACTATAGTTTGAACTTATTCATTATTGCCCTACATTATTGATATTTCTTGTGGAAGTAACTTGATTTATAACTTGAAGATGCAAGAGTGGGCATGGACTGTAATATCCCGGACATTTCGGATCCTTCTTCGTAGGTCTCGGATCTGGTTTCTCGGAGCGTCTAGCTCCATTGTGTCCGAAATTTTATTTCGGACATCTTTCGTGTTCGGATCGGCGCGATCCGGAGTTGTTGCGGAGGCCCGGAAGCGTTCCGCGACTTTTCCGCGTGTGTTTTCCGATTTTCGGTGTGTGTTTCGGTAATTCCTTCAGAACCTCGCTGTGGGTGAACCGGGTCGTTCACCTGGGCACGAGTGGTACCGTTGCGATCGGTGCATTCCGAGGATCCCGGAAACGTAATTTTTAATTTTTTGGAATTTTTAGATTTTCTATAAATACCTCTCATTTTCTCTCTCTCCCCCACCCTTCTTCTTCTTCTGCTTCTTCCTCCCCACCGTGAACTCTCTCTCTCCCTCTCTTTCTCCCATTTCGACGCGGCGACGTGGGCGGTGGTGAGGCGGCCGTGAGGGCGTGCGGTGCTCGTGGGAAGCGTGAAGGAGCGGGGTTTTCAAAGCGTTCTTTGCGATATCGGCATCGATTTGGCGGAGCTTTCGCTACATTGAGGTAGGGTGACGTTCCCTAGCTCCCCGCCGTTCATTTCCGCGATTTATAGGCCGAGGGGAGGCCGAGAGGGCCATGTTTGAGCGGGTTTGAGATTTTCCATGATTTGGGGAGAGCTCGCCCGATCTATGGATTTAGCCCGCGATGTCATGTTTTGGTGGCCTAGTATCATGCTAGTGGTCCCCAGGGGTCTTCCCCTTTGATTTCCCCCTCTCCGGTGGAGGCATGGGGGCGTGATTGGTTTTTTTGGGCTTTTCCATCGTTTCGCCGTGGGGCGGGTGTGACGGTCCTTCCAGTGACCGTCACACCATGTGACACGCCTGGGTGGGTGCGTCACAGCCCTTGTTTAGCCAATTGGGGGTCAGGGGCTGTGACGGTCCCACGGCAGACCGTCAAGTGCTGTGACGCACCTGGGTTGGACCGTCAGAGCGTCCCGACCGTTGGCATCCGACCTTTGGTTTGACCGTTGGGGGTCAAGGCGTGTGACGCACCAGCACTGGTGCGTCACAGCCTTGTGACGGCCCAGTGTGGGTGCGTCAGAGTTGTTATACACCAGGCCATGTGACGCTCCAGGGCTGGACCGTCACATGCTGTGACGCACCGAGTGGCATGCGTCACAGCTTGCCTTTGTTTTCCCTGTGACGCTCTTGGGTAGGCGCGTCACAGCCTGTAACGCACCAGGGCAGTGTGGACGCACTTTTCGTTTACTTGTTATTGTTCTCTTGTTGGTTTATTTGTTTATTGAGTGCGTGGGCGTGCCAGTCACCGAGGTGACGATTTATTCGGGCTCCGAAGAGCCCATGGTGCGCTCGATCTGACTTCGTCGGACGATTGTGTAGTTCGTGTCGAGACAAAAATCCGCCGCGCCATAAAAGTCACGACGTCATTTACATCCCCCATACGAGGGAACACCCTTGATTAATCGCCGAGATTCAGGGCCTCATGGCCAAGAGATTGATTGTATAAAAGGTCGATCAGGAGGTATCGAAGTCCTCGCACAAGGGCGAGAAGAAAACCGTTTGAGATCATGTCGGTCATGTGCTGACCATTTAATGTTCGGACGAGTGTCAGTCTCGGGAAAAGCGCGATCGTTGCGGGAAAACTGGAGCGTATATATGCCGGTATATGGCAATTTATTGTTCAGAAGAACGGAAAACATTCGGCTAAACCTCGGCTGGAGCGGTCGGAAACCGGTAAATCTGTTGGCCCGGTGCAAGAGCAAGTTGCGACCATACTGCGGTGCCCCCCCCCCCCCCCCGCGGTCGAAACAAGACTTGTATGAGCGTCATTGATATTTCCGGTGCCAAGGGGGCGACGAGGGAATATCCCTTGAATCGGCTGAAAAGCCCTATGCCCGGAGAAGCGGGCGTTCTAAACGTGTTGGTCATTCAGGAGACCGTTTAATGTTCGGACTGGTGTCCGATATTGGGAATATCGTAATCGTCGCGGAAAGACCGAGAATGTATGTGTGCCGGGACACGGCAAGTTTTATTATTCCGAGATACTGAAAACGTTCGATTGAATCTCGGCTATTATATCCAGAAACCCGTGAATCTATTGGCCGGGTGCGAGATCGAGTCGGGACCATGCCGGGGGCGCCTCCCGTGATCCAAACGGGGCTCGCGTGGGTAGCGTTAATATTTCTGGTGTCGGAGGGCAACGGGGAAAAGTCCCGGGACTAGGCTTCGGAACTGAAAACGTGTTCGAGAGGAACAGGCTGTAGATTGGAGATATGAGCCAGACGATGACCATGATCGGGACGGGCCCGAGGTCTAAATATGGCTCACGGAGGTCTTATTGATATTCCCATGGGAGAAGTCCAGGGGTGGCGAGAGCCGTCTCGTTCTATTCCGATTCTGTTGGTCACTTGCGGGTCTTTTCATGTTTGGGCAAGGGCCCATATTGAAAGTGCGATGCGGGCGGGAACAACCCCGTACAAATGTATGCCGAGTTTACGGCAATTTCGATGAAAGGGCGGGAACGAATCCCGATAGGAACGGGTCGGAATTGATGAGCTATTGGCCCGGAGCAATGCCGGCTCACAACCATATCGGGGTAGGAGCCACCGGCTATGCAGGTCGCTCACGGGCCTTTTCATGTTCGGACGTAGGTCCGTAATAAGAACTCGGCGGGAATCGACGTGAACCCGTTCAAATGTCTGCCGAACGTGCGGCAATTTCAGTAGCGGCTCGGAAGGAATCCGGCCGGAGAAACGAGTCTGGTTTAATCGGAATGTTAGCCCGAGGCGAGGTCGGGTCATGGCCATTTCGGGATAATTCCCAAGACTCAGGCCCAGTCCGCCAGGGCGGCATTGTTGTTCCTTCGGCACCGGGTCACGGGAGAGACGGGGCTGCCACGTGGATTACATTATTTTATTGTTATTTAAAATTTTATCATTATTATTCGTTAATTTATGCGTATCCTTGAGTGAGTTTATTATTACTATTTATTTATTTTTCTTGTGATTTATTCATTTACTATTGTTATTATTAGGTTTGTTATTATTTTTGTTCGTTTTATTATCGTTCATTTGATTGTCGTGTTTCGTTAAGTTTGTTATTATTATTTATTTTGGTTATCATTTATTTGTTCATCATTCTTGTTGAGTTTGTTATTATTATTTATTCATCTTTGTTATCATTTATTGGTCTAATTATTATGATTGTTATTATTTATTTGAAGCTTATTATTATTATTGTTTGTTCCTTTATTATTCTTATTTATTTATACATTTTAGAATTTGTTATTATTTATTATTTGTTATTATTATTATTATTATCATTACTCATATTTTCTGGAGAGAGAATGGGCCATTAGAGGGCTAAAAGGGGTGTACCGCTGAGGGGCTGAGGGCGTGCCGCTGAAGGGCTAGGAGGGTGTACCGCTGAGGGGCCTGGGGGTGTGCCGCTGAAGGGCTAAGGGAGTGTGCCGCTGGAGGCTGGAGTGTACCGCTGAGGGCCAAAGGGGGCGTACCGCTGGGGTCAAAAGGGTGTACCGTTGAAGGCCAATGGGGCTGTGCCGCTGAGGGCAGTAGGAGTGTACCGCTGAGGGGTCAAAGGGGTGTGTGCCGCTGAGGGCCAAAAGGGCTGTACCGCTGAGGGTAAAGGGGTGTACCGCTGGAGGCGTCAGGGGTTGTACCGCTGAGGGTTGGAGTAGGTGTGCCGCTGAAGAAGGAACGAGCTGGAGGGGTGCACCGCTGAGGGTTGGTAGGGAGTGTGCCGCTGGAGGCTGGTGGAGTGCACTGGTGAAGGTCCATCTGAGTGGGAGGTAAGGGCAGGCATGCCGGTGCAGGTTCTTTCTTTTATTATTTGTTTTAAGCCTTTTCTTTTCTTCTTATCTTGATTTTCAAGTAGTTTTATACAAACTCTTCCCTTGCCTTTGTTCTGTTCAGTCTCTCCTCGCAGGTCGGATGTTCGGGCTGTCAGGTAGTTAATCAGCTCAGTTCTCGTCACGGTGCCGGCAGCGGCTCGATTAGTGGGAACGTTTTATCGTTGATTGTTTTATTCGTTCGTTGCTTCCTTTTGCTTTATTCAACATGTTGTTATTTTCTCACGAAAATTCGACAGCATCTCCCCTTGACCCGGGGCGTAAGGGAGATAAAGGGAACGCGCCCCCATGGAGTGGCGGAACCCGACAACTGGAGGTGGGCGCCCGGGGGCAACAACACCTTTATAAAACCTCGGCAAACACGAAGGAGAGCGACGTGGCCTAAGGCCTGTGGAATCGGACGCGGCAGACTGGGTTTCGGCTAAGGCGTACCGGACTGGGGCATGGCCAAAGTGTGTGCCGCTGAGGGCTTAAAGAGTGTACCGCTGAGGGCCAAAAAGGGTGTACCGGCCAGGGGCCAATGGGGTGCACCGCTGGGGGTCAAAAGGAGTGTATCGGCCAAAGGCTAAGGACCAAAGAGTGTGCCGGCCAAGGACTCAACGGGGTGTACCGCTGAAGGTCAAAAGGGTGTGCCAGCCAAGGGCTAATTGGGCGTGCCGCTGAGGGCCAGAATGGTGTGCCGACCAAAGGCCGGAAAGGTGTATCGCTGGGGTCAAAAAGGGTGTGCCGCTGAGGGCCGAGAAAAGTGTACCGGGGATGTTGATCGGCTAGGCCGAAGGAACTCCTGGCAGGAGGAGGGAGAGAGGCTCAAGGGGTGTTGGGCCTAGGTGTCCAAGGAGAGACGGAAGGGCGTCTCCCCTCAGGCAAATGCGAAGATGCGACAGCGGGGAGGTGAAGGGGCAGCAGGCCCTCTTCCCTCTCTTCCTCTCTTCCCTCTTCTTCTCTTCTCCTTCTTCCCCTCCTTTCCTTTTCCCTTTCTTCTCTTTGCGTGGACGGCGGAGGACGGACCAGCAAAAAAAGGGGGGGGGGGGCAGCCTCCCCTCCTCCTCTTCTCCTCTTCTTCCCTTCGCACGGACGGCGGCGGACGGAGTAGCGAGGGGGAGCCTCCCCTCCTCTTCTTCTTCTCTTCTTCTCTTCCTCTTCTTCTCTTCACGCGGACGGCGATGGACGGAGTAGCCGGGGGGGGGGGGGGGAGCCTCCCCTCCTCTTCTTCTTTTCTCCCTCTCTTCTTCTTCTTCTCTTCTCCTCTTCTCTTCTCTCTGGGTGTGGGTGTATCTGTTGCCCTCTTCTGTCCCCCCCTGTTTGCAGCGACGAAGAGGGGTCTTATACCCCCGCCACGGCGAGCGTCCAAAGGCCGGAACGATTCGACGGGTATTGAATGGGGGTTGACCCCATTGTCCTGGGTGGCAGGGGGACAGGCAGCGTGGCCCTCTCCCCAGGCGACACCTCGGACGGCCCATTGCGCGCCAAGGATCCGTAGGGCATGGGCTCCGTTGAAGATGCTTCACGCTGTGCCGCTGGCGGGCTGAACACGCGTGCCGTGGGGGAGCCAAAAGGGCGTACCGCTGGAGCCCGAATGGGCGTACCGCTGGAGCCCCGGATGGGCGTGCCGCTGGAGACCCAACTGGGAGTGCCGCTAAACCCCTTTCGGGGTGTGCCGCTGAAGACCCAAGGGGGGTGTGTGCCGTTGAAGACCAAATGGGCTGTGCCGCTGAGGCCCCTGGGGTGCGTGCCGCTGAAGCCACCAGGGCGTGCCGTTGAGGCCCCCCCCCCCGCTGGGGGTGTGCCGCTGAACCCCCTGGGGGGGGTGTACCGTTGAAAGGCCTTGGGGCCGTGCCGCTGAAGGGCCCCCGAGGGGGTGTGCCGCTGGGGCTTGAACCGGCCGTGCCGCTGGGGCTGCCCAAGGGGTGTGCCGTCGAAGGCCACCTCAAGGGCGTGCCGCTGGAGACTCCCCCAAGGGGAGTGTGCCGTTGAGGGCTCCCCAGGGGGTGTGTGTACCCGGGGTTGTTCTGAGCCCATTGTGGGCTCGAGTCATGGCCTGTTTGGTTCTCTTTGAGGCCCACGAGCTGTGAGGCCTTTTGTGCTTGATTTCTCTGGGGTTTCTTCACTCGGCGCCGTTGTTGACGCGAGGCCGAGTAGGATATCCAGGTATGCATTTTTTGGTGTCCACAGGCAGGTGCGTTACGTTCTGTTTTACACTGAGAGTGTGATGGCCCTGCGTTGGACCGTCAGGTGCCTGTGACGGTCCAGCCTAGACCGTCAGAAGCCTGTGACGCGTCTAGAGTAGACCGTCAAGCACTGGACCGCATCGGGAGGTTCGCAGTCCCATTTTCTTGTTCGACCGTGGTCGCCGTGCGACGGTACCGGTACGTGGGGCGGTCCCCGTACGTCATCGGATGCGGACGTGGTTTTCCGTTGACTTGAGAGTCTACTCCTTCAGTGACCCTCCACTAGTCGTAGCCCACCAGTACGCGGTGTTGGTCTCACCAGGGAGTGGTGTACGGGCCGACCCTTAGAGACAGTTTATGGACAGGTTACCGTCGGGCCCCGCATCTACCAGCCAGAGTCCGACTGAGGGGAAAACCGGTCAGAGGACCAGACCAGGGACGCACGGTCTGTGTGTGCACACGTGGTTGGGGGCGGTTGGACCCACGCTGATGAGCGTGGCCCCAGCTGCTAGTTACTTGTACGGTGTCCGTGCCTTTGGTAGGCGCTACCACGTCAGGCAGTTCACCTGCGGTGCGGTGTAAGACGTCAGGGGACGCCATCGGCTGTGCTTCTAGTGGGAGGTACTCCTGTCGAGTCGGGAGTGTCAGGCTGTCAGTCGTTTCGACTTCGACCTTCGGATTTTGGCGTGTCAGCAGCGTGTTTTGGTTCCTTCGCCGTGACTCATGTCTCGATTTTCGTGCCATGAGACAGGTGATTTGTAGATGGCAGGGCTTCCTTTTTCGAGGTGCTCGCT